>VYXF01005288.1:530206-653693 GCA_013397295.1 Polioptila caerulea | reverse complement strand
CCCACGCCGCGCTCCCGCCCGGGGCCGCCCTGCGCAAGCGGCCCCCGCGCCGCCGGGCCGGGGGCGCCGCACGTGTGGGGTCGCCCAGCGGAGCGCCCGCTGCCCTTGTCTTGCCTGCAAAGTTAACTTTCTGGTTGAACGAACAAAGCCACCCGCCCGAAAAACCCGCCGCAAAACAAGCGGACAAACAAACAGAAACAGAAAGAGAAAAGAAGGAAGGCAGCAGGAGCGCTTGCGGTGTTGTTTTTCACTTGGATTTGATGTCCTTTGTATTCACAGAAAAAGTAATTTCATTAATAATTAAATAATTGCCTGTCACTGCTTAATGTAAGGTAATTATTATTTATTCTTGATACAATTCTTTAATAGAAAGGTTGGTGGAAGGCAGGTGTCATAAAACGCCTGCTTGTTCTGTTGAGGGTTGGTCATGCCAGGCCCTTAAGCCGTGGGGAGGCTTCTTGGCCAAGCCGTGGGCCAGACGTGCTCAGGTGGATGCCCCAAAAACCATACCTGAGAGTGTGCAACAGCTTGCAACAAGCTGTTCCCGAGGTTTAAATTTCCTGGGAAGGTTGAAACTTTATGCAGAAACTGTCAAAGTAGTCATTGGAAAAGAGATAAGGCCATCCTGAGGAAAGCACCATGGCCAGGCCCTTGCCAAGGACCGGCTCTACGAGCCTGAGGTTAGAGCTGCTCCCTGAAGTTGCTGAATAGGAAATTTTTCAAATCCTGTAAATATTAGTATGGCAGGGAAGTTCCATGTCTCTAGCACTAGTCTGGAGCCCCTGTAGAGTGCTGCATAATTTTCTGTAGTAGACATTGGTCATCTGCTGTGTTTGTGAAGTCTGGGATACTCTCCAAATCTTTTTGTGTAAAGGCACAGTTACTTCTTTCTCATAAAGAAAGGGTTTTTCTTGCTAGGTTCCTGATAATGGCATTAAAAAGGTCTGAGCATGTTGGTAATAGAAGGACAAGACAATCACATCAATGCAGTATTCAGAATTTGTGTTCTTCAGTAGAAGATCCAGTCAGCAGCTCCATTGGAGTTTAAATTCAATTTAAGGTCATCAGTGGTGCTTATTTGAAAAGTTTTAAGTGACTGATCCCTGTGTTCAAGCAGAGAAGGTGGCTGATATGCTGTTCTGGGATTAAAAGACAAGGTTATTTCTCAGACAATGAAAACTTTCCTAGTGCTGGTAAAATTTGTCATCATATATATAAAGTGTGGTAAAGATCTGTAAGCCTCCAGAGATGGGCCTCATTCTGTACAACCCTGATAATGTAATTGTTGATCTGAGGAGGATCTTTGAAGGATCAAGTTTGTTATGCGGAAATCACAATACATGGTTGATGACACCAAAAAGTTTAATAAGAATTTTGACCAAACCTCTACCTCTTTATCCAGAATTGTATGGTTTTGTAGGTTCAGTTTCTGCACAGTAGCTCTTACCTTCTAAGGAGAAAAATACCTGTGTCAAGACATCTAGAGCTTTTGTCAAGTATACCTGAATCCATTGTTTTAATTTGGGAGTTCTCTTTTGTTTCGTATGAATGTATCTCATGCTGATGTCCTTAATTTCAAAAGTCAGGATTAAATTTTTTTCATTTCTCTCAAGTGTTCTGTGATTTATTTCCATGCTGGCAAATTTTACATTTACTTTCTTAAATTAATGTGCACTGCTTTAGGCTTCTTTTGTAAACAGCACTTGTAAATCAAACATCAACTTCAAAGATGTTCACTATAAAAAGACTAATCTTGTTTGGAAGATGCTGCACCAGAAGTCTCACATTTCCATGATTACTTATATGTATACCCTGCTTTCAGCATAAGTCTGAGCATAAGTTGCTGTATTTGACCTATGCCACAATTAATTAATTTATTATGTTCAATGAAAAGTCAAGCAATATACTATACTATTGTGAAAAACAAATGAAAGAACCAAACCTAATAAAAGAAATGCATGTGAGGTAGAACACACATGTAATCATTCTCTTTCTTTTTATTTGTTCATAACATTCAATATTTGATATTGCATAATGTTACATATTAAGTATAGTCCTGTTCCCTTAAGTTATTTTCAAAGAACAGAATGAGAAGAAGAAAAATTCAATTCATACAGGCTTTTGAAATAAACATGTATTTCTCAACTATATATATGCAGTCAGTGGAAAAAACTCTCTTTCAGAAGTATATCCATTCCAAAGTAGTAAGAATTTTAGAAATATCTTTCACTTGCCTTTGTTGAATCATATTTATTCTTACATATCATAAGGGTGACTTTTACAACTGACTGTTACTACAGTGACTTGAGAATTACTTGTCCTGGAGGGCCCTAAAAGAGGGGTATATTGGAATCTCAATGAAGTCATCTGTATTACTGTTCAGACTCTTGAGAACAACTCATCTGCATTTTGTAGCCTTGGTTGTTATTCATCCTGTATCTAAAATGTCTTGAAAACCTGGTCCAGACCATTGGGCCAGTCCTGATGTGGCTGTTTTCATTTTACGGTGTGGTAAGGTCTTTGAGTCTGTCTGTCTTGCCTGTGCTGTGTCCTTAGTTCTCCGTCACCTTCCGCCACAGACTTTGTCTGCCTCTGTGAGAAAGGAAGTGGTATCGCTTCTGTCTTATGACGTTTCATTTCTGCTTGAGAGAGCAGTGTAGGATGAAGCCCTGAGTAGCTGTCAGAGGAATACATGTAGTTCTTCGTTGGGGGAGAGCAGTCAGATCCCTTTTGTGTTCTGCTTTCCAGTTCACCACAAAGAGCTACTCTTGAAGCAGCCAGGAACACTCCTTCCCCCCAGGCTCGAAAGCAATCCTATCTGGGAAGATCTGCCCTGCTACTTGGCTGAGAGACAGGATTCAAATGGAATTATTCCATATGACATGCTGATGCCAGCTTCAGATTTGGATTTTTATTTCTTGGTCTTTTTTTAGCCTCAGACTTCCCAAATTCCTTATAAATCTTGGTTTAATTGAACATTTAATTGGTTTTTGAAGTATCAGTAGTTAAGGAGATTTTTATTTTCATTCCTTTAGGTTAATACAGCTCATTTACATTTCCTTTTGGGAAGACTTAAACTGTTCCCAACAGACACTGGAAAGCAATTGCATTATTTGCAGAAATACCTGGAAGGTCTTGATGGGAAGAGGGAATTAATAAGTTACATTTATATGCCAGTAAATGAAAGCAGAACTCCATATTTGCTGTTATATTGCTATACTATTAATTAGGCTTGTAAGGAAACCCAACGTTAATTCTGAAGCTATCAAGCTTTTTCTAACTATTCTGCCTTTGTTGGGTGTTCTTCCTACTTCTGCAGGCTTTCTCTTAAGCTTCATGCCCTAGCCTTGGAAAATGTGCCACCATCTTTCTATTTCACATGGCTATGCTGATGCTGCTATTATGAAACACCTCCCCCCCTTTTTTTTTGGTGGGTTACTGAGGGTTGCAGAAGTGTGAAGGGAGAAAATTGGTTATTTGTTCTCCCTCTTTCTTAAATCCCTAATGCGCAGCACAAAGCAACCATCTCAGATCTTGATAAATGAAATAAAAAAAGTATAAGAATGAATTTATAAAACATCAGCAGTAAACAACTTGTTATTAATGTTCTGTAAAAAGAAAAAAAAAAAAAAAGATTAAAGCAGCCGCTCCTTTTGGCAGAAGGAATGAGCAGGGTGGAAACTAGACATCAAATTGCTGATTCAGAGTTTGATCCCAGATGTGGGAGGATAAATCTTTCTGGAGTTCCTCATAACTCACTGAAATGAGGTAGGCTGGTCCTGCTTGGGAGCAACAAATGGATTAGATCAGCATGGGAGAACAGATAGATAAGGAGAAGTACCTGAATGACTGCAATTTCAAAGAAGCCAAAGAAAAGAGATGCATTGCAGAGACAGTAATGTGTCAAGAAGTAGGAAATTTAATTGGTTTCTGAAGTATTTCTTTGGACAGTACTCAGTTGTTGCAAAGGGGGTTTTGAAGTACAGCCTATGATGGTGTATTGGAACATGAATTGGGTATGTATTGATGTTATGGTATGGATATTTGGTGTACTATGACATAGCTTGTAATATCAGAACTTCCTAAAATCACTGAATTATGTATTTAGTTTACGTAAAAGCTATTTATCTGTCTCTTTAATATAATATTATCTACCTCTTTAATATATATCTATCTCTTTAATATTTAATTTTTTGGCAATAGTAGCCTCTGACCCTTTTCAAAATATTTTAAATGCTTGGAAGATGCTAGAAAAACTTAAAGCAACTTTACCAGAAAAGTATTTTCGTTAATAACTGTGTGTGTGTCATAGATACCTAGAAATGTTGTTTTCTTACTCATTTTCTCTTTGCAGATACATTTCATCAGCTCACGAATGGACACTTAGAAGACTTTATACAAAATACATGTGAAAATGGAGACTTCATCTTTGCTGTCCTCCTTACATGATGAATGCAGGTCAGACAACTATATTGAACCTCATTACAAGGAATGGTACCGACTAGCTATTGATGCTCTGATTGAAGGAGGTTTAGAAGCCTACAAAGAATTTCTTTCCAAAGAGAGATGCTCAGAGTTCCTAGCGGATGAAGAAATTGATTATATTTTGAACAATGTTCACAAACTTCCCCAAAACACAATTTATTCCTCTAACCACGCCATTGATGACACCTCTTCCTCGGGAACATACTGGCCCATTGAATCAGATGTGGAAGCTCCAAATCTTGACTTAGGCTGGCCCTATCTGATGCCTGGAATTTCTGGTGGCACAAATATTGATCTGCTTTTTCATCCGCCACGAGCACAGCCTTACACCATAAAGGAAACTGTTCGGAAGATGATACGAGATGCAAGAAAGGTAAACATGAAAAATAATACTGGGGAAAAAAGTGGTAGTAATAATAATCTAGTTGGTGTTTTATTACAAGGATTTTTTTATTTGTATTTTTGTCCTGGCAGGAAAAAAATTATCTGGCTGCTCACAATTCAGTCAGAAAGGTTTTCCCAGACTGAGATCAGTCCTTTGGTGTCACATGCACCAGTGTTATTAACCTTAATTCAGAGGGATCAAGGGTTAATTGGAGGGATTAATTAATACTACCATTATAATGAATAATTACCGTTGTACTGTAATGCTGACCAGTGCATCAGAAATTTGTAGATAATCAGCACACCTTTTCTTTGACCTCAGCTGAATATACAGTAAGGATAGAATTCTGTATAACTTCAGTATTCATACTAATGTTTCCTCTTGCATCAGTGGGAACATGCATTGGTTTGGCATGGCAGACAGTTATAAGAAAACAGCACCTTGGTGTTCATCCGACTCGTGTACCTTGAGAGTTGGATTTTGTGATTTTGGCATGTCCTTGCAGCAATCAAACTCAGAATGAAAAAAACAAACTAGACTTAGGCAACAAGGAAATAGATTTTGCTTGTGTATCTTTGCCTTCATTGCTGATTAATGACTAGAAAATTTGGACATTTTTCCAGATGTACTTGTCTCCACTTAGGAGTACTTATATCTTGAGTTTCCTACAGCACACCCAGCTTACACCTTAGTGACAGAATGTTGTATGTACAAACCACTTTTGCTCTCAGTGTGTCAGTTTAAAACATATAAGTTTTAAATTTTTAAAATAATGTCAGTTAAACAAAATTAAAAAAAAAATATTAGTGTGCAGATATGTTTGACACAGGGTCATAATACCTCTTTAAAAGGTATGACAAAGTTTCAGAAGTATTTTTGGCAAGTATGTCACACTCTCAAATTTTCCCCATGAAATACAATTGTGTTTTGCATGACTCTATGAGCTTTAAATTGGTAGAGTGGTCTCTATCTCATGTACATCTGAAAGCACTTCAGTGGCTGAAATATGCACCTAAATGTGTGCAACAGAAATGGACTGAACAGGGCGGGGCAGGGAAGGACTGCGTCTTTTTACAATGTCTCTGCTATATTTAGATAAAGCATATAATTTGTTGCCATAATAGAGTTATCGCTAGGCCTTTTATCTTACAGTTTATAATTTAAAATGACTGTATGGTCAAGGAAGAGTTAATTAATTCTCCCCCGCTTTATCCCTTTCTGAGTGAGATTTGATGTGTTCAGTTTTGGCATGTAGTGAGACTTGACTGTGAATTGCCCAAAATACTCTGTCAACTGCAGCTACTGACCTACCAATGCATCCACTGTAAGGGAAACAACTAAAACACTGTTAACTCTGTTGAGAAGACTGGTTCAGTTTTGCTTCAAGGTCTTGAAAAGCCTTGAAGTTAGGCCATTCCCCCCTAGTTTCTCCTGGAATGCAGCTGTAGAAAAAAAATAGGTGTGCTTCTTGCTTTGCTTTGGAAGAAGGTTGAATGCATAGTATGTTGGCTCCCTGAGGTGCTTGTGTTGCTTCCACTTTATAAGGAGGATGTTTAATGTGTGTCACTGTCAAATCTGTCACCTGAAAGGTTTTTTTAGTTGATCAGCACAACCTCAGCATCAACAACAGTAACACTTTTGAAACAGTGATATAGATCGGTTGCTTCAGAGACCAGTGATGAAATTTAAAAGACATAGTGTTGTTCAGCCTCTTTTGTCTGCAGTTGCATAGAAAAGTTTAAAGTATTTCCAAGTAAGGTAAAGTATTTAAATCATGCTTACAGTAGGTAAGCCCTTTGTAAACAGCCTGATGCACTCCTCCTAAGCCACTTTAAAAAATGTAGTTATAGTAAACAGGGTTCTTTGTTATGTAGTTGAGATGTGTAGTCTTGAGACTATTCAAAGGCAGCAGGATAATGTTATACATGAAAAACAGAAACCTGTAAAGAATAAATCAGCAAATCATATTCAGCCAACTCAAGTCTAAGCAAAATCTATGGGAAATTCACCAAACTTCTGTGTGAAACTAAACAGGCTGTTGGAGGTGGGCATATTCATACCACTTAAATTTAAGCACCAAGCCTGGGTGTCTGGGTTCAGGCATTGATTACCCTCGGCTACCTGAGAATTTGGTGTAGTAGAAAACCAGCTTCTACAAGGGTATGGCAGAGAATACTTCTGCACTGATTCACTCCATGAAGGAACCCATTTGATGTGTATTTATATGTACAAACTATCTCAAAAATTCATGAAGGAGACCAAGCCACTTGAAACCTAGATGCTTTTGACTATTGGGATATATATAAGGATAAGATGACATTATTAGTGGACTTATTCTTGACCTCTTTCATACTTGATGCATCACAGTGTCACTCCTTAAAATGATTATTATGTATGTTAATTTTGACCTTAAGAAGATGTTGTAAACAACATTAAGCAACTTGCTTGCTGACTGATTTTTTCCTGACTAAAGAGGAAAATAATTTGTAAGGCCATGCTACACTACACTAAAACCAGTGACTATAGAAAAATGTTGTAATAAGATCTTGTCATATATTTCTTGAATGCACAAGCAGCATAAAAATTATAGACATCACCTTCATTGTAAAATACAGGTGATAATGAAATTCTCACAGAAAAGGATCAATACTGGTAGATCCTAGAAAAATGAGCTAACCGTTTTAAAGATATGAATCCATGCTTGTGATATATATTTCTGAAGTTTTGTTGGAGCAGGGAAACTGTATTGTACACAGCATGGCATTACCTTGTCACCTCTATAGTACAGCACTTCTGTGGGATAGATGGGATGTTAGCAGAGTGCCTTAGGTCAAACCGAGATGTCAACAAGATGGGCTTACAGTTGGTGTGACTAGACCTCATCTCTAAATGGTACAGCTCGCCAGCCACCCTCCTCTGTCAACAAAACCTGCGCTCACACAAGGAGGCTCTTTGGCGTGACTCTGTCACCTGGGGAGACACGAGTCCTTTTCACATGCTGATACAGCCGTGTGAGGAAAAGGCACTGTAAGGTCTGTCTGACCTTAATGATGGAGACTTTTGTAAACAAGCTGGTAGCCTTATTTCTCTTACGTTTTGGAGGCTTCTACCTTTAATCATTGTCAGGTTTCCGGCTTCTCTGAGGCTTGAGGTGCTCCTACAGCCTGACTCATCATGGCTGGGCTGTCTGAACAGCAACTGATAATGTTTAGCAGTTTTTACTCAGAGGATTATTCATCTGGGAAATGATATCAAGATCATTACTCATCTGTGTCAGGTTGTAGTGGGTTGATGCTGGTTAACATGAAACTTCCATCTTTTAGTACACTGTAACACAGAGACTTCAGTAATGAAGGGTTCTCTCCCTCTGTGACTTTTCCCAACAGTTGCCTCAAAACCATCAGTTATGAGGCTTGTACATATGTGCAAGAAACTTCTTGTACTGTTTTCTCAGGTGTGATTGACAGGGTAAGGCAACAGGAAAGGGACAGGACAGAGCACCAAAGGGACCTTCTGGCAGTGTGTTTTTCTCTTTTACTAGATTCCTCTGTCGACCATGGAGACATTCCTACAGACTTTTAGAGAGAAGGCACAGTTCAGACTAATATCCACATAAGGATCTGCTCTTCCTGGAGAGAATTAAAACCTGTATAAAACCCAAGAGTTACTGGTTTGTAGCACACACCAGAAAACACCTAAAGACTTTCCTGACATACTTTTGGGATTTATGATGGAATGTATGAGGTTGCACATTATTAAAAAAAATGCAGTACTTTTCACTGATTTTATTTTATTCAAATAGACTAGCAGTCATAAGCCTAGGTTCATGAAGTCAGTGATATTTGTAAGAATTTTTAAAAAAATATAATTGCTTAGAAACTTAAATAAAAATTTGAATGATTAGTGTATTATAATTTTGGAAGATAAAAAAAGGCAGTTGTTTTTGCTGAAATACTCATGATTGGGGTTTTTAATGAGAAAAGCTACAAAACTTAGACCCTTGGGAAAGAATTATGAATTCAATCTGTGCACTGTGAATCAGTGCAACTTGTTATCAGTCTTGGGGACACACTGCAGGTAAGCACTTAGTCAAAAAGGTCTTCCTTTGAATTCCTGTGTGAGAGAATACATACAAAATATAATTCCTGCATTGTTTTCTAAAGCACTGGACCTTGTTAAAAAAAAACAGTTGACTCATTTTACAAATATATAAAAAGGAAAATCTTTTACTTTTGTCTTTTTTGGGTTTTTTTTTGTTGTGTATTGTTTCAGGCAAGAGTGAAAGGCTTGTATTACAGAAAAAAAATGATTCACCATTAATTCATTATTATTTTCTATTAATTATTATTCATTATTCATTATTATTAATTCACAATTATTTATTGTTAATCTCATTTGGTCATGTGAATAATACAATACTAATAGTCTAGTACTGACTGCAGTCTAGTAAGAAAGAAAATCAAATTCTTGCATGCTTAAATGAAGAGTAATGTTTCTACACAGAAAGCAACCTGTAGAATATGGATGTGTTGAGCAATCTTTTATTTCTCTTTCACCAATACTCTTTGCCAACTATTTTAAATATAATTTGAGCACAGACTGGAACAATGATAATGAATTGTGCTTGTGGCAGTGCTTCTCTTAGCTTACTAATTGCATTGGTTCAAGCAGATGAGAGAGGGGCTACAGCTTTTTGTGTGTTAAAACCAGTGCAATCTGCTGAATTCAGGGAGAAAGAATAGATAAATGCAGTAGTTGTCCTACTCAGATATTTGCTGTACTATCTCTAAAGTGTTAGGTAATCTGTGGATATCATTTTTAAGGTGACAGTAACACATAGAAATACTTAGTTTCCATCTGAAAACATATGGGCAGCATTTTCCCTGCCAAGATATTCTGCCCCACAAGGATTTCAGCAGGTGCCTTTTGGTTCAGGTGCTCTGCTGAAGGGTAAATTCATCATTAACTCCCTTGCAACTTCTGTTAAAAGACTTCCTGATGGTTGAAAACCAGCATGGCAGTCGTGTGTATGGTTTCCAGGTGAAACAGTTTTTAGTTTGTGATAGATTTATTTCAGAAAGCGAGATCACGTCCCATTTTTTTAATCACACTTAGTACATGCCGTGTGTTGGAAGAGGACTCATCTTGCTCTATATGACCCAGTATCAATTTTTTCTCATCACAAAGTAGTGCTGCTCACAGCAAGTAATTATTTCAGGCATTTTCTCTGCTTGGACCTGCCTTAGGAGTCTTCACACTGTTTTACCTGTCTGTCCCCTTCTCTCCCTGCTTCCCTGCTCCCGTCATGTAAGGATAATCCCAGAGCAGTCACAGCAGGGTGCTCACAGTGCAGGCAGAGGGGACTGCCATCGATGTGACACGTCTGCAATCAATTTTATAATCTTTGTGAAATCCAGTTCTTGCGTGCTCTAAATGTGAAACCCACAATTTTTCTTGGTGGCGCTTCCTGTTGGAAGGATCCAAAACTGAAGAGCAAGCAGAGTGCAGAGCCTGGGGAGTGGGAATCTAAATTTTAATTAGTTGTAGTAGTTTTTTATTCACAGGTTTCTGTCTTTGCAAGACTTTTGACATCTTCCATACTTGTAGTAAAAGATATAATTAAATAATTTGTAGGTATTGCCATTTTTATGTCAGAACTGTGCTGATGTGTTATCAAAATATTACACCTCCATGATGAATTTAAAAATGGAATAGGGGAGATTAAAGACCAGATATTGCAGGCAGCTGTATTTCTTTATTAATGTCTGTCTCATTCACATACGTATGAGAAGTAAGCATACACATATGCTTTTTAGCAATTCCTTTCATTAAAACCTTTACTCTCATTGACATAAACCTCTGTCAGTCAAAACAAAAGTGCCATTAAGAACACATTTACGCTTTTTGCACATTCAGTAGATTAAAGTGTTCTTTATCATATTCAACATTAACTTTGTACTACATTATGCTAAAGCAATTACAGATCAAAATATGCTATAAATACAAAACTGTTGATTTGAAATAATTTTGCCCCAGCAGAATGCTTCTTTCAGTGCCCAGACTAGTGTATTTGGGTTTTGTCCCTGTCCTTTTCTTGCTTGTCAAAAAAATGCTGATAATGTTGAAGTGCTGTTTTTGTTCATCTAAATTCCTCTCCTGGGGGGATCTCCATTTTTCTGGGTATTTTTTTAAGCCAGGAAACAATCTTTCCTGAAGAACTATAGCCTTAATCGCTTCACATTCATAAATCCATAAGCCTTTTTCCATCTTTTGCAGTTTTAGCATGGCTTTTGAACTCATGATAGCTTTCCAGCACAGACAGTGATGCTCTGAAGGGGACACTTTTAGCCTTATTTTAAACTTTGAATTTGTTACACACAGAATTTGGAAACTAAAATATTATGTTATCTGTGGTAGAGCACATAAATAAGCATAGCTTGGTGTGCAGATACCTGCAGTACTGAAGCAGTATTTGTGTAATACAATGTGATATAATCTACATAGAAAGTGGAGAAGTGCTGACAAAACAAAAAAAGTTCAAAATTTCCCATTCTTCTGTTTGGAAGGAGTGGGATTGCATGCCAGTGAGTTACATGTATTAACTTCCTCATATATCAGATCTGAGTACAAGTATCTACTTCACTTGTAATTATTTCAGAAGAACTTGTTTAATGTGCATTATTTCCTTGAGGAATACTGCAAGTATTCCAGCACAGATGATAGAAGAGTCAAAGTACACTTTATTATTTACCTCTCTAAAAGAAGTGCAGACCTTGCTCTAGATAGCTGTGTAGTCATGCCTTCTATTTTAGCCTGTTGATAAAGTATGTCTATAATAATTTCCTAATAAACATACAATAAAATTGCAAGAGAAGTTAAAGTCCACATTTTCAGAAATGCTGTCAGCATGCCTGAGACCTCAGAGGGCTTTTGCTCTGTAAAACCCTACTGTAATTTACCTTTGGAAGGAAAGAAGCATTGGCCATCACAACCATAACAGGGTGTAACTGGTGCTGAGCTTGCTACTTTACTGTAGGTTCTGCAGACATCCATAAAATGACTCACCTCAATAGACCTGTTCAAAATAAATAATTGCAAGATCTGGCCATGGCTTGCTTGATCAACAGTTAATAATTTTTCAGTATACAGTCTGCTGATCAGTAAGCCAGCTGAATTTATAGTAGTGTTATTTACATTATAAATACAGAATTATAAGCACCCGAACTATCTCTGCTTTCCTTGCTTTGCCTTTCCGTGTTTGTTATCTTTCCCCATATCTTAGCTGTTTGTTTTCTGAAGCAGTGACAATTATTATATTTCACTGCATGTCTGTATATCATACACGTTACTGGTGTCATAGTCTTCCTGATTGGTGCCAGCCAGTACAGACATACCACTTCTGTAATGTAAACAGTAGATTTAGAATTTATATGCTGTCCTTTATCCTTAGCCAGCAAAGAACATAACCAAAGTGTGTGCAGTTTTTTAAATGAGACTACTGAGAGACATTGAGCATTAAATGAATATAAATCACCATTTTTTTTAAAGATACAGTTATAAACCAAAAGTGTGAGAATATTATACACTAGCAAACAGTACTCAGAGCAAGTAGGGGCCGGGGTTTTTTTCTTCTTGCCTCGGTGGTTTTAGTTTTTGATAAAAATTACAGTTGTGCATTTGTAATTATGTAGACTAATTTCTGATGAACACCAGTACTTCCCTGATAAAAGCTGCAAACTGTAGCTGTGTAATGCTTACTTTTCAAATATGTTTGTAAAAGCATGAAGCATTTCTTAGCTTCAGATAAGGAGGGTGTGACGTATACTGGGTGTTCTCATACCTTATCTAGGAGCGAGTTATCTTAACCAGTTCTATCTCTTGGTCTGGAGTGCTTGTGCTGACTGCCCAGAAGAGGTATGGTGTGAGAGAACAGAACAAATTCCTCAAAAACAGGATCCAAGGTGACCCCTGCTTTCCCCAGCAAGGAGTGTGGGCGTGTAGCTGCCTTCAGAAAGCTTCTTGGTGCATCTTTTATCCAGGGATTTTTGCTAACTGCAGCGCCAGATCTCCTCAGGCCTTTTCACTTCTGCCAGTGATCCTGCTGTCAGAGACGAAGCGGGGTGATACGATAATATGAGAAGTTATGTGCCATATCTCTTAGAGATGAAAAGAAAACTTTGAGATCTGCATCATCCACTAGCAGTCAGGCTCGAACAGTAGCACAGGGTTGTGTGTTCAGGTAGCCAAATAGGTGTGCCTTCAGTTCAAACGGCAGATACAACCTCAGCCTTATTTTCATGCTGTTTCCGGGAGCTGCAGGCACTCTTTGCCAAGAAGGCTGCACTTCAGCTCAATAAATTCCCTTTATGGCTTAAGCACTAGGTAAAGCACTAAGACATCACCTTTGAATTCAGGTGAATCTGAGTGGCATCAGCCCACAGAAGGCAACGTAGTTAGTGTTTCTCTTTAGGCTTTTGATGCCTGATAAGGAAGAAATAATAATGAGGATGAGATGAAATAACCAGCACAGAAGCAAATTATGATTCCCAGTGGGACCTTTATCAAGAAATGCCCACTAAGGGACTAAGCTCTTCTTAAGCTGTGCAGAACTGCCTGCTAGTGAGCTGTGCCTTCTGATTAGAGACATCAGAGGCAGCAAACAGAAGTTGCAGTGTCGAGCCAGCAACACTGATTGGCTTCAAATGTCAGGGAGATGCTGCTTGTCAAAGCTACTAAGTCTCCATCCAGCATGACAGAGCACAGTAATATCTGAAGCTGTCTGCCATTCTGATAATTTCCTGTCACTGACTAATGGTGGATTAGCACAGGCATGCAATAATTGCCTGAAAAGTCACTCTTAAGGGCGTGGGGATTTTTTTTAAATAATAGGCAGGCCTGTGGCTGCACAGAATGTGTTTGACAGAGATCAGTAACCTTTTTTCGCTGAGGATGGGCCTAAAAATACAGCCATTTGTAGGTCTAACTCTTACAGCAGTATGTACTCTAACAAGTCTACAGAAGACTGCTTTAAAATGTAACAAAAACGATGTTATTTTGCTTAAACTTTTGAAATGATGAGACTAAGCATAGAGATGAAACAGGGAACTATGATTTATCTATTTGTTTATTTGCTATCACCCTATTTCATGTTTTGACATAACAGGAGCACCAGTAATATCACTGTATTTTCTAATGGATTTTATGATGCACAAAATGATTGCAGTAATATAATCATCTATTCTGTTAATGAATTCTAGATTACTGAATATCATAAGCCTCTTGTGCCAGAAATTTCATTAGTCAGATGATTTGATTTCTTATGCATAAGCTTAATGATGAAAGTTCATTCCAGATCCAAAGTGCCATGATATATGATATTGCAATCACCCATTACAGGATTTCTGTCCCAAGTAAAGGCTCTGTTCTTTGTCTTGAAAGGAGTTAAACAGTGTCTTTGCAATGAGTTCTTGAGAGCTCAGGAAGCTCTTCTATGTACATGCCAGAGCCTTTCAAAGCCAGAGCTCCAGGTTCTTTTTGGAGAATGGAGATCAAGGGATGGAAAAGACGTGTTGTTCTTGGGTATTGGGAAAGAGGCAGAGGAGCAGGAATCCTGCCTGTCCTTTTAGTTGATTCTTACTAGAAATCAGTGCAGCAACTGTTCAGACCTTCTGAGGGACCATAACACGCTGGAGACTGCACCCAAGGTGCAAATGCTGGCAGCTTGATGTTACTGGAGCCTTAAAACATCATGTGGAAGGGGACAGCTTAAGACATACATTGGTCTTTGAGTCAGCTGGGCTCTACTCTGTGGTGGTGAGCATGGATCAGAAGTAACTGCCCCGAGAATCTGTATCAAAGGGGTGGGAGTAAGGCATGAATACTGAAGTGACTGTACTTACAGTGTGACAGGAAACCATCATACATACATTTTTAGTCATAGTTCCCCTTTGCTTTCCCTCCCTCTTTGCCCCACTCTCCAGCTCTATCCCTTGGACAGCCCTGTCTCCTCTGTCCTTTCTCCTTTCACTGTGTGCCTCAGACAGAGGTGAACATTTGCTGCCTGCTCTATACACTTCTGGCATCCAGTTCCAGGTGTGACATCTGGGAATAATGTCTCCCTCTTAGGTCAGTAAAGAAATGTGGCAGCTCTGGAGGCTGCCACTCAGCATACCTGAAGACAGTGCTTGCAGTATGATGTCTGTGTCTTTTTCTCCCATCTGTCACTCCCAGTAAGAACTTGTAAAATACCACTATGATATTAGAAACACAGCAATGCTTTTGAATTGCTAGTCAAATCAGTTTTATTGACAGATTACTGATTTTTATTATAAATTGCATATCTGACATTAAATAATGGGAAGGTTTATTTTCTGAACAGGACTATCTTACTGATGTTTTTGGCAAAATTTACAAAGTTCAGAGATCAAACAATTGTATCAGAAATTACAGAAGGCTATTTAATTACCACTGTGAATTGTATATACAATTGCTTTTCATCTCATTTTATCAAACAATATATCCAATAAAAATTGACAAGAATTTTTTGGGGAGATAATTAGTAAAGGGCAGAGAGACAAAAATATAACATCTGCTCAATGAAGACACTTTTTTTTTCTTCAAGCAAAATTAGATTCATAATTCTTGGAGGATTTAAATACTGTAATTTGTGTACATGAGAGCTTCTGTTAACTTAAAATGCACATGTTTGCAGGATTGATGCCTAGGAATATGTCCATATATCATTAATTATCTGATTTTGAACGCTTAATTAATATCTTTCTCTTAAGTCATGCCACAGTACATTTGTAGTCCAAAATGAGCTACATCTTCAGATGATTGCATTCACTGTGAGCACCTGAAAAAAGAATGATATGTGTCTAAGCAGACTGCTTTAATTCTTTTAATTCTAAATAAAAACTGTGTTGAATAACCGAAAGCCAAGCAAAGCCATGAAACCAATGGAATGTTTTCCTTTCCCCAGATGCTATTCCATGCCTTTACTGATCCCTGCATTCAGGCCCAGGTCCTGCAGGAGTGGGATGGATGCACATATGAATGTTACAGAAGATAGGCTGGTCCCTTCAAAAGAAGTATAAGAGCAAGACTTAATTTATCATGTTCATACATAAAGAGCAAGAAAACAGATTTTGCCAATATAGAATGTCTGTCAAAGAACATTTTAATCTGTAGTTTCCTATAAATAACCTCAACCAAAGTGATTAAGTCCTCTGCTAGCAGACCTTAGCAATTTATACAGGGGATACAGACTTTATTATATTCTGCCACATTACACATGTTTACTGAGCTTATGTACACTACAAGGAAAATTCCATGGAAATGTTTCTCAATTTGTACTCTTAAGGCTTTAAAAATGATTGCAAAATGTATTGCAAAAAGCACACATGCACTTTTTCACGCTTGCTGGCATGCAAGTAAGACAAACGAAAGAAAAATTTGTGAGAAGCAAACATCTGGAATTTAGTTATTGTGGTAGAACTGGCCAAAATAGTTTATGGATTTTGTTTTTTAAATGCTTCCTATTCTTAAATTAAAACAAAACAATTACCTTGAGAAACGGGCAGTTATGACATGTTGATACAAAATGATGTGTGCATAGCTAGGTCTCCCTGTTTTGAATTTCCTTAGTGGTGTTTCAAAAAAATTCTAGGGATCAGAATTTCATAGCCTTCTAAATTCTGTGCAGAGACATTGCTCATACTGTCTCAGGAGGTTATTTGCTAAATTTAATTATACAAAGTAGTCCTTTGAGACATAAAGTAAAAGAAGAAAACATTTCAGTTTAATGTGTTGCTGTCTAGTTCATAACCCAACTAACTATTTTTAAGGAAGTAGACTGCAAATAACAAAACCACAGATAGTTTGAAAAGGGAAAATATCTAATTTCTGAAATATGTAATAACAGTATTTTAGTTCAGGCACTGAAGTTACAAAGCTGAGTACTCTATCTGAAAGCCTCATTAGAAGATAATCCTTGACAGACTTTTTTCCATAGAGTGTAATTAGTTTGAAAATACCACATTGTTACCTGTGGTGGAAATATGATACTGAATGAGAAACAAAAAGCTGTGGCGTTTTAATTCCAAATACAGGAATCTTTCTGACTTGTTTTAAAGAAGTAACAGTAGCATTGTTGGCTGCCTTTCATTTCACACTGACGTTCACACAGACTTTCTAGTTCTAAAAATTCAAATGGAACTTAGTCAGAGCTGCTTGTTGTCCTACAGCGTGTGTGGGGATTCATAATATATTGAGAGCGTGCAAAAAGAAACAAACATGGGTTTAGGCATAATTTTTCCTTACTCAGTAGATCTAAATCTGGGCAGTCTCTTTGATCAGTCTTGGCTGAATCTGTATAAAGAATCTAAAATTTTCCCTAAAGAAAAGAGATCCCTGATATGGTACAAAAAAGCTTCTTGCCAATGCCTGTTGGAGGCATTTCTGTCCTAAGTGGAGAGGTTTCTGAAAATTATGCTAAATATACTCCAGTTTGGAGATTATGAAAGAAATCACTTTGACTAGAATTTAATCTACTGCTCTAGTGAGGAGAAATTTGGAAATACAGAAAGCATTGTAACATAAAAGTTAAAAATAATCCAGTACTTTATTTTTTTTTTCTGATTTAGTGACTTCCACTAACTGTCCTATATTACAGTAAAATTATACTGGTTTGTATTTTTCCTTTTTCAATAGCCATAAATAAAGCAATTACAGTGTAAGTAATAAGCATTGAATGATTCTGGTTTTGTTTTTAAATTGCTGATCTGTGGCTCTAAGTTAAATTTTGGCCTGAAACAGTAAAAATGCAAAGCATCCTCTTTTGATCGATTTTATGCTTATAAAATGTAAGTACAATATGAGAAATCTCTTTACCTGTTCAAAAAAAAAATAACTAAGAACTGGCATTAAATATTTTTAAATAGTCTGTATTAACAGGTTACAAAATATTTATATAAATGAATTCACACCCACACTGGAATTTCATTGAAAAGCTTGCTGTCAGCAGCTGCCACAGGCTGAAATACCGAACACCTGTGAATATCAGGTGCTCCAAAAATTTCTCATTGTTATTATGAACATAGTTAACTAAATTAATGCATTGTGAAAATTGAGAATGATATTTCACGTAGGACAGTTTAATTAATTTCAGAGTCATGGTTGGCTCTTGAAGGTCAGCAGGTTATCCAGGAAGGATTTTAACGGTAATAAACTGTACACTCTTCTTTCCTTACATTCTCAAATTTGTTCAAAACCATGAAACTGAGATCTCAATTTAAATGTTTCATTTGGTTTTGAGTTGTAAAATATTCCTTGGTGTTTCACAGAATCTGCAGTTTTTGCTTCCTTGATTTTTTTAGGCATGCTTTGGGATTCTCAGTGCCTGGGAATTTGACATGAATGGCTCTTTGCACTGTATCTAGTGAGAATTCCTATGCTTCAGGTTCACTCCCCTCAAAATCCCAGGGCTGGGCTTTAGTTTTGGACTCATTCACAGAGACATGATCTCTTCCCAAGACCAGCAGTTATTCTGGTATTTTAATGAATGCTATTTTTTGTATAAAGCAGTCTTCAGTACTTCTTGATAATATACTGCTGCTTGTACTGTGTTCACGTGTCCTCTTCATGAGCTTTGTCATTGCTTTCCTTTTCAGATATGATTTTCTAATTGATTTTTCTGGAAGTTGTTTTGAAAAAGAGCTGGGTAAACACCAGCCTGTGATCAGTGTTTGCAGCCTTTAAAAGCTGGTAGCTTGTTCGGCCTCTCCCTGTTCGCCTTTGTAGCCGTTTCTGGACTGCCAAATCAGCAGAGGCTGATGAAACTGAGAGGTTCACAGGTTTTGATGTCAGAAGAGACTGTAATGATAATGACATCTGACTCTGTGCACAACACAAGTCTGACAGTGTTGCATCTTCGAAGAGCTGATACTAAGAATAAATCTGATCTTGAAACAGGTGGGTGCTAGTCTTACTGTCAACATTTCTGGGTAACTAATTTATAATTGCCCAGGAGATAAGTTTATTTTTGGACAATCACTTTTCTCTAAATGATGGAATTTGCTTGAGGAAACACAGATTGCAAGCCCAGACCAAGCCTGCTTGAGCTTTCTGCTTGTGTATCTCATCGCTCAACATGACAGTCAGCCAAAGGAGAAGCTGCAGAGAATTCTAAATGCAGGGCTGGAGGGGGAGGTGAGGCTCGGGCTGATTCGTAGCTGCAGGGGTTGCTTTCCTAGGAACCTTGGGATGCTCATCCTCTCCACAATCCCTGGCTGTTGGCCTCTGAGGATCTGCTCACAGAGCAGGGATCAGTGCACAAGGACGCTGGCGTGGAGCAGGGTGTCTTCACCTCCTTGGAGCATCAGCTGAGCGTGACCAGACTGTGTCCAGTGGCCAAGCCCTTTAACAATGGGCTGACTCAGGTGTCCCTGCACAGGACAGCAGCATGACACACATATACACACCCTGTATGTGTTCAATTTCCCAGTTAAAAATAGACGCAATATGTTATTCCTGCATTTATGGGATGGTTTGCGCTTTACAGAGGAAAAGCCTTCTGTGTGCATTTAAGTGTTGATTTAGGAGGAATTAAAAAAGATGCTTATTTTTTCTGGCAATTCTTCCAGAGTTTTTTATGACAGAGAAGTACTAAAAACAGATTTCAGTAAGTTTCTGGTTTTTTAGTTGCTCCGGGGATGATTTGGGACGTTGTAAATAACATTACTCTATTAAAATATATATTTCTATGCTGATATCTTCAAGAACTGGATAAAATGGGAGTGATTTACATGTTTTTCTAGTTCCCTGCATTTGTCTCTATTCAAAGATCTTTTACATGCTTTAAAAATATGGTGGGTTTTGTATGTTTTTATTTTTGCTGAATATAAAAAAAATCTGATTAAATACATTGGTCCAGGACTTGGAAGACTTGTATACAAATCCCTTGTAGAACTCAGACTCTTCATCAATAAATATGAATATAATCTCAGAGTGATTTGTGAAGACATATAGATAGTTTGGGGTACTTGTGCTAGGGAACACAGTTTCAAGAGCAGTTTCAAGAGCTTATGCTGAAATCTACCCTTCTCAGGTGCTTCCAAGGGTTTAAAACTTTATATTTTGCATCAACCTTTTGTGTATTGTTTGTTTTCTTTAGAGCATTCAAGCAGAAATATTTCAGTAATATCCAAATATGAAATAGAGTTGTTTGCTTCCCCATTTTCTGCCCATCTTCTGATTTTACTTTTCTCTCACAATTCCTCTAGGCATCAGTGAGAAACAAGAAAATAACTTTTTTGTTGTTCATTTGAAACGGTGTTTCTAGTTGCTGCATTTCAGCAAATGCTCAGTCACTCACAGAAGTGTCATGCAAATCTTGCTTTTGTCTACCTGACTCTTGTTTCATAGCCCAAAAATTGTTCCTGTGTCAGTGAAAATTATGTGTATTGAATTTCTAAGATTGAAATGAGACTTGAGGATCTTTTAATTACCAACTGCTGGTCACAGTAAACCAAAAATTATAATAGACTCCCTGAAAAATTCCTTCCTGACAGCTGTACTTCAGACCTTGAGTGAGTGCACACTGTGCTAACATCTGAAAGCAGATTCAGAATTGCAGGGAAAGACTTTGAAGAGCAAGAAAAGATGTACACCTTTTTAAAGGAGCAAGAAAAAAGGATAAAAACTGTCCTGTTACTACATCTGAAATGATTGCTCTTTTTTTCTTTTGTCAGTACAGTGGTGGTTTGAAACTTTTTATCTAAAGGAAAGAGACAAATAATAAAATGTGTTTTTTTCAGTCAGTGTGTGTGCACCTGTGTGCAATTCTCTACATGCACGTGTGCACACTGTGCTACAGAAGGTGTAAATTCCATGCATGCACATGTGCATGCACACATGCACAGGGAGCATAACAGTCTGGGGTGGGGAGAGGTTTTCTGGAATTAACGTGGAGTGGGGAGGTTACTGAAGGGAAGATGTTTTCTGAGACCTGAGAGGTACTTTGTAAGAACAAATATTTGTTTGAAAGGTGCTATTTTGTATCGAAAAGCAATGCTTTTCAAGGTATTCACCTCTCCTCCACAGATGTATATTGTGTGTTCTCATCTCCATCCTTACTTCAAACAACTGAAGTTATCTGGTATATTTAGCTATTAGCATGCTTGGCACATTTTCCAGCAGAGCCAATTTGCCAACAGAACATGGCCTAATGTAAATCCATGGGTGGTTTGGTTAGTGGTGCTTCTGCTTCTGCTCCTTATTATTAGAAGGTTCTGCTTTTGATGGCAAAATAAGTGAATTTTCCTCTCTGCCCCTCATGTTTCCTAGCATATATACCCTTGAGGAACACAGATTCACAGCAGGAATGTTTTGTGGCTGCAAAAAGGATTAACTGGCACAAATAGGCAGCGAATCTTGCAAAGGAAGGTACTGAAGAGATGCAGTAGGTGCCCCTGAGGCTCATTTTCTTCCTCCATTCTTAAATTCAGGTATCTGCTGTGATGTTTTGGAGGATACCACCTTGCTCTAGCAGGAGTTTTGCATTTCTTGCAGATGTTCAGCAGGCTTCCTGATTAGATCTCTGATTATCATTACCCAAATGGAGGTTAGGGGTGTGTGTGTGAACTGGCATGCAATGCACATTAGGAGGAATATTTTGTTGAAAGGGGAATGCTCTCACATACATGAAACTGTACAGTGGAAGACTTGTCATAACATGTTTCTCTTCCTCATGTTAAAAAAACCCTATTAACTTGCCATTAACTTGGCCACTAGCTCAATTGAGTATAAAGGGTTCAGTTACTTGTGCAGTGATAACTCATTTATTTGAATAATTATTCATTTCAATGATTCTTGAATGAGTGCTTCATTATGCATCCTATCCTTTTGAGAATGAGAAGAGTGAGAGGAGCAGACCATAGTGCCCATCTATGGCTGAGGCAGATGGAATCTGGATTGCAGAAGGAAGTCTTGCAGCCTGGCTGTGTGTCTGCTCCTCCCCAGATGTGTCCTGGACGTGGCCTAGGGCTCTGATTTAAGAAAACATTACTAAGCTCGTAACCATTAAAAATAAACTTTTACATTTAAATGGAAAGAGTAGTAGATAGCAAAGATGGAGTATTATAAATACCTGATCAGACTTTATCACAAGGATCAAATAATCTTTCCTCTGATTTTGCATAATTGCAGTATCAAATTGCAAGTGATGAATTAATACTTACGTGGTCTTGTGGAAGAGCTGTATGCAGATGAGTGAAAGCTGATGCTAACTGCATTTACAAAATAATAGTGTCACCAAGATAATTCTAAAGCTGCATTGCTTCTTGCTTGACAGAGATGGTTATTCAAAAGCCAGCTCACATCGAGACAAAAGATAATTTGAGCAAAAACCTGGCAGAAACGAATAGCAAAGAAGTGTTTCTTTAAATTTTTTCACTTGTGTCTTTGAATTCCATTTATTATCCCTTGACTTGCAACTCCCTCAAATTCCTCACTACCTGTGCAAGATTCATGCTCGAACAAGAATTGTCAGGTTTCATTTAAAAACCTTTTAAATGATTTAAAAATTGGAATAGTTTTTAAAATACAGTATTTTTAAAACATAGCATTGGTACTGAAATTATAACTCTTTAATAATAATTTTACTTGTAATTCTTTTATTTTTCTATTTTAAGTGTTGCATTTGATTGAGGAATTAAATTCTGTTTAGTACCTTTTTTAATTCCAATTCACTATTCACTCCACTGAGGCTACAGGAATTGCAGCATTACTTATCTTCTTCATTTCAGGTTGCTTCACAGGAGGTTTAAGCCGGGTTTTTATAATTGCTTCCCTACTATTTCAGACATCTTTCTCCATATTTTATTGTGCATAAAAATTTGAATCT
The DNA here is from genome assembly GCA_013397295.1 of Polioptila caerulea. Lineage (NCBI taxonomy): Eukaryota > Metazoa > Chordata > Aves > Passeriformes > Certhiidae > Polioptila > Polioptila caerulea. Next base: position 630,921 of record VYXF01005288.1, on the reverse strand, counting down.
GTTTTCTTCCTGAAAAGCTGCACATAATTATTTATTAACAAGATTAATCTTTTCTTATCTTTAGGACATTCTGCCGATGCTTTCAGACTAGTCTGCAATTATTTTTTTCTTTTTCATTTAATCTATAATAAATAATCTAGCATGCCAGGGTAATGCATTTCACCTGAGGACCTGAACATGATTTGCAGACAACAATTAATTAATTAGTTTCAAAACCTGTCTTTAAAATAGGTGAAATTGAAATGCTGTCTGCCAGCACAGAGTCATTAGCAATATGTTGCACAAGTAGCTGTGGCTGCTCTATGAGCAGGTGGTGTAATCTGCTTCTCATGAGTATCAGGGAAGGTTCCTGCTCAATTGGCAGCATGTTTAAAAAAGTAAATAGTTTAAGTCATCTGATTGGGCTGTTTACTGGCATTCAGATGTAAATATGTGCCATATGGGGTTATGCAGCCATACATTGTGTTTGTAATATATGTTTCAGAATACTGATCTGACATAATTGCTGTTTCTTTTTTTTTGCAACATAAATGTTACTAGAGGTGTTGTCCAGGCTTGTTGTTGTTATTTTTACTTATAAATGCATTTTTCTATGTGACTGGCTAAACTGGAAAAATTTTAAAGGTAAACAGAGAATCTGGCAGAGTTAAACCCTGCAGAAACTTTTTATTATTAATCCTCTCTTATTTATATCAGAGGATCACTGGCTTTCCTTTATACTGACCCATCACTGACCTGTGACCAGTAATTTTAAACAGCCTGTGTTCTGTATTTTTCTGGTTTACCCTAACCATAGCTTGAGTTGACCTCCTTAAACATATTTAGGTACATTTATAGAGTTTGAAATTAGTGGCATTGAAGCAAATAGTAATTGCAGCAGGAATCAAAAGCTTTATTGTGAATATCATAAGGGTATAGTAATAAAATGTGGAATAAAAAGGGAAGTATTTTTCAGCTTGTATAAAATGTGTAGGAACCCATTTTAAGCCTACATTCAGTATCCAATATCAGTTTTTTTCGGTCTCTAATTTAAATGAGTTTGGAGTTCCTCCCTTGAAAGAGGGAATAAGGGACAGCAAGGGATAAAGAAAGAATTAAGGCAGTGAAGTTGTAGGGGGGAAGTAGAGGTAAGAGGCTAGTAAGGCAAAAGCAGTCACAGAAGGAAGAGAAGGGGGAATAGAAATAGGCCATAATCTAAATTAAACATCACTAAATTATAGTGGGTTTGCTTCCCCTTTTGTGACAGAAATATGAAAATCTTTAATATCATTGAGCTAGAAATGCATGCAGTCAAAGGCTTTTCATTGGGCAACTGCTTTAAACATCTGGCTAATAACCAGTCCTTCAGCGTGCATACCTCATGTATCTATTACTAACCCTCAATCACATGAAGCTGAATACAAAATCTGTATTTCGAAAAAGGATGAAATAAGCAATATTTGAAAAGGTGTTTTCCCATTTACCCTTCGCTAAATATCATTAGCCTTCATTTCCATATTAATTGACTCTTGTGTTGGTTTTCCTTTCAGAAGTCAGGCTGAGCAACCAGCTTGGGTCATCAAGCTGTTCTTTGAATTGTGGCCATAAGCATTATTTCCCTGATACTCAAAAGTTTAATTAAAATTACCAACAGCAAAACTATTTTGTTGTCTTGCATGCGAACCATCCCTGTGTGCTAATTGCAGGTGCAAGAAATATTACTCTATTGCAATAGAGTGTAATGTTCCTTCTTAACCTTCTTAACCTAAAGACAAAAAAATTATGCCACTACTTTCCAAAGACTAACAGGAGCCTCTGTTGAGGGTTCCTTTCTTCACTTTGGTATAACCTTCTCTAGACCATGAACTAGAGGAGGTTTTTAACCAGAATTAGTTCTAGTCTCAGTTGGGGTTCTGCAGACATATAGCAATGTCTTCTGCAAGGACTCCCAATTTTTTAGTCTTCGTTTTCTTTTACATTAATCCCTGAAACACATTTTCTACCAGTGTTCCTTATGCAGTCTACCTTTTGGAGTAAGTTTTGAGTGTCTATAGAGGACTAACCTTCAACAATTAATGATAAAATTAGGACTTGTTTCTTACTATTAACATCATTAAGTCAGTTATGTAATCAGGTCATGCTCATTCGTCTGCAGCCTTTCACTGATTTGAAATCTGGTGATTTAACTTTTTTGGTTGGTTGGTTGGTTGGTTTTGGTTTGTTCTGGGGTTTTTTTGGTTTTGTTTTTGTTTTTTGTAAATTGTGCACTGCCCATGAAAATAGATTTGTTTTCTGTTGGCTGCAACGGGGTCTTCCATGTTAGAAAATATTTGTCTTTGCATGAATTTGTGTTTAGTTGATGCAAGGTCACCCTGGACTCTTGGACTTAACAGTACACAGCTTACAAGTCTTCCACAACTGTATGCTTTTATTTTTCCACTTGCTAAAAATGTTGATATAACCCTCAATCACTGCTTAACATACTGCATACAGGCATTCCAAAGTCTGTCTTTCTGAATCACGAGCCATTCTGAAACACGTCAGGTTTCTCTGCTGACTTGGATACACCAAAATTTTCATGTGCATAGAAACTCAAAAATAAGGGCTTCCTGCTTTTGAGACACTCATTTTCACCTAACTCCATTATTTTTCAGCATCTGCTATGGACTCAGTCAGCACTGTTTCCACCCCTGTGTTATATACCTGCCTTTCTTTTTGGATTCTCTACTGTGCACGTTGTACCTGTTGTACCTACTTATTCTTGTAAGCAAGAGCAAGGGGTTTTATACAAGAGCAAGGGCAGTATTATACAATTGAACTATATAGTTATGTTTTTCTGATTTTTTTTTTTTGTTTGATATATATGCACACAAAAAGAAGAGTTGAAACCCATACAGGATATCTTAAATATGTAGCTTAATTATTAAACACAAATATTAAATATTTAGCTCTTCCCATTTCATTTAGTTTCAGAAACAAGTTTACTATTAAGGTCTCAAAGATGACAAACAGTACACAGTTCTTGCATAAGCAAACCTAAAAGCAAAATTATCCTTCCTGATCTAGAAAAGTTGGTCTAAATCATGTTCTTCCTATAAATCTGCCTTTGATGAAGAGAATCTTTCATTGTTTCCAGGGGACTAATTAACAAATGCCAACAAATTTCTATAAGAAATGCTTTTGCTATAGATTAAAGTTTACAGCCTGTAAATGTTTATTCATATTGTAGAGTTTTATACATTGTCTAACATTTTTAATATATCAACTCTCAGGAAGAGGGGTTTAATGTTGAAAATGTATACAGGACTCTTGAGGAAACCAAGTGAATCTGAGGGAAGGCAGACTGACTCAGAACATCAGTCCATTCCCAATCTAAGAAACGCCACCAAAATGTACTGTTAAAGATGACAGTACCAAAACTCACAAAATATTCTCTGGAATTGTTATCTAGATTAGCTGAAATCCTGTACATTTACTTTAATTCTTTGATAAGCAGTCAATTATTTTTATGTCTTGAAAGAAATCACAGGAAGAGCCCTTAGAAGTATTAATGTCCTGTAATAATTAAGTAATAATGCCATGCTGTGGCATGATGAACATTTTTAAGCAGGAGTAATTTGAAAGGACTGTTGTAGTACATTTTGAAAAATGTTTTTTTCCCCTTTGCCTTCCCCCTATTCCCCCTGCATTTGAGGTGTCCCTTTCCCTTGTTCTCAGGTGTGAGCTAATGATTTCAGATATTGAGAGTTTTTAACCTTGAAGTTGTCAGCTCATGCTACTGGGACTTTTAAATTAAATAATTAAGGCTTATCACACTGTTGTGTATTGTTTGTGCAGTCACTAAATACTGCACACATGAATAAGTAAGTACTGCTACTTATAAAGAAATTTGAAATAAAAAGTATATCATTATAATATTAATTCAAGTAGCCTCAAGATCATGAGGGATCCCATGAGAACATACATATTGAAGCTGTTAATACTATTTTAAATTTTAAAAAAAGTTTCTGAAGTAGCAAGCCTTTGAAATTAATCATAGAGAAAGCCAGAGGCTAGAGAAGTGCCTTTTGGTTTTGTCATGAATTTCCATTGTGGAAATGGAAAGCAGAGTCATAGGCCATCAGAAATCCTGGTATTTCCTTTCTGTTTGCTTTCCTCAGAAAAACTTGGCAGCTTCTCAACACGACAACTGAATATGAACATTCTGAAGAACTAAGTACAAATATTAGAATCTTGCTACCCAACCAGCTGCAGCCCACATGGCACTGGGAATACAGCAGCAATATCAATGGCAAGAGAAGAAAGGGCAGAGGAAGGTCCCTAATGTGTTCCCTCCATCTTGCCAAGGATTTTCTGTGCTGCCTTGTGTCCTTCTTTGTAGACCTCTGCTTGCTTCTGCTTGCTCACTGACAGAACAGAAATACTTTTTGCTTGCTAAAAACCAAAAGCATTTTAGTTGTTGATGAGAGCATTGCAAGCAGGAAGGAGAGTGTTAAAATTGAGCATTGTGAATGCTTGTTGTTTTAATAATGCATGACAGATATTTGCAGATTTAGGTAAATGTTTTCTTGTCTATGGTGTGCCAACACTGAGCAGCAGCTGTTTCTTTGCAGATCCTTCGTTCCAAGGATTAGGTTTATAAATCTGGAAAGTCCCCATGAAGAATCCCTAGAATATCCCCTTCTATCTTCTCCTTGCCATGACTTGCTGACACTCAATTCTGCACGTGTGGAAGTAAAGCTTCAGAGGAATTACTGCCTCTGCTGCTGGCCAGAGTGAGGTGGTAATTTGTCCCTGTAATTTGGTCAGCTCACTATGAGTTTTTACTAATCCTTCAGCCAGAATAACAACTACCAAACCTACAGAGAAATATCACATTTATAGAATTAATGTAGCTCACTCCCATAAGTTTTGAAAGGTAAAATTCCCAGTTGTGTGAATTTCAAGAGGTAACAGAGAAAATGTCATTTTAAGGTGGTGTGTGTATGACTTGCTAGCTTGGCCTGCAGTAACTTTCTGGAAGGTAATGCAGAAGGCTTCTACACATTCACTTTCCAGAGAAAACAGTCTTGTTTATATATCAGAGGACTTTACTTTTGTTTTGGTTTTAGTTTCGCCTATCGAAGAGCTAATGCTGGTCTTAGACATATTAAGCTGTACAAAAGTTTCCTACTGAGCAAAAGGCAGAATTCTCATGTAGTTTTAAGAAGATTGTTCATTGTAAAAAATAGATTTTTCCAGTGTTTTTCAAAGTAAAATTGCGTCCTTCCTCAGAGCTCTGGTTTTTACTGTCTTATTATTCTTTGCTGACAGAATCAGAACATTTTCCCCTGTTATTGATAGATAGAAAGTTCCCTTACTGCACATCTTTTGTGCACATGTTTTGTGTTCTTGGACAGAACAGATAAGGCTTTAACACGTGGACTACATAGGTAAATACAGTTAAAACTATTTTTATAGTTGCCTTATGTGGTTTCCTGCCTTCATAATTTTCTAATAGCTTGCATTGGTTTTTCTTGTTGTATTGCAGGAGATAGATAGAAGTTTATTTTATGTTTTCTGGATAGTGAACTTATTTATATGATTTTTTTGTTGGTGTTGGACTTTTCTGACATTCTGTAGTACAGAGAAGCTGTTGAGGTTGTGAGAGACTGCTAATGGACATGTTGGAATTAATTTTAATTCCATATAAACTTAGTTTTTTACTTTAAAATTCTTTGATTTTGTAGGCGACGTGATAAAATGAGGCTTGGTGATCAGAACAGAATGTGTACTTGGCTCTGAGAGCCTTTACAGAATAGATGGCAGAAATATTTTGGAGCAGGAGGAGGAAAAGAGGATAAGTGAGGGTTGGTAGAGCTGATTCTGAGGTGATGTAGCTGCCTGTAATAATGAAGTGCCTGACTTCAACCTGTAGTTAATTAAATTGCTTTTAAAGAATGCAATAATGGAAGAACATTTCCAAGTACACTGCATAGTTATTGTATATCATTCTGTGTCTGTAGAGCCAAATTAAATATATTAAATAAGATCTCAGGGGGTCAATTATGATGATAGTACAAGTACTGACAATGCAACAAGTAGTGACATTAATTTCATGAATGTTGCATAGGTATAAATCATCTCAGTATTTACTCCATTATATTGCCACAGAAATTGTAGGAGAATGGATATTACTCAGATGGTTGATTACTATTTATATTATTGTATTAGGCTCTATTTACAGAGCAAGGCTCCCCTCATTATATTACACTTTGGCACTTTACTGCAAGACTTCTCAGCTGTTACTGTGTTGTGAGACCTCAGCAATTCATCCAGCAGAAATGGTTTCATAGTAGATATTGCAATAAAAGGATGTGTTGTGCAAAGAATTTCAGGGCTGTCTTCAGTTTTGTGAATTAATTCCAAATTAATGAACTTTTGTCTTAGAATCCCTCTAGTGTGAGCAACAGTGCCAGAAAGTAAGGATAACAGATGATTTATTAGGAAGCTGTTAATATGAATTGCAGAAGACATAAACTGGGTCAAAACCCTCAGCCATAAAACCCGACATAATAAATTGAAAAAAAACCACCACAATAATTTGTGGGACATATTATATAGTTTACTAGAGGGGCGGTTGTCTGCATTGATCACCAAATTTGTCTCTGATGCCAGAAACTCACCAGTCAATTTGCTGCCTGCCTCCTGTTCCTAACAGAGTGGTACACAGCTCTGTGTCCTCCTCCTGCACTGCTGCAATTGCCTGCTCTCTGAGAAAGGCCAGACTCACAAAGCACTGAGCCTGTGCCTCGAGGAGATTATCCCCAGAGATCTGCAAAAAGAGGACTGGAGTAACAGAGAAAAGTTCAATGAAAATAGGGTTAGCAATTCTGTCAAAGATGTGGTTCTTTGTTCGTGGGGTGAGAAAGGGTGGTGACATTTAAAAGCACTGCACAGCAATATGGATTTTTGTCGTATAAAGCCCAAAGTAAGCTGCATGTAGGTTACAAGGAATCAATACTTTTGCAGTGTAGGGTAGGTCTGCAGCATTATTCCTTACTAGATTATTGGTATTGGTAGGTGTCTCAAGTAAAGCCTGCCCTTAGGAAGCACTTTTAGTAGAGGACTCCTGTATTTTTACTGTTTGTAGCAAGAGCTGTTAAATGACACACACTGCAGTACATAACCAAGAGAATCGTAATTCATATTTGTGAAAGATGTGGTAATGCTGAGATAATGAAACTGTCAAGAATTCACACAATAGACTTACTGAGTGCTAGCAGTAAAGACCTTTTGTTACATTTATGCTCGAATTTCATCACCCACCTATTAAAAGATTGATTTTGATGTCCTAAAACTCAATGAAGATTAAAATCCACTTATTTTTTCTTATCAAAAATGGGAGAAGTAAAGCAGAAAAACTCCTTTATTTCTCAGCATTCTCTTTTTATAATCTGTTTTCTTTAGGCCTCACAGCGAAGTTTATAATTACTACCAAACAAGGCAAAATTTGCTTTCATTTTGACAATGATGGGGGTGAAGATCTCTGATCACTGAGTTGCAGCCTTTGGTCAGTTGGAAGTCTCCAGCCCAGCATCCTGCTTAAAGCCTGGCTAGTGGTAGTATCTGAAAAGGCTGCCCAGGGCTTTATCCAGCTGGGTCTTGAAAACCTCCAAGGATGGAAACTGGACTGCTGTGGGCAGCCTGCTCTACTGCTGGGGGGATTTCCCTATAGCCAGTGTTCTTGTTTCAGTTTGACCATTGTCTTTTGTCCTGCCACCACTGCAAAAAATCTTGAGAACTTCCCTATAAAGTACCAGGAACTGCTGTAAGATTCCCTGAAGCCACCTTTGCTCCAGGCTGAACAACCCAACTCCTTTGTGAAGACTGCACAGGGCAAAGTGCCCTCTTGGTGGCCCTCCCCTGGACATGCTCAGATATTTAATGATAAGTGTAACTGTTGGGATTGGCAACTTCTTTCTAGATAAGCCTCTGAATAGAGTTAGTTTTGGGAGGTGAGAATCATCTAAGCAAATACAATGCACACGGATGGGCCCAAACTGGCAATAACTTACCCTGTAGCAGAACAGGTGCCACAGAACTGAACATTGGCCTCCATTTACTGTGTCGTGTTATCCACTCTGTTGCCATGTTGCCATGTACCTAATCTCCTGTTTAGCAAGGATATGTAGGATATTTCAGCTTGTTTGTTTTAACCTTCAAAACAAATGTATACGTGTCTTTCATGAACCTTGTCACTGGTACTTTGTAGGAGCTGGTCATTTACCAAAATTGAAGATTATTAGGTGTTTTGAAAGAATGAAAAGGACTCTGTATTAAAGTGATGATAGTTTAGAAATACTGAGCTTTAAAATGGTACTTTGCTCTCCAATATGCAAATTAAATAAATCAGCTTACTGAAAAATATTGTTTAGAATATTTACATAAAAATAGTGCTATTCAACAAAATTATACATTCCTGTCTGTATTTACATGTTTTTAAAATGCCAAAGTAGAGTGTGTAGTTTACTTTTCTGTAACAAAGCATAGTCTTAGTGTCAAGACAAAAAGAAGAATAATGCCATATGGCTCTACTGCTGCCTTCAGTTAAGTTGAGCATTCTGTCAGATTTATTAGGAGTAATTTTGTGCTTATTGACTTCAACAAATTTTCTTCTTCTGTAAGGATGTCATTGAAACCAAATTTTAAGCTTAAAAAATATTCATCACTTAAAAAAAAGAAAGAATGGGTAGATAAGCTAAAAATACTAATAGTGACAATCAAAGATTATTTCAGTTTAATTTTAGGAGAAGAAAACAAGCATAAAAACTGTTTTCTGCACTGTCTTCACTTTTAGTTGATCATTGAAATGTGCTTTTCTATCTAATACACAGGTGGTGGTAGTTCCCTCTTGCTGTGCATAATTTCAGTGTTATGTGATATTATGCACAGCAAGTGTCTGCTCTCCTTACTATTTTCTCCTCCCTGACTGTAACATGCTTGCTTAGCTGTTCCCAAATGAAAGTAATTTTTGATTGGGGTGATAATCAGTTTGACAAGGTTTGCAAGGTTCTCCCAGAATTCTGGTGCTTTCATCAAAAAACTGCTGTACCCATCCAGTTTTCCCATAATGGCTGGAAGGCTACTGTATTTGCTTCAAAAGCATGAGTGGTTTCTTTTAAAAAGATCTTTGCGTTGTGGAAAACAAATATGCTTTGAAAAAAAAATGGGAGTTTGTAAGGAAGCCTCCCGTATGTCACTAGAGCTCTCTGCCTTGAGGAGGTTTTGTTGACTCAGGATAGTATTGTTATGCCCAAAATAAACAGAATTTATGGAATAGGCAATTTTCTGATGTATTTCTGAAGTTTGAATTATATCAGTATTTTTTCCATGCTGGGATTCACTGTTGTGTTCTTGTAAGCACCAGGGTGGAAATTAGCTCTGCAATTGCAAAAACAAATGTAAAAACACTGTGGTGAAATCCTTTCTTCTGATGTGATGCAGCAAGTAACTAATCCTGCAGCTGTTGTTGCAGCTTTAATTAAAGGTAGGTACACATTATAGAATACCTCACTGAAGTAATTTCCTGTTCTTGGTCTCCTTAATTAATCAAAATTTGGGACCCTGAATACCATATTTGCTTTGTCTTTTCCCATGTGCAATACTCCCTTCTACTGCAAAGTAGGCAAACTGGGAAAATTTACACACACTCCTATTAAAAGGAGAAAAAAAAAAAAAAAAAGGAAATTTAATACATTTAAAGACTTTTCCTTGACCTTTATAGAATCCACTTTTTCTGAAACAAAACCTATAGTTTATGGTCAAACAGCTACTTTGGTTTATGGAAATCTGTATGCAGAAATTACCTTATCACTGTTAATGACTTTTTACATATTATATATCATATGTGTATCATATGCATTGTTCAAATTTGTCACTCTTCTCCAGCAGCCGAGCCTAATTATGTTTGTGTTTAATAGATGAGTTGAGAGTTGCTAAGACTAAATGGGCAGCCTAATGAGGACATTCCACAAGAGTCACCTCTGGTTTGTAGGAAGTGCACAAAGGGATGCCCATTTGGTTGTCAGATCATGACTGTGGCTTTGCATCTATGTATTTAAATTCTGGTAAGGACTTTTCAGACAGCACAAGCTTCAGGTTTCAAAATATAATCCCTATTCCAAATCTGGAAGTGAAACCTGCCTTTTCTTGCAAGACTACTTGATGCTTTGCAGAATTACTGAAATACTCCAGATTTAATAAGCTAAATGGTTTAAGAACAATTCTTCTAGTGAAGACAAAGAGGGTCCCCTCTTCATTTCCAAGTGAAATATCTGCACAATAGTGCACATGCAGCCTTTTTATGGCACCAGCTTACTAGCCTGCTTATTTATGTGTTTATTTATCTATCTTCCTCTTGATAAAGATAGATATGGCCATTCTAGTGAGTGTTGGGTTTTAGTTTTTATTACACATTCTTGTGGGTTTTTTTCTGCATCTTTCCAGTTTAGCGTTCTTTGCAACCACAAAATTCTGCAAACGTGAATATGTTAGATATCTGCCATAGGAAGGTGTTAGAATGGTTTTTGAGGGCTTTTCTGTGGGTTCTGAGTATTTCATGTACTCATCAGTGTACACTAATAAATCCATTCAGGATTTTTCTCTTACATTTAAATTGGTCCTAGAATGCAATGAGCACCCATTTCTTGAAGAGCTGAAGGAAGGGAAAGCCTTGGAAGAAATTAGGGAGTTCAGAGGAATGGGGACAAAGGTAATGAAACAGACTATATGAGAACAGATTATTTTTTTGTGTTTTTACCTACCATACTTGATCTTGGTCTTGGCAGTTTTCTTCTCAGATGCAAGTGGAACAAGAAAGATGAATAGATAGGGTCTCCTTGTTCAGTAACACTGTATATCTCAGAAACAAAACCATGCAGAAGGTGTAGTCTGAAAGTGATGAGATCCTTGGAGTCAAGATAAACATTCGTGTTATCAGTCCTTAGATAAAGAAATATATTCTGTACTGTAGACAAACAGGTTTAGGTTTTACTTTCAAAAAGTCAGTAAAGAAAATGAGGTAATGCATTGGGATATTACCTAAGATTTTTTAAAGAGTGGAATTCTTCGGTGCTATTCAGTTCCTCTCTGACTGGTAGATTTGTAAAGACTGTTTATTGTCAGCTGACGTGTAATGAAGAGGCCAAGTTCATTCCTCTTCTCTTATTCAGGAGTTGTCTTTTTAACTTTTTGAATTGTTTTCATCATCATTTTACTTTTATTTTTTGTAAGTCATCTATCATTTATATTTCTAGTGGTTTAAGTACATATGGCATAGATGAAACTTACAGTTCTAAGCAGGCAGGATTCAAAAAAGGTAATTCGTGCAGCTGACTGGAGACATAAGTTTTACCTGGTTGTGTGCAACAGCATTTACTTGAGTGAGGTAAATATTTCAGTTCCAGAATGAGTACTTGCAACTTAACAATTACACCTTTAACATTGATGTACAGATAGTTTGAAGATTAATGAAAATTATAAAACCTGCTCTAATATCTGTGAAAGGTTTTATTTGGTTTGAATTAGCACCCAAGACATCTCATTGGAACTTTTCATGAAAACTCTAGTGGATAAAACTACTACCTTTAGAAGTTACACAGACACTGATTCTTACTCTTATTTTCTTTCACATTTCAGCAGTAGTTCTTCCCAAATTACTAATGACATGTCAACAGTACAATGTATATCTGTCCAAAATACTACTACAGGGACATTGCTTTTCCAAATCAGACATTCTTACTTTGTCCCTGTGGATTGAAGCGTGTTGGTAGCTGGTGTTCAGCATGCTGATCTTCCTGAGCCAAGCTCTCATGAACTGAGGAGGTTTTGTCCCAGTAAGAGTGACTCCAGCTCTTCAGTGTTTGCTCATTAGCTACTTCAAGCTCTTGAGCCATTAGCTTTAGAGAAAAAGATGAAAGATTGAGAAGGCCCATGTACAAAAATTTTATCAGATTTTTTTTTTTATGTTTACTTCAGTTTTATTTTGAAGGTTTTTCCACAGCATTCGTATTGCTGTTTTTCCCTCCCTTTCTCTTACTGGATTTCCTTTTCCTCCTAAAACCAGTCACTACACACACCCATGTCATGGTTTAGCCCCGACCGGCAACAAAGTTCCACACACCCACTTGCTCATTCACCCTCTTAGTGGGATGGAGGAGGGCATTGGAAAAGAGTAAACCCTTGTGGGTTGAGATAAGAAAAGTTTAATTATTGAAGCAAAGTAAAATATAGTAATAATATAAGGATACTATTGGTAGTTATAACAATAATTGTAAGTAAAAGGAGAGAGAGAGAGAGAGAGAAGAGAGAAGTAAAACCCCAGAAAACAAGTGATGCACATTACACATTACAGTTGCTCACCACTCACTGACCAATGCCCAGACAGTCCTTGAGCAGTGACTGGCCCCTCCCAGCCAACTCCCCTCAGTTTACACACTGGCCATGACATTCTGCAGTGTGGAATATCCCTTTGGCCAGTTTGGGTCAGCTGTCCTAATGGTACTCCCTCCCAGTTTCTTATGAACCTACTTACTGGTAGAGCATGGAACAGTGAAAAATCCTTTGCTTGGGGTAACCACTTAGCAACAACCACATCAGTTTGTTATTATTCTTATACTAAATCTCAACCACAGCACAGTATCATCTATTAGGAACAAAATCAACTTGATTCCAGACAAAACCAGGACAACCCACAACAGAACATTTTGCTGAACTTTGGTACTTCTGACAAACATCACACTGGTGATCACTTGATTTCTCAAAAAGAAGATCCGGTGGTCTTGAAAGCCTTCAGGTTAAGTGGAACCACATAGAAAAATGAGCATTTTAATGTGTAAAAAATATTAGTGGATTAGCTGCTCAGTGCTGGCTTCAGTGAAAAATTCTATATAATGAGTTTATACAATACAATAATTTGTGTCTTTCCTGTTTGATTCAGGTCATTGCCATTGTTATGGATATGTTTACAGATGTGGATATTTTTAGAGAAATCGTGGAGGCATCTGCTAGAGGGATTGCAGTGTATATCCTCCTTGATGAATCGAACTTCAGTCACTTTCTGAAGATGACAGAGAAACAAGGCTGTCAAGTTCAGAGGCTCAGGGTAAGGCATCCTGTCTTCCTTTGCATGAACATTCACTACTTGCTCCTCCACAGCCCACTGAAAAGTCACTACTATTGAAAAAGTGGTTATGGAATACTGTTTTTTCAAATTAACAACCAGGTGTTAATAGGTAAGGTCTCAACAAAATTTTGTCTACAAATACATTTTTTTAAAAGCGTTCTTTTCAAGTGTCAAAACAAGAGCATTTCATAGAATGAGATAATTTTCATATAGAATTTATAAAATAATTTTCCTTTATTGTGTATTTAAGAAATACTGCATGTTTGAAAAACTAAGTGTTTTTTCCTTTCTCTTATAGTTGCCTGCAAATAAAGTCATAAAACTTAGATAAATTAATAAGTTGTGTACTTAATTTTATGATTTCTTCTTTAGGGTTATGCATTAAAATACTTTAGGAGGCCCAAGATTCTATTTTATTAGTGTTTTCCTGAAAATCCATATTTTCATGTCTGTGCTTTGTCCTATTGCTTTTACACNTTTTTTCCTTTCTCTTATAGTTGCCTGCAAATAAAGTCATAAAACTTAGATAAATTAATAAGTTGTGAACTTAATTTTATGATTTCTTCTTTAAGGTTATGCATTAAAATACTTTAGGAGGACAAGATTCTATTTTATTAGTGTTTTCCTGAAAATCCATGTTTTCATGTCTGTGCTTTGTCCTATTGCTTTTACACATTAAATATGTAATTTTATTCTGTAAGAGGGATAACAAGATGATATTTACATTTTCACAAGATGTCCTGCACTGCCCAGATGTTTATCAGGGATCAGAATGTAAACCATGAGCTGCACTGAACTGACATAAGTGCTTCATAAATACTTCTAGATTTACTCTACTGTTCACAGTACTAAAGAAGTTCCAAGGGTGTTGTCAGAGTCTCCTTGCAAAGTTCTGAGCACTGCCTTAGCTCATAGTTCCATTTGAACTTTCTTGCCTCTGTAACTGGTTAAGCTATATTCATACCAGTCAAAAGTATTAAAAAAGCTCTTTTTAGCAGCACCTATTTTCAGTACCCAGTCCAGGATTCAGATAGGGATATGGTGTATTTGTGAGGAAAAAGAGGACTTCTTGGTAGATGTTTGGAGCAAACTCTTGTTTTATACCCATTTTTACTCTGGAGTATTGACTTACATCCTCAGAAGTAATCCCACTCTACTTGCCATGCTTTTTTTTTGCGTATGAGTGTGGGATTGCTCTCTGGTGGCCTAATACACAGAGCTGTGGGAACTTCTGATAAAAAACACCAAAACCGTGATGTTTTATAAACACTGGTAGTGATTGCCTTCATGAAGTCAGTATTTGGCATTGCTTCCATACTCTGGAGGTTGAGATGCCACCATTTGCTGATTACTTGGGTTAATTATGTCGTGGAGGTTGCCAAAAATGGTCTGTGTTGATATATGGAATGAGTTTTGTCCTTCCAAAACAAAAAGAGTTAGGACCGTGCCTTTCAAGTGATGTCTCAAAAATGCCATATGCATTTTCAAATTAATTCCATGCAGTGTGTATCCACAGCTGTTTCAAAAGCTTACCTTCTTTGGATTCAAGATTGTCTTTTTAAGGCAGTTTTATAGACTTTTAGGTATTTATACTGTGGTTAAAAGAATTAATATGCATAGATTAGAGTGGATTTTGTATGGGTTAGGTGGGTTGAGAGAGGTTTGTATGTAGCCTCTTCAGTGACACTGTTTTATACATTTCTGGGTTTTGGTGGGAGAAATGAAATACATCTTTACTCTGCAAGGTTAACTTAGAATATTTTGAATTTATCAGAAAATAAAAAATATATGTCAAAGAGCTAAGCAGTAGTCCTGTTGTATGTTGAGTTTCCAGTTTAGCTTGTAATAAAGCTGTTCAAATTAATGGTCTTCTCATCCATGAGCTACTCCCAGTGACTGTTGCTCTGAAAATAGCAGTTTATTATTCCTGCATTAACTCATGTGCCTTTTTAGAGGATAAAAGGGAAATACAAGTGACTGTGAATGAACAGCCAGTATTTTGAAGATGTTTTCTCCATTTCCCTTTTTCACATCACTCAAGGTTTTGAAAAAGATAAACATCTTCAACTTTTTGTACTCTTGGCTTCTGATCTTGCCCCTTTCTTCAATAAAAGCAACAAGACAACAGAGTTTTATGGGTCTGTTTCTTTTCCTGAAGATGCAGCATCAGCAGCATTGGTTTTGTTATTGTCTGGTATGATTTTGTTCAGTCTTGTTGGAGTATGGATGATGCTTCTTAGTCCATACACTCGTGATGAGTTTTCTGCAAAGCTTTTCATACTCAACACCTCTGTCTTTCTTTCTTTCCCTTTGAATCAGTAAAAAAAATGAGATTTAGTGATAAACAAAACTGTATTTATTAATTCAGATTTACAACTAAGTAGTCTTCTGTATGGAAAAAAAAGAGGATTATGTTCATAAATCTTAATTAAACGTCTGTGCAGACAGTTTTTCTCATTTATAGTCTGACTCCAAATTCAGGGTATGTTTCTTTCTTTGTTGAAACATAGAACTGAAAAAATGGATGGACCATATATTCTATCCTTATTTTGTGAATTCCATATAGGACACTATGAAGTCAGGGGGTTGCTAGGATTATTTTTAGTCTTTCCTGCAGCATCTTTTCAGGTAGGTTCTTTTTTACTTAATATTCATCTTGACATCACATCCATCAGTGGAGGTCAAGTAATTCCCTTCCTGTACTTTCCCATTTCTCTTTTCCAGTTTCATTAGTTTTCTGGCTGTACTATATTTGTCCTCAGTAATTAATGTGTTTCTTTTTTTTTTTCTCTACCTAAGCTTCTTTGATTAACTTTGTCACTGGTCTGACTTGCTTGGTCAGCAATTCCTTTGCATAGAAAGATGAAGAGTTGTTACAGATTCAAACTTTTTTTTTTCCAGATGATTTTTCAGAAACTAATAAGTAAATCTTTTGACTTTTTTTTTTCTGCTACTGACAGGTATTTTATTTTATATGAGGTGAGACATGGTGGAGGTTCTATGCTCTGGAGAAACCTCTTTTCTACTCTTTTGCTAATAATGAAGAATCATTTTGCTACAGGAGGATATTGAAAGCAACTTGGCAGGACTTGTTTATTACCTGATAATCATGTCAGTATTTTTAATGAATTGCAGGAAAGGGAAAATTAAACCACTAATTGATTTTACTTTCATTCTATGAAGTCTACTCCCAGATGTGCATGTTTAAACACACAGCAGAAGCTGCTCTTAAGACCGGCTTGCAGCCTGTTTTTTCTCACCAAAATCATAAAAAGTTTTCCAGTTCTTCCACATCTAAGGCCAATTTGGTTATTGAATAGCCACTCACAGCATGATGTTGTATCTGTTAGCAAACTTCTGTGATGAGGACCAGACTCCAGTAAAGTCTTGAGTAGTCATTGAGTCATATTCAAAGTCAGAATAGAAGCGAACTTGAAAACTGCTTGGCATTTGTACAGCACATTATGGTCAATACACACTTTTTAAATGGACAATCTGTCCATTGATAAGTGATGATAAGTGGCATCATCCAAGGATCAATTCTGGGCCCAATGCTGCTTAATATCCTCATAAGTGATCTGGATGAGAGGATCCAGTGTACCCTGACAAAATTTGCTGCTGATACCAGATGGAGTGAATAAGTGGGCACTTTGGATGGAGAGCAACCCTGCAGGAGGACCTGGATTAGCTGTAAGAGTGGGCTAATGGGACCCTTATGAACTTCAGCAAGGACAAGGGTAAAGTCTTGCCCCTGGGAAAGCATAATCCAGGAATGCAGCCCAGGCTGGGATATAACCAGCTGGGGTTCTGCCAATAACAAGCTCAATGTGAGTGAGCAGTGTGCTGCTCCTGCAAAGAAAGCCAGCAGCGTGCTGGGATCATCTACAATGGCAGCACCAGCAGAGATTAACAACATTGTCCCACTCTGCTCTGGGCTTGTCAGGCCACACCTGGAATACTGTGTTCAGTTTTCATCCCCACTACTTAAAAAAGGGGGGGACAGGCTGGAGAAGGTCCAGAGAAGGGCCACAAAGATGATCCAAGAACTGGGAAACTGCCATGTGAGGAAAGGCTGAGAAAGTGGAGTTTTTTCAGCTTTGAGAAGAGAAAGGGAGACCTTGTGTTCTAGCATGGAAAGAGAGACTACAAAGAAGATGGAGACTCACTCTTTACAAGGAGTCACATAGAAAGGACTCCTTGGGAGTCTTGAGAACAAGTTACTCCGGGAGAGATTCCAAGAGGAAACTTTGTCACAATGAGCACAATCAGCCATTGAAGTAATTGTGGTAGATTCCTCAACACTGGACACTTAAGACTCAAGTGGGCAGGTGCTGGACCATCCTGACCAGACTGTGCTTTTGCAAAGAATGTTTGGATCAGATGATCCTTGAGGTCCCTTCCAATGTGGTATTCTATCATTCTATGACTTATTTTGTCTGACTAGAGAGGAGAGGCACACAGGATAATAAATAATTTTAGTAATGCTTTTTTTAGTCTGCTTTTATCAGTGACTACAAATAAAAAGTGCTGAAATTAAATGTTTGAGACGAAAATACTCACTGTACTTAGCTATCATATTGGAGAGACTTTACCAAGGAAAATAAATGTGTAGTGGTGAATAATACTTCAAAATTTTAAATCATGATTATGTGGCACTCTCTGGAATGAAAATGTACAGAAAATGTACATAAAAAGAGGTTAGAGCTTGTTTCTTGTTCATCATTGGGTGTCATTTAACTGCATGGCACTGATGGCTATCCTTAAACTGCAGCCACTGGATGTTTTAAATGAGTGTCCTATAAACTCTTGGACAAGAGAGAAGATCTCCTTGCTTGAAAACTCTCCATTCATAAATGAATGATTGCTTTACCCACAATGATGCTGTGATGAGTGGCACAGTGCTGTTAGGAGAGTCCTATAGAGTGAGGATGAAACCAGGCAGGAGGGTGAAGCCCAGCATTTCATACCAGATGGGGCTTTTGATTCAGTGTGCGGATGTTTTACTGCTGCTAATCCCAAGCGGAATGCATTGTTGCTATATATCTTCAAATATGGTTTGGGTGATTTGGGATTTTGGGTGATTATTAAAAATGTGCATTCCTGGCACCTTAATTAGAGGGTTTGGAGCTGGTGAAAAATGCTGGATGAACTGTGCAGGAAAGGGAAGGGTTATGTGAGGAAGGTGAGCATGATCTCTGGCATTTGTCATGTTCCCATCTGATAATGGATGACCTACCAAGGGAGAAGAGTTCAGAAGCAGAGAATAGGGATGGAAAAGCTATAGGAGGAAAAATACTGAAGAGAAGGTAGACAAAAAGGAGAGCAGAGTAACTGCAGTGACTACTGTAGTAATTTTTTTTAAAACCCTCCCAGGAATTTAATGTAAATAATTTTATTCCTTTTTTACATATGCCTACTTAAAATTATATTTCAACTTATGTGTACCTAAGGCAAAGCTTTTTTTTTGTGTAGTATGGTAATTTGCAAGCCATTAGACTTGGTTGTGCCTCCAGCATTGAGTCCCAAATGATATCCTGTCCAATACTGATCAGACCTTATCTAAATAAGATTTAATGTGTTCAACTGGCATATCTTTAGGCCAACATTACTTGTTATGGGTACTTGAAAATGTATAAGCTGCTCTCAAGTTACCTTTGTCAAATTATAATGACATAAATATGATTAAATATAATTAAATATGTCTGAAATACACATATAATTATGTGGTATATAGAACTGGGTAAAACAGTCATCAAAGTAAATGCAAATTTCATTACTAATTCACAAGATTTTATTAAAATAAGGGGTTACTAGTATGGTTATCTTTAGAATGGGTAAATTTCAGTATTTTCCTCTATTTCAGGAATTACTATTTCCATAGTGTTTATCTTTCAAATAAAATCTTTTAATATAGTTAGTTAAAGCTTGAATAGCTGCTGGTGAAAAATAAATTTATTCAGTGGTTTTTTCAAAGTTCAACAAAATCACTTTGGAAAAGCATGAAAATTGACTTGCATCAATAAGAAAACTTCTAATTGGAATGCAGAAAACTTAAAGACAGAACATTAGGTTGGCAAAAGTGATTAGCAGTTATAGATGCAAATTTATGTTAACCTGGCATTCAGTAATGCAAATTGGGTTGTTATTAATTCTTTTTAGCTGTTTCTGAAAATAGACCTAAGTATCCACCTGTATTTTTGCTTTTAAAATTTTACAGCGCTTCTAGATAATACTTCTATTACTCACCTAGTTAAGTGATAAACTTTATGTTTTACATTTGCTAGGCATATAGCTCACAAACAAAAGTAATTCTATAATTCTGTCTTTGTACATTTTAACTGAGTTGAATTTGTGTTCAAAGCTTGACAAAAATGCAAAGCGAAAACTCACCTAATGGTGAATGAATTTTAAAGGACTTTGATGGCATGAGTTAAACCCTAATTTTCCAACTCAGCAGCTTTTAAGTGCAACTCTTGCCTCTGTGGTTTGATTTTTCATTTCCTAGAAGTTTCAAGATACCAACACTGAAATATACACTGATTTCAAAAGTATGTGTTATTTGGAAATGTGCTTTCATGTCATGGATGTTTTCTCCTAATTTTTTTAATTTCCTATTTAGAAAGATAAAGTTCATCAGATTGTAGTAGATGCTATCCTTAAAATTCCTACAACCTCTATCTACTATAACTTCATATGCTTTAGGCAAAGGTAGAAGTGCTCCTATAGATAATGATGACTTATTTCACTGTATTGCAAACTCAGTCATACTTTATAGGCTGGAACTTTAAATGATTTTTTTAGTTTGAATATCTCTACAGATTCCTGAGGATGGGAAGTGAAGAAGGAGATGCTGGTCTCTTCCCCTTGGTATCCAGTGACAGGATGCAGGGGAATGGTTCAACCCACCACGGAGGTTTAGATTGGACATCAGGAAGCATTTTTTTACTGAGGGAGTTGTTAAAAACTGGAACAGGCTTCCTAGGGAAGTGATCGATGCCCCAAACCTGTCACTGCTTGAGAGCCATTTGGACAATGTCCTTAATAATTTGCTTTAACTTTTGGTCAGTCCTGAATTTGTCAGGTAATTGGACTAGGTGATCATTGTACATCCTTTCCATCTNGCATTTTTTTACTGAGGGAGTTGTTAAAAACTGGAACAGGCTTCCTAGGGAAGTGATCGATGCCCCAAACCTGTCACTGCTTGAGAGCCATTTGGACAATGTCCTTAATAATTTGCTTTAACTTTTGGTCAGTCCTGAATTTGTCAGGTAATTGGACTAGGTGATCATTATACATCCTTTCCATCTGAAATAGTCCCAGCCCAGCCTTTCCTATTTATTTAATCCTCCTGATTTTGCTGGGTTTACCATGTACACAGCTTTTTCCATTTGCTCCATGAGCAGCCCTTCCACCTATAGCTGATCTTTACAGAGCAGGCCTGCCATGATCTGCAGCCTGCCCCTGTAGCAGTCCTGTGAAGCATGACATTCCTGTCTATTCACAGGTCTTGCATTCCACCATTTCCATATGTGCAGAGTATGTAATTATCATGTAGATTCTTGTTTTTTACTGCCAATGTGAAATTATGGATTTTACTCCCACTGGAAAAAACTTAGGGTTGCTAGAAAGACTATTCCAAGGCTAGAAACTGTGATAAATATTGTGATCATTCATAGTTGTATTCCAAGCTACTTTTATGTCTTCTGAAGCATTTTGTGTCTCATAGTTACATGAGGTAGACGATTGTATGTTAATAGTCATTGAATATAAATTTTAGTTTTTCTCTAAGCACCTTTTGTGTAACAATTTCTATTAAATGCACCTTTTTTCATACATCCCCATAAGAACTTTTTGAAAATTATTATTAGTATAGTCTATAAGGTGTAGTACCAACTTTTTTCAAATTTTCTATTTCTGTGAGCATATAAAAACCAAATGACAGTAGAGAGAGAAAAATTACAAGATGCTGATTTAGATGAATCAGTTTCATCAGTAGTCTGAGATAAAAACTGACCACATTTTTGAGGTCTGGCATGGAAAATTTCTCAAGTGCCATTTAGTGAGTTTGCATGAATAAAACATAAATCTTAATGGAATTCAAAATTAACTGCTGCATTGACTTCGTGCTACCTATGCATGTTGTGTTAGTGTCTCTGAATTTAAAAAATGTGATTGATCTCATGGTGCAAAGCTGATAGATAAATTTTATTGGTGGTAAAACTGCAAGGGATTCTGGCACCAAGTGGTATCATTCAGTGGATCATCTCAGAGTAGGGTATATGTATTGGTAGACACAACAGCCTTGTTCAATTGAAATAAAAGTGATACTGGCTCTCTTACATGTTCTCCATGATTAGCTGAGATACTTGGAAATCACATAAACATGTGTATCAGCTGATGGAAAGAATATTTTTTTACAGTACAAGATATCTTCTGCCAGAACCTTTTTTCTGAAGTGGTGGCTATGGAAAAGTGGAATTTCATTTTCTCTGGCCTAGGGAATCTCATGAGTCTTGAAGACCAAACTGTAACTGGCCATTTTGGGTCTCTAGGTGATAAGTTTGATCAGCATTTCATTCCCTGCAGAATTTATTAATATGCAATAATGTAACTTGTCTCCTACTGTTCCTCTGAAGTTTAGCCCCCTGGATGCTAAATGTAGACTATTGTAGATGAAGTAAAGTGTTTTGATTGTCTTTTTCAGAATATGAGGGTGCGGACAGTGAAAGGACAAGATTACTATTCTAAAACAGGAGCAAAATTCCATGGAAAAATGGAACAAAAATTTATTCTTGTTGACTGTAAGAAAGTCATTTATGGTTCTTACAGGTAAGATCAATCACTGAAGTATCTGTAGCAAACTTGTCATCTCAGTACTGCTGCTATAGCAAATCTGGGGGGTTTGTATTTGTGAAAATTCTTCTAGAGAATCACATGGGTAAATTTGATTATGTTTTCTGTAATTTATCAAGTTTTCATAGGTACTTACTGCTAACTAGCTTAAGAGATCCTCTGTTCATTTTTCACAAATAAGGAATAAAGGATGTAGGTTTTGCTACAGCTGAAGTGTTGCTAAAAAGAAAAAAACATCCTGATTTGTCTTACATTTTCTGAATTATTCTTGTTTAACTTTCACTCTAGCAAAGTGAGTGTCAAAATTATTTCATAAGCTGTCTTGCATAGTTTCTCCATGGAACAATCTTCTAAAGCTAACAGTAGAGACTGATTCTGTGGCTCTCTGGTATATGTTGGTCAAATTCAAAATCGCCCGTGTCACTCTCTCTGTTCAGCTAAGTTTTTATATTCTGTTTTCCTTTGTATTTCCAGTGTATGTGTGCAAAAGCTGCAAATTCTTCCAGCCTTGCAGAGCTGGAAAAAACCTAAGTTAAAGCAGAGCCAGTCTTAACTCACACATTGTTAAATATTTTCCTTCTTTTCATGCTACACTTTTCTCCTTTGCCCCAGTGAGTTGGTTTCTGCCAGTGTAGTGCCTGGGTGCCAGATCCACAGCCACTGCCTTTCATAGATTTCCACCACTGTAAGCTTTTGAAACTCTGACCTTTTATTTCCTCCAAGACTCAGCCAGACCCAAATTCAGACTGACATGTATAAATGGTAGTGAGGTAAGTGACAAGTTCATAAATGACTCAGGGTAAGAGACTGCAGGGAGAGCCTGCATGCTTTCACATCTACACACAGTGTCATAGTCTGTGAGAATGGGATAAGTTTTCTCATTCCAATTTGAAAAACAACACTGCTTGAACACCTTGCACCACAGGGGCTGGAATCATCAGTTTCTGTAGAAATTAGGCCTTCTTTGTAAGAGAATCTAGTGACTTGTAACAGGAAAAATAAGTCTTTCTGAACTCTGTCTCTGAACTCAATTTAACGTTCAGGGTTTTTTCAAATATTTTATGTTATTCTTAATTGTGAGAATTAATAGGGAAAGAAGCTTATGCAACATGATTTGATTTAATCTTGATACACTATAACTTCCTAAAAAATACAAAAACAGCAAAAAAAACACTTAATCAGTAAGCTATTTTTTATGAACAAAACTAACCTATTTTCTAACACCTAGGAGAAAAACGCAAATAAATAAATTCTTTTTTTTTTGCCCTTTTTCATGAAAATAGGATTTCAAAACAAATTTTTTCTTTGTTGTAACCTACAAATGGTATGTTTTTCACTCCATGGTATTAGTCTTGTTGTAGCATCCTTAAGGTACATGTTAATTTATTTTATCTCATTTTGTAGCTGTAAATTAATTGCAGCTACTTTGCTTTGAGCACGTGTTCATTCTTTTACAGCAGAAAAGAGAAAAAGCATTATTAAAACCTTCTCATTGCAATTAAAAGAAATTTTCATATCCAATGCAGTGTACATATTAGAAAATGTAAACTTTTTTCAAATTCTGAGATGCATCTTTTTGAAAATGTTCAGAATGAAATACATTCAAAATTGCTGGAGCAATCCTGCATGTTATTTCAAACATATTTTTTCACAACATAATCACACAGTAAAATACTCTAAAGTTAGAGTTAATACAGTGGCTATAGGTCAGTCCTGCCATAGACTTTGTAGAAGTGATTTTTTTCCATTAGGTATTTGTACTATACTGTTCTACATTTGTGAACTGTTTTTTAGAATACTTTTTATAAGGGCAATTATAAGGGTAGTTACAGAGTCATTCCTGCTCCCACTGAAGTCAGTGGAAAATCTCCATCTGAATTTAACTGGTTAGATTAGACCTTCTGAGTCCAAATTACATGAATCATGCCCTCAACTTACTTATGTAGAAGGTATTTTTACAAACCCAAGGTTTGCATAAATGCTTTATCAAAGAAAGAGAATGTAAGATAGTGAAAGATAGTGTAATACTTTAGCTCAAAAGAACTCTGTCTAATGGTCATATGTTCTTCTTTCAGCTTTATGTGGTCATTTGAAAAAACCAACCTTAGTATGGTTCAAGTTATCACAGGACAGCTTGTTGAGTCCTTTGATGAAGAGTTCAGGACACTGTATGCCCGTTCTTCCGTTCCGAGCTCATTTGCCCCAGAGTTGGTGCGAGTAAACAGTCGCAAGACGCTCTGGGATAATGATACATACCAACATTCAGTGTCTTCCTTGGCTTCAGTTTCTAGCCAAAGAAACTTGTTTGGAAGGCAAGACAATGTTCTCAAGATAGATCCTGTTTGGAAATCTCGTGGAAGATATGCAGTAAATGAAATAGATAAATATGGCTTGAGAAACCAAGTCTATAATAAGCAGCCATTTAATCCAGGCTTTAATGTTCAAAACCCAATCCAGCAGTATCAACCTAGTGAAAAAAATGAGCACTGGAAGAGACATAGTTATGCTGGGGAGAAGCCTGAAAGGACACCTTACCTATTGCTCAACAGAGCTATTAACAGAGCAAACAATCTACCAAATACTTGGAAAATGCCATCTGATAGCCTTAGTATTGTGTCATCATTGCGAGGAGGATATGCAAATAACTACAATATTCCCCAGCAAAGTTTTGCTGATCAATTCTCACGACCAAAGGTAAATCTTGCAGAGAGAAATTCCATTGTACGGAGGTCTTTTAATGGGACAGATAATCATATCCGCCATCTGCAGCAGAGGATGCCAACCCTTGAGCACACAACAAAATCATTCCTACGCAACTGGCGAATAAAGTCCTACCTGAATGATCAGTCAGATTATCCAGTAGAGTCAAATGGGTCAGCCCTGGGTGACAGATATGATGGCTATGACACAGCTGAAAATATTAAAGCTCATGCTCTGTACTCCCATTCTCGCTTGAGATCGTCATTGGTGTTTCAGCCAACTTTACCTGAACAGCAGGAAGTAAGCAGCTGTGCAAGTTCTTCAAATTCTACTATAATTGATTCAGAGGGAAGTGCAACACCTAAAGGGACGTCTAACCATGCTCCGAGTGTGGAAAATGGAACAAATAATATTTTAGAGGAGCTTAGCACAAACTTTCTTCTTAAATCAGATGCACCAAAAGCCCACAGAATTCAGATTGCAGAAAACACAAAACCTAGTGTAAATTCAAATGCAGCTGGCGACTCATCACTGTATTTGTACACAACACTGTCTACAGACAAACATGCAGAAAACTTGAAGAACCTTCAAAATGAAATTATGCTCAAAAGGAGAAGTTTTCCCATGTTTAATTCCAAGTCCATATTGGATCCTGGTACCAACAAACATGCATCCAATTATGTTTACAGCACGTTGACTAGGCATAGACTTAAGCAGCCAGTTACTCCAAAACTTCCAGAAGACATGCTGAAGAGTGCTAAAAGTTTGCATAGTGTGACCAACCACTTGCCACAGGAGGAAAAGGACCTGAAAGAAGAACTAAAGAGCCCGACTGCTAGCAAGGCAATCTCCATGGCAGCTCTCACTGAAGCTAGCAGGGAGGAGTCTAGTAAGGACTGCACATCAAAGAAGGAAAGTAAGAATTCCCCAAGTTTTCTGAAGAAGGGATCCCAGAAACTGCGGTCACTTCTTAATCTCACACCAGACAAGAAGGAGAACTTGTCAAAAAACAAAGGTCCTGCCTTTTACAGAATGTGTAGTAGTTCTGACACATTGGTTTCTGAAGATGAGAATCAAAAACCAAAGATTTCTGAAAATAAGACAGATTCTTCCCCAAAGAGAAAAAGAAATTCATCAAATTCTCAAGGCAGTTTGAACAGAAGTAAAGAAGATGTCACCGTGAGTCCAACGAAGTCTCCAAAGTCTCCAAAGTCACAAAAATCTCCAAAACCTCCATCTGATGAGAGCAATAAAAAGTGCCCTCTCTTGTGCCCCCTTGAAAGTAAGTTCATAGAAACTGCAGGAGATCCATCTACTCCAAGATTTAATACAGAACAGATTCAGTATCAAGATGCAAGGGAAATCTCCACAAATGCTGCTTCCGAAAGTGCTCCTGTTTCTGCTCTCCAAAGAGCAAGTTCAATGACACCACAGCTGGCAGGCTCAAAGCACCAAGAAGAGCTGAGGTCTCGTTTGAGTGAAAGGCGTGTTTATAGTCGCTTTGAGCCGTTCTGTAAGATGGAAAATGCCAGCCAACCTGCAGGAAATGCAGCCAACAGCAGCTCACATCTATCAGATATCAAAACCAAGACCTTAGGAAATAATTACAGCAGGGGTAATCACATGGTCAGCTACAACTCAACTGCATACCACCCATTGCAGCCTAATGAAAACAAGCTGAGAGGATTTATGCAAAAGTTTGGGAACTTCCTACACAAAAACAAGTAATGTTAGAATTTTGTTGATTGTATTGAAATAAAGCAAGACTGGCGAAGCTGGACATAATCTTAACTGGACAAAGATTCATGGCTAACTTTTTGTAGAGTGTGCTTGGATTTCTTCTTGGGTCTAGGGCATTGGAATGAATGTACATATTTTTAAAAATAATTATTCTAGAATTGTTATACTTAAATCTTTACAGAAATTCTGTCCATAAGATATCTCAAGGAAGTTGTTTATAGTGTTGATATTGTAAGATTAATTTTATACATTTTCCTTGTGAAGAAAACACATTCTAGCATATTATAAGATTAGTAAACTTGGGGTAAAAAAAACAGGGGATGTTTTTAAACTTCAGATAATACTATTTCCAAAAATTTGCCCTTCAAAAATAGGATAGCACTAGGAATAGAAAATAATATTTTTTCAGCATTTATGTACACTTCCAAGTGATAAACACAGATGCTAATGCATTACATGTTACTTATCTTTAATGTTTGGAAGCCTCTTTTAGGTTTCATCTTGTTAGTAATTTACGCCATAGCATCTATTGAACTGTTTGGGCAGCAGATGGATCTATCTTACTTTATTGAATTTTCTGTGTAATATGATATTTTTCTGAAGTATTTGGCTTACAGTTTTGACAGTGACCTTAATCTGAGTTTTCACGGACTTGTTTACATGGTTAAACTAGTGTGAATGTAGAATGAACATTAAAAAAACTATTTATAAAAAAGGTGCCTTACATAACCTACAACTAGTTTAAATTTCAATGGGTTAATTACATTTGTACAGCATGCCAGTATTCTGTAATGTCTTCATTTAAAAAGTTTTTTTATTACATTTTTCTATTTGATGTTTAAAAAAATAATTCTGTGGACTTCCATTTCTCAGGTAAGTTTTTGAGTTTCACATGCAACAGTCTGTTTTAAATGTTGCCAGATGTTTTTGCAACTATGGCTTCAATGGCCTTATGTCAGCATGACTACTACAAGCCCATGAGGAATCAGGCAGCTAAAAGTGAGATCTGTAAAAATCACCACATCAAACAATAATGCACCTTTCCTAAGATAATATCAGTGGAGGGTGATAGTAGAAGGTGTTAAAATTCAGTGAAGGGATTGAGGCACCTAACTGCAGTCTAAGGGACACGTTTGGTTTATCTGAGCCTCTGTATCATAAAAAATTTCTCAATAATAGGTGAGTGCTTACAAAAACACAGGTGTGGTGATGTGTTTGGGCAGCAGCATGGCATCCACTTCTCATCTGCAGTGTGCAGCTGCAGTATTCAACTGGCTTACCCTGTCCTGGGTGTGAAGTTTGTGTCTTAGAAGGACTCCATAACCATTTAGCTGTAAGATATTCTGTGGCAGTTTTGTCCCAAATTCAGATTTTATTTGAAATTTCACTGCTGAAAGTTTAGAATTCTTATACATATCTTTGTGTTTCAGGAGAGAGTTTAAGAGAAAACTTCAGTCTTAGATCTGAAAGGTCCCACAGTGTTCTATGGAGGAGTCCACCATGAAGGTCTTGGCATAATTCTTTAGAAAGAAATACCAAAAAGGCAAAAATGCAAAAGGCAAAAGGAAAGTTCATTTGTCTTATCTACCTGTGGCCCTGGGAATAGATTTTAAATGGAAATCTACTTCTCACTGAGAACCTGCTCTAGTTCCCATGAAGTCGCCGTAGTTACTGTCAGTGATTTCAACAAAGCGGTGTCAGCTCTTTATTCAAGCTTTTTCTCAGGCAACTTTATTAGGGCTCATGCATCATAGCAGTAACTATTTTGTTGTGGGGATGCTAATTATTTATGTGACTGGTGAAGACTTGCATCTCAATCCTCTGCTGAAAGTTTAGGTCTCTCCATTACCTATGATCACAAAAGATTACAGAAGAAATTTTGTCAATTTCTTGGTGAGTACTTTGTTCATTCCTTGGTGAAATGCCGTATTTTTCCCAAGCAAACATTTATATTTAAATATTCTATCCTAACAGAGGCAACATAGACCCAAGATAAGGAGTGTCTTAGTTCTCAATGCATTTTTTCAACCTAGGCACAATGTACTTCCACAGCTATGCAGACAACAGCAATGCCATACCGTACTTTTTAAAATACTTAATATTATTTCTAGCCAGTTGGACATTTGTCCAGGATAGCACCTGAATTGAACTGCAGTTGGTCCTAAAAATGGTGGGAGTAGTTTTAGGAAGATCTTTAGTTTTCCTTCGTACTCTAGTGATCTCTGACATATACTTGTAGGCAGAACTATGTTGGGGAAGGAAATAAGAGAGGAAGAACAAGGGTCTTGGGGCAAGTTTAGAAGTCACTGTGCTTTCCATATTGTAATAAGCTTTGGGAAATCTATATTCATGCAATTTGGAAATATTTTACTGTATTTTTCAAAGTAGATTACTAATTAAAGAGTCCTTTAAGATAAGGCAGATATTTTAATTTACCCAGTCATCTGTGTTTGTAGATATATACTGCTGTTTTTCACCTACACAGAAAATTAAGAGCCTTCAGTGAAGAGCCTGCTCATAGACTTGATAGTGCAAAAAAAAAATCTCTGTAGAACTCACATTTAGTTTTGTTTTGTTTTCTGATCTCTTCTCAGCGTCCCCACATTGTCTGCACTAAGGCTTGATCCGTGGTTAATTGAAATGAATTCCATAGACCTCAGGGGAAATAGGATCAGACACTTCATGTACTGACATCACTATTTTAGGAATGTTAAAAGACCCAGTGCTTGGGGAGGATAAGGCTCTGCTTGACACCATGGGAAGAGCAGCTTAATGCCCTGCCTGCAGCTACAGCCTTGAAGGTTGGGAAGCACAACTGGGGAGGTCCACAGGTGCTGCAAGGACCAAGTGTTCATTTTTTCCCTCCAGAACCTTTGTTAGTGGGAAAATGCTCTCCCAGTACTGTCTGAATTGCCTCATGTCTCCATGGGAACCAGTTGTCCATTAAATAAAAAGGAAGATATAGGGGCAAAAAAATCTTCTATCAGCAGAGAAAAAGGATGTGCAGATTTCTGGAGAGAAAAGTTGGAGTTTGTATTTTTTAACTTCTTTTTCCCAAAGCTTGTCTTGATGTTTCTGCCTGTCCAAAGAGATGCACTTCATTCAGTGTGTCCTAAATGTGCATTGCACCTCACAAATTTTACAACCTGCACACACCCAGTGCACTCCCAGTTTTGTAAGGCTGTTACTGTGCATGACGGTCATTCGGCCACATGGCTTGGGAGTTGTGAAATCCAAAAGGAATGTCATTCCCGCATCAAATGAAAGTCCATTAGCACTGTCACACATCCTTGAGGGCAGTTCTGTGAAAGCTGGTCAGAGCTAGGCAGTGCTGAGCGTGGCCCTCCGGAGCAGAGGGCAGTGCAGCTGGGAGTTGCAGGCTCCTCATACAGTGCTCGTTCAATTTGTGTCATAAATAAACTACCCCTACATACAGTCATAATATAAAGTGAATAAATTGCTTCATTTCTTCAGCCTCATAATAAACAGCTTTTGCTGCCCCTAGATTGCAAAATTGTTGGTTGTTCTCTTATTAATGACCTTGCACTGCCCTCTTTATTCATGCTAACAAACACGTAGTAGATGGGAAGAAAGATTATAAATCAAGAAAAAATGAGTTGCCAGCTATCTAATAAATGATGATAGTAGTATTGGTGACAAACCTTGAGAAAAACAAAAAGCTTATCAGGCACTAGATGTTTGTGCATAGGTGAAAAATTACTGTTCAAAGTCAACAACTGTTTGATCATTTTTCAGCTTTCTGAAGTGTATTAAAAAATGTTGTGGTTTATAAGACATCATTAAAAAATACCAAATTTGTTGCAGGACAATGTAAAAATAAAATTTAAATTTACTAAGCTGTATGATAAATACCTATGTTTTTTCATTTGTAGCATTATGTGGGGTAAGCTGTACAATCAACAAGTAGCTTTGCAACTGTGTAATGCAGAGAGATCAGTAAGGTTGCCATGGTACTTAGTGTAATTTATTCCCCATATCGATGTTGTGTTCCACAGTACAGTACTTAGGGGTTTTTTAGTTTGTTTTCATTCAAGTCAGGAGAGTTAGAGCAACATAAAGCTGCAGTAGTTCATGGGTAATTGAAGCATGTTCCTCCAATTTTGCCTTCACTTGCACGAGTATGTATTCCATTAGCACCCCAGTGACAAGAGAGGAGACTGCAATGCTCAAAGGACTGTCTTGCCATTTCATTCCTTATTTCAGAGAGGTGCTTACAGATAGAGGTCTGGGTACCTTTATATAGGGTCTGAAATCTTTCATAATTTTCAGCTCTAAGAGTTACAGTTAGGTCTACAATTTTCACATTTCACATGATGCCAAACATGTTGCGTGTTCTGAGAATGCTTTTCTGTACTTGGAAACAGGATGGGAGAAAACATTTGCTCTTGGAGAGATCAGAACAGGGCTCCTTTGCTGCCAAGCGAAGCTGGTAGTTCCGAGTTTTGCTTTTGTGATGTTGACTAATTAAGTCATAAAACTTGTGCTGCAGACCCTTCCCCAGCTCTGCTGCCCTTCCCTGGACACTCTCCAGCCCCTCAATGTGCTTCTTGTGGTGAGAGGCCCAGAACTGAACACAGTGTTCAAAGTGTGGCCTCAGCGCTGCCAAGCACAGGGGGACAATCCCTGCCCTGATCCTGCTGGCTGCACTATTGCTGATCCAGCCTGTCCAGATCCCTCTGCAGAGCCTTCCTACTCCCCAGCAAATGAACACTCCCAGTTAATTTGGTGTCATCTGCCAACTGACTGCAGGTCCATGTGATCTCCTCATGCAGATGATCAATAAAGATACTAAGCAGGGCTCACCCCAACGCTGAGCCCTTGGGAACACCACTGTGCTGACTGCCAGTGGGAATTGACTCCATTCACCAATGGACCATGCAGCGAGTTTTTTACCCCGTGAACAGTGCACCCATCCAAGCCATGAGCATCCAGTTTCTCCAGGAGAATGCTGTAGGAAATGGTGTCCCTGGCACCAGATCAGAGTGGACAGACCTGTAGTTTCCTGTATCCTCCTCTAGTAGATTGACATCACATTTGCCAGCTTCCAGTCACCTGGGATCTTCCCAGTTAAGCAGGACTGCTGGTAAATGAAAGGGCTTGGTGAGCACTTCTGCCAGCTCCCTCAGTACCCTTGGGTAGATGCAATCAGGCCCCATAGACGTATGTGTTTAAGTGATGTATAGGTATTTCACCATTTCCCTTTGGATTATGGGGGTTTCATTCTGCTCCTCATCCCTGTCTTCCAGCTCAGGGGGTGGGTACCCAGAGAACAACTGGGCTTGCTAGTAAAGACTGAGGCAAAGAAGGCATTAAGTACCTCAGTGTTTTCTTCATCCTTTGTGACTGTTTACCCCCACATCCAAGAAAGGATGGAGATTCTCCTCAACGTTCCTGTTGCTGATGTGTTTATAGAAGGCTTTTTTCTTATGTCTTCTGGCAGTGGCCAGGTTAAGTTCTAGATGGGCTTTGGCACTTGTAATTTTCTCCTTGCAAAACCTCACAATACCCTTGTGGTTGTCCAGAGTTGCCTGTCCCTTCTTTCAAAAGACTTAAGTAATTTGTTGGTTTGTTTTTTTTTTTCATATATATTTTTGTGGATTTTTTCAAAATATGTTTGTATTTCTGGAGGAGAATGTGGCTTGCTAAAAATTACTTGGCATCCCTTCAGAAGAAGCTTCTGTTAAGGCTATGCATCTTTCTTTCACCATATGTGCTAAAATACCTAAAAATTCAATGCTTAAGTGCAAAAGACAGTTGGAGGGAAAACTAATTGTTTCTGATGCGTGGGCCATGATATGTGCTTATTTTGATAGTGTTGTTTCCATATGTAAATACAGCTGGGAGAAAAACTGCTTCTTTTCAGATTACAGAATTTATGCCAGTTGAAGTAGAAATATTTGAAAGACTGAACACCAGTGACAATATTTTATTGTGTTTGAGAAATGAATGCAACTAATTAATTAGCATTGGACACTAGACTCCTACCTGTCTATTGTATGTCTGTTCTTGCCTCATTTAGCAATCAACGTACTCAAAATTCAGACAGATCCTCTGCAGCTTCCCAGGCTCACGAATTTCACACTGAAGAACTCTTTTAATGAGGCATTAAAAACATGCTTAGATTTTTAAACTAGGCCATCCCAGGATAAAGCATACCAGGCATATATGTTTTGTTAGATTTTGGTATTGAAACTCTCCGTGCAATCCTGGCTGATGTATTGTGGTGACTGTTGACTATGGACTTCCATTGTTTTGTTTGAGTCATATCTGATTTTGACCCATGGCAACACCACATTTAAACATCATGTCTGATATGTTTCTTTCAAATGTCACGGGCTGGTGTGAAAATATTATTCTGATTTCAGAGTTTAGATCAGTCTTGTTTAAAGCAGAGTGTGAGGATCTGTGATGATCCATAAGATTTCAAAAAAGGATATGGATGTGAATTTGAATTACTAAAAAACAGAGAGACAAAACTAAAAAGCATTTGCATGTATCTTCATACACAGGAAAGGAAACAAGTAAAATCCAAAGATGAAATTGCAAATGGATATTCATAATGTTTTACCAGTTGAACATTTTACCTGTTGAAAATCAAAGCTATTGCACCAACATGGCAGGAAACATAATAATCAGTTGCTCTTTGATTAAAAGAAGCTGAGAGGCACTAATCTAGATGATGCAAAAGAAGCATGAGGGATGCTACAAATATACAAGACCCAGAATGAATTTTCCTGGGTAATTTTGGAGGGTGGGGAGCATAGGAAAGGAATTCCATCAAGTTGGTTTCAATATTGCCAGATGTAAAGGACTGTGCTGGTTTCATTTAAAATTACTTGATATAAATCCTTTTTTCCTAAAATGGAATTCCTGGATTACATAGCAGCTATGTTATGGATATACTGTGTATGTACTAATACAAACCAAAAATTGCCTTGAAATAATTTATTACCTTTATTTTTTACCAAATAAAATGTTTCTTTTAAAGCTCAGCTCATTTCTATGTTTGTTTTTTCACTGGCTCATACTGTTATTAACATTTCTCATTTCAAAATTTCAAACATTTTTTCAAAAATGCTGACATCAGAAAGTGAAGTTGAGTGAAGTGTTACAAACTGAGGTCTCAAAGCTGCTTTGTGGTAGCATCACTGTTTGCAGGACTGTTGCACCTTCTATGGGACCTAGAGCTTACACTGACCACAGAGAAAGGACCAAAGCCAGTGTCTCTAAAATAAAATATCTGGAGTAAAATATTGGTATAATATAATGAAAGTAAGTGGCTTCAAAAATACAGGGGGTAAGGTCCACAGTGTTAGTATCCCACGTTTGCTTTCAGAGCCTTCTATCACTTCCTTGCTGCAATATTTTGGGTTTGTTTGCCTTCCTAGTAATGTCAGGTTCAATAATGTTTTCTTTTTCCTCCTATCTCCGCCTTAATTTCCTCTTCCCTATTTAAATGAAACATCTTTGAGAAAATCTGTTTGCCTATCTCTTGTATTGTACTTGCTACTGAAATAATAATTTCCATCGCATGGCTTGTGATAATTAACTTCTGACAACTCCATGCATGAGTTGTACCGTGGGATAGCTCATGAGAAATTGATTTTGAATCCTGAATATTTGCTCAGTGCCTGTGAAAAAAGCAGTAGAAAATGTAGTAGCCTTTCTGAAAAGCTTATGGTCTATATTTAGACTTAATGGAGGAATGAAATGAAGAGAAAGAGAGGAAGTTTGCATTTTTTCAGTTATAAAAATATATAGAACATTGAGGTGATTTACCACATATGAAGACTTTGATGGTTAGGGTTGTGGCATGGTGTCTGCAGGCCTCCACGCACGTACCTGTGTGCACAGTACTGAGCCTCCTACTTGAACAGGAGCTTCTACTTACATTTTAATTTAAGTAAAACTCATCATGGTTCATTGAGTTCAAGTCTTTTTTCAGTTCCCACACACACATTATAATAATTACTACCTCGTCTCCTTTGCTTTGTGTTTTCCTCACTTAAGACAAACGTCAGCTTTCCCTATCAGCAACTCTCTGGGTAGCATTTCAGCATCACTAAGTAAATATGTCAAAATCAAAACCCTTTTCATTTTTGGGACGTATCAATTGGATTGAGAAGGAAGGTATGCCTACATCCTAATGAGGACAGGAGTGATGAATGTAGGGAATTTCTTGCAGGAAAGTACTTCCATGCCAGTGATTCCTGAAAGTTAAAATGTGACAAAACTTTTTTTGTCTCAACTTTTTTGAAAAAGAGAATATTTAGAGTTTTGATAGAATTACTTTATTATCCAAGAATTCCTTTTAGCTGAGTAAGAGCTGCCCTTTTGGCATATGGGAAGCCCAAGGCTTCACTGCTCCTGAATGCCAGAGTAACTGTGGGTACAGCCATGGATGTCTCCCTGTTTTACTTCCATTTGATCCCACTGCCTTGAATTTACCAGTAATATGGTGACTTAGAGAGTCCCTTTCCAGGTGTGCAAATTGAGTCTTGTTTAGCGCAAGCTCATTCCAAACTAATATATTGTTAAAGTCTGTATCTGTAGGTTGGACTCAAAGGTCTCAGAGGTCTTTTCCAACCAAACTGATTCTGTGATTCTATTAAGTGCCTGTAAAATTGCAGATCTTTGTATATACTGAATGGCCTTTCCCTATGTATCTCAAAAACTACAAACTTTCACACTGTATTTGTGATACCCAGCTATTTTTATCTTGAAGTAGTGACTAGTAGTACTTGGGGCACTATATTGAGATAAATGTCAGTAAGTAGACAACCCTTAAACCAAAAAAAAAATAATGATTAACCATTACTCTGTGTGCAGTGGCCAGTTTCAAATCAGTTAGCCATGGTCTTCACAATTGTTTTGTTCAACTTGCTCATCAAAACAAAAATACTTGAGTGCTTTCTAAGGTGGGACAGGCAGTTGGCTCTTCAGCCTATTCAAGTCCATTTATGCCTACACCAGAGGGATGCAGAGGACTCAGCCTGTGAGTGGATAAATCAATAGCACTGACAGGCCTTGGAGTCAGGATATTCTCAGAAACTCCTCATGATTGTTTCCCTAACCAAAAACATTGCAGCAATCAATGCAGGCCATGGGGAAGCAGGTGGTTGCCGTATACTTACCCTCACAGATGGAGAAGTGCTGCAAAGATGTCATGCACACCTCAAGATTTTCTGTTCCTCCTTCTCTGATCAGAACAAGGGTTTGGGGAAAAAACAAACAAACTGGAGGAAAAGAAATCTGGGAAGATCAGAAGCCTGTTTGACAGCAGATTATTTTCTTATGCTGCGTAAAAAGCCTTTAGGACAACAGCATCTGTCACTGGTTACTTGACAAATAAGTAACCTGCTGGGTTTTAGTTACCTCACTGACACCCATCTCAGGCTCACAGAGTCCCTGCACTGCAAATTCTTAGTGGTGGGAGGGAAGTTCTGGAGCAATGTAATTGCATACAGCCTCTTTTCAGCCAGGTAACTCACACTGGTGTCTCTGCCACTGTCCAAGGGATTGCACCATTGTTCAAGAGATTGTATCATCGTCCTTTGATGCTTCAAATGATTGGGCAGAGAT
Source organism: Polioptila caerulea (assembly GCA_013397295.1). Lineage (NCBI taxonomy): Eukaryota > Metazoa > Chordata > Aves > Passeriformes > Certhiidae > Polioptila > Polioptila caerulea. Next base: position 594,881 of record VYXF01005288.1, on the reverse strand, counting down.
AGGATCACAAATCATGGATCTAGAATAGTATCCTTCTCCCTTGCTGGGAAGACATCAGCTGAGAAAGGGAAGCTTGTTTTGTTCTGCAGATTTCAAGAACAAATGCTCCACAAATTAGCTTTTTTTTAACTAAATTTCCTTTTTTTTTCCCGTACACAGTGTACACAACTTCAAGCAATAAAACTTCTCAAACAATAAACTGTTGAACTTTGGGAGATTATAAGCAGAATGAAGGTTTGGCTTGAAGCATTTTTGTCCCCTTTTTTACCCACCCACACCACAAATGTGGCCAGAGAGAAAAAAAGCCATGAAAAAAAGAGTAAACCAGAAGGCGCCTTTGTGCCTCATACTTGCTCATACTTTTTTCCTAACAGGACTTCTGTGCTAGCTATTGGTTTTATGTCTGAGCTGCAGACCTGTGGGCTCAAGTTGCTCCTTTTACACTGCTCCTCAAACCCACATTTCACAGACTTGTGTTTAGCCCTGCTTTTACCTTATCATATTACTTCTTTCACCTCTCTGAGAAAAGCATTAGCTATATGGGAATATATTTTTCCTGAGAAGCATTACTTGTTACAGAGCTAGTATTTTAAGGGTTATCTATATATCCATGCACACATTCTCACATGAGCTTATTTTCCTCTAAATACAGCTATATTCAACAATGGTCTATAATTCAAAGGAGATTACTTTCACAGTAGATAAAAAATTACAGTCTATAATCTTTAAATTAACAGGGAATATTTTATTCATTCAACAAGCCAGTAATTTGTTTGGATTAGTTAATCTCATGACTTTGAAAGATTAATAATAAATGAAGTTGATCACTGACAGTTTAAATTCAAACAACAGTGCATTTCCTTGAGCAAGAAGTATTGTATGCTTCTTTTCTTTTTAAAAAATAATCCTTTTAATTTTTCATTTCCCAAGATCAAAACTATCTTATTAATTAATAGATCTTATTCCTTTGAATTTTAAATAATTCACTCCATTATCATGACTGCCTTGGGTTCCAAAGTTATAGAATCAAAAGAGACATGACTTTGCAAATTTTATGTACCTTAAGTTTCAAGAAGTATAATCATATTTTAGCATGTTCCTTGACAAATAATGGAATGCTTTCTCCTCTTATTGAGAAACAAGAGCCATTATGCTCTTGAACTATTTAGAAATACTTTTAATGTGGGAGGGAATGTTGGTCAATGCATTTATATCATAACACTTGTGTGCACATCTGTAAATCTCTTAATTAAATGCAAAAAAAAATCATAGGGCAGAAAGATACATTAATCCCTCCACTTGCTTGAGGCAACCAAAATGTGCATTGACATATTTTAATTCCCTGCCAGCAGCAAGCCAAATTAGCAGAGCTTCAAAGTGACAAACAAGGTGGCAAATAAAAATCTCATAAAGCCCAGGCTAGCATTTCACACGGAGCACTATGCTCACCTGTGCCCTTAGTCTTCAAGCACAAACCTCAGATAATTACAAAAGCTAGCCCCTTCTGTTATTGTCATGAGCAGAGAGCAGAGTTTGCCCACGCTGAGCAGCAGAGGTGGGGCAGAGCCCATCCCAGCAGGTGCTCAGCACACAGTGCAGGGGGGATACCTCCCCTGGCATTCTTGGTGCTTCCCAGCAACTGCATGGACTCCTGTGCAAATGTCTGTATCCCCCAGCCTCCCTGTAATTGTTTTTATTGGTTTAATTTGAGTGTGAATCTCAGACCCAGAGGTAGAAGATCTGTATCCTGTTCTGACTCACTCACTGTCAGGTGAAAGAGTTAGAAAATTCAGTCCCAAAACCTTTTCTCTTATGCTGATGAGGGACCACACCAGGCTTCAGCGAGATTGCTGTTACTGGCAGGGTGGCTGTTTGAGAAACTGAAACAATCCTCCTGAATATCACAAAAAGGGAAAAAGCAAAAAATCCTCTCCCATCAATATTTCTTATATTCCTTTTCATGTGGAAGCAGACTGTTGTGGCAGGGAGAAGTGCTGAGAAGAGCAGAGCAGGGACCAGTGGTGTGATTTGTCTCTTCTCCATTGGAAAGCACACAAAGTGACACAAAACCATAAGAAGCAGGAATCTGACCTCATCAGTACAGTGAGTTAATACCTATTCCTGTAAGCACTTCTGAGAAGTCTCAAGCAGCTCTGTTCTGTGGTGTTCGTTGTCTGATGAAAAATTCACTGATCAAAACCACGCAATCACCATAAAGGACCTGATCTGTAGTTTTCCTTCATTTCCTGAAAGAAATGTTTTTCTCTCCTCACATTGCTACACTTGCATTTATGGATCCAGCACAGCATCAACATCAATGCATAATGATACTCCAGAGAAATATGCAAGCTACAGTCAATTTTGCAGGTCTAATGAGACTGCTGAAGTATCTGAAGTGCCACAGTTCACAGCCTGCTCAGATATCTCTGTTCTTTAGTGTTGGCAAAAGTATAGACGTGGCTACCCAGGAGATGATAAAACTGGCATTTAAACCACTCTGAGTTTCTGAGGTTCAGTGTCAATGTCAGTGTGATAGTAGTCTTTGCATGATAAGCAATTATATCTTGTGATATTTGTGTACGTATAATATTTTTAGTATCAAATAAATAGTCAATACTTAATACTGATTTGTTTGATGTGACAAGGCAGTAAAATGCCCCAGAATAAAGTGCATATTAATCTACACCTCTGGTTTGCAGATGGTTCCTTACTGACCCACAAGTAAGAACAGAGTGTTCTTTGAGTTTTACATTAGCTAGTAATCAAGTACAGGAAATGATACTTGGGAAACATGCAATTAATTTGCTTTCAGTATGCTGATGATGCAGGCATAAAAGGATCATCACCAGAAAAATGGGTACAAAACCCAGCAACCTGATGACAGAGTTTTTCAAACACCTTTCTGGTTTTGTTTTCAGTTTGGATTTTCTTTTTATGTACATAATGTGTATTCCCTGTTTAGATGAAAACTGCAAACCTATCATAAAGTAAAAGTAGTGTGAATGAATGCATCCTGCTTGCTGTAAAACAAGGTCCATAATGTATTCAGTACTTCCAGCTAATACTAGAGCCCACAGCTGCTACATCTAAACAACACTGAGGCAATTTCCATGCTGATTTACACCTGAGAGAGGGCAGTCCCAAGTCCTGATTTTCAGGATGGGCAATATTTTTAAATTAAGTATTGGACTAGCACATGGGAGATTAAGATTCAGCAGGTCTTACATAGATTTCTTATGTAGCCAACTAGGATTTGATTTCTAAACGCATCATGCAACCCCATTTTTCTATCTTTAGTTTGTCCTCTAACCTAAAAAAAAGAAGCAGAGACAAATATAAGGACCAAAAGGAAGGATTTCTTCTTCCATTAACCTAATTTCCCAATAAATTGGCACCTCTTTTCTTGCCCTTGCCTGTTTTATTACCTGATGGCTCATCTTCATCAGTGGTGCTCCTACAGAGGTAGTCATGGGGAACTACTGGTTCTCCCTCAGCTCTATGCAGACTTTCTGTATCAACCAGGTTCACAAAAAGACCAGGGATAGATGGAACAACCAGGAATGGATGGAACAACCTTAAATGCAAAAAAAAAAAGGAGGAGAGCTTAACTGAGAAACTTTAAAGGCAGGGATATGGGAAAGGTGAGATGACTCTCTCTCTGCCAGCAAGATCTGGGCCCATTAAGGGTGACCAAAGCAGAATTTGAGTGGTCAGAAGCTTACATGTCCACAGTGACTTTCTAGTCTGGAAGAAACTAGGCTGGCTTTTGAGGCTTAATAATTTGGATCAATGTGAGTAAATTGGGTGTTTTGCTGGAGGCACTTTAGCTGGGGTAGTTTCTGGTCCATTTTTGCTCTTCCTTGACTGTAGTAACTACACTGTAAAAGGAAAAGCAACAAAAGCAAAACAAAACAGACAAAAAAACCCACCCCCAAAAAAAGAACCAACCCCCCCTCTAAAAAACTAAAACCCTCTTCCATTTACCTGTCTGTATCATACCAGGGACAAAATACAATACAGCTCCTGTGTCCATGGTACAGTTGGCTCCTGCAGTCTCATATCTTTTCTGTCTAGACAGTAAGAAATCCTAAATTGCTTCTTAATGTATCCCTTTTTAAAATTTTTTGAGTTATATTCATTATAACCTTCAGGACAGAGTAATGAAAAAGTTTCTCCTGCTCCTCCACTAGGTGAAAATACTTCTATAACTTACAGCTAGGTTTATTTGAATAGGTTGAATGTAACTTTGGAGGTTTGTGAAGAAGATGGAAACAACTGTGCTATATAAATAATATTGGTCATTGCAATCTTCAGCACTTGCAGAAGTATAACTGCATAAATATCTGTGGATTTCTGCAGTTTTTACTAAGAAGGCTTGTACATGACTTGTTCTGCAATAATTGTACTTGTTTCAATGGTGCTCTTAAACTAAAATGTTTGATTTTGGTTTAAGAAATCAACCGTGACAACAAAACAATTCTAAATTTGTTGCTTTTTAAGGCAACATTACTTAACAATTGTAGAATTCATTCCACTCTGTTTATTTTTTTTTCTCAAAATTTTCTGCTGAGATGGAAAAATGAGCTGACAAATGCTAGGCATTTATGTCCTGGCTTCTCCTCATGGCACTGAGAGCAAAGCCAGGGTGCTATAGGGAGAAAGAAGGAGAAAGAAGCAGAAAGAAGCAGAAAGAAGGAGAAAGAAGGAGAAAGAAGGAGAAAGAAGGCTGCTGGAGATTCTCATGGAACTAAGCAGGATGATGGGGGCTACTGGACCAACCACTCAGAAAGGAGGATAGAAGATGTAAAATTAATCCCCAAGTCTCTATTGGTAGCTCCCAATGTTTTAAGGAGGATTTTGTTCCTCATTGTTGCTCCTCAATTTCATTTTGCCCCTTCATAGTGAATTTTTAGACTATGAATTTTTAGACTTACAAATATTTTGAAATACTTTTCCAAGGAACTTGACCACTGCATTCAATCATTCTGGAAGTGGAAATTCCAGTTCAAAAAGGAGCACTTACTTCCAAAGAAGACAGCATGTACGAAAGGGTAAACATAAACAAAGTCCAAAGTGATTGACTGGAATGACTTTTAAATATTATCTTGAAATGGCCCTATCTCTCTTCTGTTGTTCTGTGATTTGGGACATTTTACAGCAGTTGACTTTTGCATGGCTGCCCAGTGTCACTGTGGCTCTGCTGAAGCATTGGAAGTTGCACTTCTGTGCAGCAGGACAGTGTGGTGTGTCCCATTCTCACTCCTGTTGTGACCCACCACACTGGGGATGTCCCTGGCACGTCAAACAGGAGTCACAAAGGTGGGATGTAGGGTGGGTAGAGGGAAACCTCAGTTTCCCCCTTCCTGCATGAAGCCTGAAACTGCTGCTGCACATGGAGCTGTTGCCATTCTTCTCACGTGGCAATCTTTCTTCCTTGAGAGAGCATCCTCAAGGGATGCACAGTGTTTATTTATTGTAACCTTTGGGTTTAATATGCAAGCTGCACTGTGCATTTTATGACTCTCTTTGATCATCTGCAGACTTTGTCTATGTAAGCCATCCCTATGGGTACAAGTTTGCTCTGGGACCTATTTTTAACAGATTCAGTGTTTCCTGGTTTAATTTAGCATTATTCAGCTTGTGACCTGTGAATTGCTGTTGCTCCACAGAACATCACAGGTGGTTCACAAAATTATTTCAGACTCTCCCTCCTTCCCACCCCAGAAAAAGATGCCACAAACAACCCTCCTCTGTAGTCAGGTACAAAATGAAGCAATTTGAGTGAAATCAAATAATAAATGAGGATTATAATTTAGACTGTTGCTCTATGTTGAAAAGAATAACTTTGTGCTGGAACTTTATGAATTAGTCCTTCCTTTTTCTGCAAAGAGTAGACAGTCTTTTAACTAAATGACTTAGCTGACATGCCAGTTAAACAAAAATAATTTGCATTTTGTTTTAGATATTTTGAAAGGCTTTTGGCACTTTACTGATATTCCAGCCAGAATATAGTCCCAAGCTGGGCATTTAAAATTTCTTAGCAGTGTTTTTTCTCAAAAGTATAGCTTGCTAATGCCAAATATGCCAATAATGAGATTTTTCACAAGTTTGTGAGGTAATGGATGAAACATTCAGATAATTCCTTTAATTTTATTGCTGTGTTTCTGTAATTGCCAGCTGTGCATCAGCAGCTGCATTAGAGTTTGCTTTCTGAAATAGAACAAAAATTTTGCTGCTTTTAAGGTCCATGTTGAGAACATTCTGTGGGAAGATGTCTTAGAATAACTTTTAGGGGATGTAAAGGACAGGTGCTGTGCCAAACGATCCCAAATGAAACTTTTGTTTTCTTATCAATACATCCTCAGAGAAAACTTGCAGTTAGCCCCAGAGGGAGTTCCTGTGGATGAGCAACCTCTCCTAAACCTGGTTTAGCAGAGTCTTGGGATCCTTCCTTCACCCGTGGCCCAAGAGTGGGGCAAGTCAGGGTGTTCACCCTCACGAGATGGAGACCATCAGCAGTTGAGAACATATTTCTCTCTGAAACAAAGCAGTGTGTCCTTGCTGCCTGAAAGCAGTGGATAGTGCAGTCCCTATGAGAGGGAGGCTGCTGTGTTAGTGCATGGCCCTAGCTGGAGGGCATGACAGCTGGCTCCTGCCTGCAATGTCAGGCCAAACCTCTCTGCATCCCAGCCTCTCCTATGGCACAGGGTCGGCCCCTCCCTTTGCTCCCTTTATCTGTTTTAATTACCTGATGTCTTTGAAGTCACTTCAAAGGTCTCCTGTTAAAAATTCATATCCAGTAGATGAAGCTTCCTGTTGTTTTAGGCAGGAAAACTGCCTCAAGTGATTGTCCTGTTCACGTCTTGATGCTTCATTCAACAGCCGGCTGCACTTCCAGGCATCTCCTTGCCTCCCAACTATCTGGTTAACCCTTCAGAACCTCTTACACACAGCATGTAGGAATGAAGACAAATAGTGAAGACAAAGTGTTTTATTACATTTAGATGTGCAACTATTTTGCAAAGTTTGCCAGGCATTGTTTGTGAATATTGTGTATTAATGCTTATCACAGGATCTGGAGAAAACTGCTTCTTTTCCTACGAATTTTTGCATCTGAACAAATCCATTTGCCTTCACAGTGATTTCTTACATTTCAGTGAGACTGGACAGAAGTTTCATGTATATTTTTCCCTTAAAGCAGATTTACCGTACAATTGTCTAAGTCAGGATCACCCACATTAAAGTCACTATTCACAGTCATAATCCATAAATCTTCCTTTATTGCTGTTAATGTTGTTATTTTGTGTGAAGTTGTAATTATTTAATATTCACAATTAAAATCCTACTCAGTATTCTCAAGGTATAGCTGTCAAATGTGGAGTAGTGAGGTGGTTTTATAGGAATAAGGCTGAGATGCCTTAGAGCTATCAGCTGGTGAGTCTTACCAATACTTCAAAGGACTCAGGAGGGCCAACAGAAAAATATTAGGCCTCAGACATCTGTTTTGTCCTGGGTAATTTACTAGAAATAGCAAGCTGAGGGTTTCCTCAGTGCTCCTTCTACTCTCAGCAGTGTCCGCTTCTGTTTCAACTTGGTCACCTTCAAGTACAGATGTCTGGGAGGGAGCAGAGACCAGAGCACCACTGATCTAGCTTTTTGTTCATATATTTATCTCTGAATTACAGCTAACCTAGATACCCTCTTGCTGTTCTCTCAGTTGTGAATATGTCAACCCTAGAGAAAATATGACTCATTGTGCACTGAGAGTCTTCATTTTATCACATCTGTCTGGGAATTTTTGTGAACCCTGTAATAACATCTTCATGTTTATGAACAGACATTCTGTACATGCTTTGATCTTTTTTATAAAGTGCTGAACTGATTTATTTGAATCATAGTATTTCTCTTAAAAACACCTGGTTCAGCTCTGAACTACAAATACCTGTGAAGTCTAATAAATAACTAAACTGCAAGATAAACTCTTAAGGGAGTGCAAACTATGGCAAAGTGGATATTGCTCCATTCTTCCTTAAAACTTCTCTGAATCTACCCTGAAATGACCTAGTAGATGTCTATATTCACAACAGAAAGTGGGACCTGGAGGTCTCCTCAGTAAAATGCTTTGCTCTAAGGAGAGGAGGAATCAAGAACTTGCCCACAGTAACGACAATGACACAGCTGCAGAAAAGGTTTGACAGCAGAAAACGAAATTTTTTTAAAATCCAAAGTGTTTTTACTAGAATGAGATTTTTTATTCATCTACTCTGAAGTTTCTTAGGCTCCCTTCAGAGATGTCACACCCAATGAGGACTCTGAAGTCTGTAAGTCAAGCCTCTTGATTATGGGCATGGCTATCCACTTAAGCATACTCCCTGTTGACTCACCTGAAAGTGCAGCTTACAAATGTCCTGAAAGGCTCATATTCATTGGAGCAAAGTGAATAGGCAGAGTTTCTCTGGGGTGATTGTCTTGCACGCTGCACACCTGCCTAATAACAAAGAAGTGGAAGTCATTCAGGGATGAATGCATTCAAAACCTTCATCTCCATGGAAATAGGTGTAAGATTAGCACAGAATGAAGAACAGGCCTTCAATTAAGTCATGAGGTATGAAATCTGACCCAAGTTAGCTCTTTGAAATACTTCTCAGGCATGTTTATTACTGAAGCTGGAGGAAGTGTAATTCATTGGCATATGTGTATCTCTCCCTACCCGCAAGCCTGCTCGGCTAAAGAAGGGAGTTTATTTTCTGATGTCACGGGAAAATACATAGTCCTCCATGAATATTAAAAGTTTTAGTCCCTACTACTGGTCTTCTTGAACTTAGCATATGCTATTTTCTTGACTATGTTTATCTTCAGTTCTACCTCAGGAAGGAATGTGTAAATATCAACCTTAATTATAATCAAATCATTCCCAAACTGCCTTATTCTCAACTTAAGAAAGCTGTACTCTAAGCAGCAACCAAACTGGAGACAAGGTTACCCTGTCTGTTATGATATTGCATTCCAGCTCTGCCAATAAAAAGGAAGGATAGAGTGCAACACAACAGCAAGACTTCTAAAACAACGCAGACACTGAACAGTTCTTCATTTTATTTATTAATCCATGGGCCCATAAAACTCAAACCAAGGTGTCATGAGGATAACACAAAGAGATAAACCATAAAATTTCTTATCTTGTACTGATAACAGAATCAAGGTGACTTTTAAAGTGGAATCTCTGAAATTATGAATACTGTAGGATAATGAAGACTGATTACTATCACACAGAAGCACAGAATATTCTGAGCTGGAAAGGACCCATTGGGATCATCAAAGACCAACTCGTGGCCCCACACAGAGCACTCTGTGACTGAGGGCATTGTCCAAACCCTTCTTGAACTCTGTCAGGCTGGTGCTGTGACCACTTTCCTGAGAGGCCTGTTCCAGTGCCCAACCATTCCCTGGGTGAAGAAGCTTTTTCTAATATCCAATATACATTGCTCCTGACATAAATTCAGGCCATTCCCTTGAGTGTTCATGCCATTGCAATGACATACAACTTGCCTGTTAAGCCATTTGTCAGATAATTAAAAAATGAGCAGGCTAACACACAAAAAAATCTTAAAACTTATTTTGTTTCTTTTAAGAAATTCATCTTGTACAGATGCAGAAGTTGTGGGGGTTAAGAAAGACGGGATGGGAAGAGATGTGCACCCTAGAACAATATTCCTACTACTCATGTGTGAGCATGTTTTCAGCTTCATATATCTTCTTCCTGACTAGCTCTTTCAGACAGCCATGATTATGCCTGTGAATAGCTGATTTTGGGTAGATGCTGGCAGAAAAGCTGCTGCCTGTGCTTAACCTATCTATTTATAAAGAGAAATATTAGATATGTGGTGGGGTGCCAACTGTCTCCAACTTTTCAGAGACCTCTTTAGTCAAGGCAATTTCTGTGCATACCTATGAATTTTTGTGCAAAAAAACTGTTTGTGGTCAGGAAATATTAAATGTAACACGGTTTGATTCTGGCTGGTATGGATATAGACTTATCCCTTATCTCTGTGTGTCTCTTTTTTGTTTATGATCTACCTCTAACTCTCCAGATTCCACAGTCAAAAGGGAAAACTGAAACCAGTTACAGCAGACTGAAGTCCTGAGCCCCTTTACTTGTATTGTCATACCATGCTTGTCTCAGATAAGCTCCTTCTTTGCCCGTTCTTGAATATTTCCTTTCTTCCAGAAAGATACCTAGATTAATAAAAATTCCCTTTCAATAGAAAATATCTGGAGGATATTTAATCACCACTTTAAACTAGGTCCTTTCTATAACAGAATATTCTAACAGAGGCATTCAAATAGCATGCCATCAACTTCAGGAAAATTGTAGGCAAAATCAAGGGAGTCTTTTAATAGTTGTCTGTATTAGAGTGTTTAGAATTCTGTAGGTATATATGTACATATGCTAGCATGTACTAGAAAAGAAAAAAAGAACTCACTGATTCATAACAGAAAAGTAGAAGAAACTAGGCAATAACAAGTGCTCTCTTACTGGATATCAGTGCAAACTGGAGATCAGTTTTCAAAATCAGAACAATGCAGAAGTATCTAACAGTCACCAGATGGCTTTGAAAGACATTTCATGCTTACCTTACACCAACTTAACTGCCATGAATTAAAGAATTCTCTTCAAGCTAATAATTTTGATTCATGTGCAGTTTTCACAAAGACTGAAGAGTCTTAAGATCTGTATTTTTCAAAGTCAGATGCTCACTGATGCAGAAAAGGCACACGTCCCAATGTGGGGTGTGAGTCACTGAAATTACTTACCTATTTTCTCTCACCACCAATGCAGTAAGGAGAAAAGCCCTTTAAGCCAACACACATCAGTGAAATTTGTCCAAAATTATTTCAATTCCTCTGTGATACCAGTAGACTGTAGGTCAGAATGTAAAATAATCTCTCTTTACAAGATATTCACATCTAATACATGAGTGCTTTTTGTTATCTGTGTTATGGTATCTTACTTGGCATTCAGCATTTTGGTTATGGCACGTGCCATTTGGATCTGCTGTTGGAATGTGCACATACTGTTCTATTCTGTGGTCTAGCACTGCCCTGTCCTATAAGTTGCCTATAAAAGAAGGGCTCTTAATGTTGCTGCTGATTCCTGAAGGTTTTGCTCAAGTAGTCTGATGTTAGGTGTGTTTTGTGGCCTAGAGCCTGGAGACATCAAACCCTTTTCTATGATTCTAATCATTTTAATCACGGTAGTCTACTCTTATATTTCCCATTAAATATGTTCCAAAATCTAATGTCTACATTAGGCAATAAATAAGAATAAGAGTCTTTCTCAATAATGAATCGACTGAGGAGAATGATATATCATCTTCCATGAAAACAGAATATCATTTTTGTGTAAAAATTGGGTACATTTACTACTTCACTCAGATACAATTTTTAACGTTTCCTGCATGAAATAGGTATGAAAAAGTCTACCCCAATAATTATTAAAGGAAATATACGAGGATTTAAAAAATGCTAAGTTTGTCCTGAAAGTGAATTAAGTGACTGCTTGTGCAAGCACATTGGAGCATTCAAGCTAGAAATGGTTGAGCCAGCTCCAGGACTGGAAGAATGACATGCATGAAAGCAGTATGCACCAGCCTTATGGAATGTATTTACTTGCTGGGATGCAGTGTGGAGCAAACTCAGCTGTAGAAATTTTTGACACATAATTGGCACATTCCTGCTGCCCTATGTGTGTCATATTTATGTAGCAAACACTTAGGGCTAATCTGGGACTTTTTATATGTTGTATTCACTTAGGCACTTATGAAAATGTTACCATTTAGCCTGGATCACCACTTTATTTATTGTAAAGCCATTGGCTTATCTCGTGTTTGTACCTCTGAAGACATTGTCTTCCATCTCAATGTTGAAGATGAGCTTTTGTCCATATCCAGTTCTTTTTCCTTATCAGGGCCAGATCTCAGATCTATTTGGGCTTCCTTGTCTGTCTGTATGTGGGCAGAGTGTTCCTGTTTTGTGTGCTGCACAGGGAATAATAACATCAGAGGAGTCAGTGCTTGTAAAACCAAATTAAGGTGTGGATGCAGGTAGGTTCCCATTAGCCCCATTGTACTCATACTGATGTCATAGTGACACTTTCAGCCTCTTCCTTTCTGCAGTTTGACTTCCTCCCTCCAGGATCCAGGTTTTCTACACCTTTCCCACCCTTTATTAGATTGCACTCTGCATAGTACCTCCTGTGGTCAAGCCTAACTAGGACTGGTTGCACCGTGGGAACTTGAAAGAAGCCAATAAGCTTCCTATTCATGTCAGAACACTACTCTGCAGCTTGGACCACTGATGCTGATAGGAAACCCAGAGGGGCCATAAGTTGCTTTTCAATTCCAGTTATATACTAATTGCATTTGAATATGCTGGTATGCACTGTGACCCATTAATTCATATGCTAACAAACAGCACATTACAACTTGCAGAATCTGCTGTCAATACTTATCATAATTCTTGCTGGCATGATTCAGCACTCAGAGGCTGATAATTTTGACCTTGTAGTTACTGACTTTGAAACTGTAGAGGTCTATCACAACCTTTTCTAAAAAAAAAAAAGGTTGTGATTTCTCAAGTCTGATAAGTTTTCTTCTATGAGCGACCAAAGTATTCTTTACACACCTTGTATTTTTCCCTGTATGGGTGTTCACGACAAAAGACAAGGTTTCTTTCCTTTTAGGCATTTTTTAATTTTTAGGCATTTTTTAATTTTTAGGCATGAAATATGCATCAATTAAATGCTGTCACCTCTTAAATCTGATATTATTGCTGTCTAGATCCTCTTAAAAATACACTTTTCCACCCACAGTGCTGCACAGTGCACCACTGAAGAAATCAACTTCATGTGATTGTTGTATCTTAGTTATGGCCAACTCTAAAGTTTGGGAACTATTTTACTGTGTGTAGTACCACATCTTCTGAGTGTTGTGTGCAACTGATCATCAAGGGTGCAAATATGATGCAGTGTAATAATTAATGCATTTCACAGTGCATTATGATGTATAGAATTAAGCCTCGTATTGACGTCCTTGTATTCAGTAAAATTCGTCTAAGATGTCTTCTTTTCTCCTTTGGCAGTTTGTGACTAAGTTGTCAGTCTGCACTGTGAACTGGTGGAACTGTCCTCTTCCAAAAGCATTTCTTTTGTCAGAACATAACTCCCCTCTGTGACTTTCAACAGTTAGAAAATGGCTCTATCATTAAAAAAATAATAGAAAATGCAAAAAAATCTGAAAATGCTTTCACATTGACCTAAAATATTTATTATTTTTGTCACTGAATACAATATAGTTTTTTTGTCTTCTAGTCCTGGATTTTTTTCAGATTTGACCTTATAAATTTTACTGTGTTTTATCAGCATAATTTTGACCATGGTTTTGACTTTTTCCTCCCAATTCTCTTTAACATTTGTAGGCAAAGCTCATTTTCTCTCAACTGTCCTAGAAACTAGATTACTATACCTCACAAAATAAACCTGTTATTAAAATTTTCCCCCTGATTTTCAATGTGGATTGCCCAATTCTGCAACACATCTACTGTCTCTGCTGATTCTTAGTTTTAGTTTTAAAAGATAAGGCAAAACAGTCACCCAATTATCTCTCTACAATCTCTCTCATCAAACACTTTTAGTGCTGTTACAGTGTTCTGAGCATCATTCCTTTGGCTGCACTTCAGATCTGTTTGTTTCATGAGTCTTTGATTGTAAAGTGAGATTGGAGATTGTTACTTACTTCTGTGAGGTGTAAAGAGATTGTAAAGTGTTACTTACTTTTCTAAACTTAATTTTCTGATCTCTATCTTCCATGAGCATATCTGTATTCCAGAGTGCTTTGTAGCTCATAAATTCATGCAGCATTTTAATTTGCAAGACCAGTTTTCCCACTGGTCTCATTCCCTGCAATCTGTCTATTTTCTCTGCTTCTCATACCTGTCTGGCTTCCTCATGGATCACACTTCCTTTTTTGCAGGTCTAGCTAAAATGTGTGATGCCAAACAGCTAGCTAATAGCACAGGAGGAATCCCTTTCACCAAGAGAACAGGTGTTTCATTTAAATGTCAATTTGCTACAGCTGAAGTTCAAGTAACAGTGATGAAGAAAAGCCTCTGAATACCTTCTTAGTTTTGCCTCCATTAGGATTTTGATGCTCCAGTTCACAGAGTCTGCAGCAATCCCCAAGCCAGTGGACTCTGTATCCTTGGGACAGTGTGGCTGGATAGTTCCATGATCCAGGGTGTCAGTTTCATATTGTTCCCTTCCATCTTCGATTGGCATGCAAGTCTTGTTATGAAGAAATTGCAGTTTAATTAACCTCTGTTTTCAGCTGTGCTCAGCAATAGCTTAGACTATGGGCTTGGTTTCTTAGCTAAGCCTTCAACCTGCCGTGACACTCCTGAGTGCAAACTGGTTCCATGGCAGCTCTGTCAACACACAGGGACAAAATATCTCCTCATGTAAGTTGTTTGAATGCCAATGAATACAATGCACTAATGCAATTTAATCCTTCAGGCACATCTGGGCATACATAAGCATAGATCTTAGGAGAGATGTAAACATGAGGGTACAACTTGAAAGAGTTTTCTCAGCTGTGTTACCAGGTCTGTGAGATGGTATAAGCTGCATTTGCTGTGTTTGAGAACAAGGCCAGGACTTCGGTGATTTTGCCAGAGGAGGATGACAAAATATGGCCTGTGTAGATATTCTTCAAAGACTTATATAATGCTCCTTATTTCAGTCTGCTTTATACTCAGTTGCATGCCAAAACATAGAATACACAGTTACAGAACAGAAACATGTTTTATAGGGCATGGGATACTTTTTGGTTTCTATATGTAACTTTTCAGAGGGTTCCACAGTATACAAACTAGGGAGTTGTTATGGAGTGTGGCTGTTAATAAGTGTTGTGCATTTGCAATACTTAGGCATCCTGGGGATGTAAAAGTATTGAAATATTGAAGGGGAGCCCGTATTTCACATGATGTTGCTTTATGGCATAACATTCAACAAGGGGGTCTGGAGCTGAGGTATGACTCTCACAGGAAAATCCTATGGCTTGTGGCCTCAGTCTCCAAATATGAACCTGGTCTGGTTTTAAAGCAGATGTATTAATAACATATTTTGTAGAGCACATCAATCCAAAAGAGCTGGCTTAAGGACCAGATTCTAGTGATTATTAAAATAACCTATTTTTCAATGGTTTCTTGATAGATTGAGAATAAGATATAAAATAAAACAGAAAGAGGGTTTTTTACAGATAATTATTGTTTAATTAAAAGTAGTGAGAAAATTCCTTGTCATATGCATAGACCTTTTATGTAGGTCCACAGCAGAAAAGAGGTACAACCAGTAAGGAAGTCATTGTAGGATCAGTGTCATAGATTATTATAGGCAGCAACATAAGGGAACAAATACAAATTAAATAATTAAAAATTACCTCAAGCATAAAATTAAATAATTTACAACCATCATAAGATATTGCAATAAATTAATGCCATTAAAATCATAAGCAATGTAGACAGGCCAGATGCCAGGCATAAAGATTCAGCAGTGCCTCTTTGGCTGCACTTCAGATCTGTTTGTTTCATGAGTCCAAGTGCACAGACAGAAGCCCAGTAACCCAGAGGAAAGGGTCAGACCTTCTATTCTGCAGTGGCTCTGCTTTGCCAACTTCCTATAATAGTTTCACTAACTACCTTGTCTTTCAGATAGCCAGGATTTTTTTCTTAGATACTAGTTGACACTGAGCTGCAGCTGGTGCACTGGACACCAGCCATCTCTTAATCCTCTTGCCCTTTTTAAACCTAAAAATCTTATTTAGGTATGGTCATTTTATTTTTTTTAATGTTCTTAGACTCTGATTGTATCTGTTGTGAGTCTTCCATATTTCTGTACAGTGTGAAGAGTTTTTGTCTCTTACCTTTCCACTTTCACACTGTGGTTGTTTTGATATGCCTCCTCCATTTCTTTTGGTCTCATCACCCCAAAATATGGGTAGGTAGAGTAGACTGAATTGCTGACACTCACCACTGAGGCTGTGAAAATTAAATGTCCTGATATACTGATGGGTACTGAATTGTTTAGACAGACACAGAGACCTATGCATGTGCTTATGACTTAAGTTTCACTAGAACTCTGAAAGAGGAGCATCCTGACACTGTATGACCTCCCCAGAAACAGATTACATGGATTTGCATGGCACAACTGTGTTCACTCATGTGGGTTTTTTTGCAAGGTTTTATTAGAATCGTGCTTATTCAGATGTAAAAAAAGCTGCAAGGTTTGCTTTGCTTTTCTGTCTATACTCAGCTCATGTACCTTGTTTTGTGGGTTCTATTTTCAAATTCCTCCCTTTCAACACTGTGGCATCTCTTCCTGCATAAACATTGAAAAGGTCTCATCTAGGCTGCATGTTCAGTCTCTGTCCTGGGGGCAGAAGTCCTCTATCTATCCTTCTTGAGGACTGGGGGGAAGAAAACTGCACATCAGTCTTCCAGGAGGCTGAACTGGGTACCTGAAGCATGTATCTAGTGAGCAGCACTGTCTGCCTGCAGAGAAGCAGAAAATGGCTTTATCCTGAACTTTATCCTGATTTACACTCACAAAAGATTGTCCTCACAAAATGAAGACCAAGCTTTTTAATTTTTATTCTGTAAAATGTGTTTTTTAGGAATGTAAAAAATTGCAGGTAATACTAATCAAGAAATGCAAGAGAAGATAATTATGTTTGTCGTGTTACTTGCTTTCCTCCATCCCATAAGCCAAGATACAGGAGACAAGTGCTTTAGCTCCATCTAGGAGGCAGAAAGACTATTACTGTATCTGCCTGAAACCAGATCCCACAGGTTTTTCTCATTTCTAAACTGCATTTTAAAGGGTCCAATGAATTAGTCTTGCTGTATCTCCCAGAGTCAGACTGCCACATCGTTTTTGTGCATAAAATCCTGCAGTGCAGAGAGCCAAATTTTGCCCAGTCTAGCAGCATCTAAGTTTATATTTTATATAACTCAGTTAAAATAATGGAACTAATAGAAAATAAAAAAATATTTCAGCTAAAAGAATTCATGCCTGAAAAGGGGGAAAACAATTCTCATTACCTTACTGAAGGAAAAGGCCCATTTTAATGAAAACAGTGAATAAAGCATAAGAAGTACATTTGACCCTGGATACTTCAAGGTCACACAGAAAATCAAGTATAGAGGTGGAGTCAGCCCTCAAAACATCAGGCCCAAAAAAACTTCTCCCACTTTACTCAGCAGGTAATCCACTTCTTCCCAGTTAGTAGGAGTCTCAAAGAATCATAAAGTCATAGACTGGTTTGGGTTAGAAGGGACCTTAGAGATCATAAGTTCAAACTGAGCCAATTCACTCCTACAAAGAGATTATATTTTTCATTTTATTAAGTTTATTTACTTTTGCACTGTAGTGTCAGTACAAAGGAACGGTGGATTTTTACCTGCCTGGTATAGTAGTTATGTGAATGTCTTCTGACCAGCAACAACATTTTTTCATTATTTGTATGAAAATTTATCAATCTAGTCAGTAGATCATGAACTTAATCTCCCACTGTTATGGTAGTCTTCCTGCTCCTTTCTCCATACACACTTTCTACCTACAAGCACTGTCTGTTCCTTATACAAATAACTGATTGTCCATCTTTGATATTTTTTTCCTGTTTAACAGAGTCACCATTTTGCAACTTTTTCTGAGCTTTAAAAACACCACAGAGCATCTTCAGTTCTTTTCGCTTAAGCTCTCTGGTGAGCTAATCCAAATTGCACAGGTTTTTGGCAGGACTAGGAGCATGTCTGCAGTCTTCTGATGTCTTAATAAAATGTAATACATGATTTCTAACACTAAACTCAGACAGAGGCAGAAACAGGAAGGTTACCACCTAGTGCATTTTGTATAACAGTTCAGTCTAGACTACCTAATTTATTATCATACTTCATATCATACACTTTGTATGCACACATAGAGTCAAAATCTAATTCCCAAAATAAATAGGGATTTAAGGAGCCGTCTAATTTTAAGAACTGTTTCTGCCTACTTGCTTTTCCTTTCTGTTGCCCGGAACCATTTGCAGAATGAAAGCTTCTGTCCAGGTGGAATCCATTGTTAAGTTTCGTCACAATGTTCAAGTTTTTGTCACAAAATTGCACAAAACACTATATAATCACATAAATTTCTTCTCCCTATAACCATTAAAATTTATATCTCTTCATAACAATAAGACCTCTCAGCAATTTAGAAGTGCGAAATATTGCTCTGGTACAATTTTTATTCCAAAATTTACAACTACAAAAGGAGTGGCAGAGATTTAACTAGCTGTGTAGGTTTATTCACAAAAAAATAACAAGTAGAAGTCTTGCCTTGAAGTTTTCAGTCTACCACAATCTAGAGAGTAAAAAGGGCTTGTTATTAAAAATGTGACTATATAGCTTTGTTGTCTTCCCTCACTGGCTTTTTTTCACCAAGACTGGTGCAAATATCATCAGTTTTTGTTGGTTTTAGACTTGAATGCTACAGAGGTTGACATTTTTACAAGTTACACAATGCACATTTAATATCAATATCCTTAAAAATGCAGGTATACAGCAGATTAAGATGCTCTTATGTTTTGAGTAAATAGTCACTTTTTTCTTTCTCAAAATTGCCATTTTACTTGTTGGCTCAGAAGATTAGATCTACTTATATAAATACAGCCCTTGTGTTTCTATGAAGGAGAGAGTTATGAAAAATTAGTCAAGGCCATTTTCAACCTACAGCTAAATATGTGCAGACACATTTAAATAGTAAGAGACAGATACCCTTTAAATTACTTTTTTCCTTAGTCAATAAATATTTTGAACTTCCAGACTTCTGTTTCCAAAGAGTTATCCTTTCACTTGTAACGTTTGCTGTAAAAATGCATGATGTAGCCAACAAGGGTACCAAACAGATAAACAGAGATATTAGGAATGAGCAAACCATAATAAAGTCAAGGGCAGAGGACACATGCAGAGAAATAATTTCTCTGGTGAAGCCATGACCTTTAAATTAATGCATTAGGATGTCACATGTAACTATCTATCTGCTGAAAATGATCCAATTTACTGGAACCAAGTACAAAGATTTCTTTGGCGGGGTACTGTCCTTTTAAAACCATAATTATAGCTTTATATTTTGTGCAAAATCTTCTTATTTTGGAACTTTTGCATAAATGTATTTTTTTCCACCTGGGATTTCCTGCATTTATTAGATTTGATTGAGTTTATAAGATTCATTTCAATTGTTGTTTGATAGAGTGTCTGCTAAGGTTTAGCTTCTCCATGTCATGACTATGAAATCTTTACTGAAAATATTCAGCAAAATATTTGAAAATTTCATTCAAAGTTATTTGATAGTGCTAAGCAGATGTTCAAATAGCTAAACTTTCTTGAAATTCAATATTTTTCACTTAGTTGCATGCGGTTAGGGTTTCCATGATCTCATTGTTTTCATTCTCATACAAGACCCCAGGATATCTTCCACAGTAAAAATCAGCTGAATTCAGTGAACATTTCAGTGTACATCAGCGTTCATTCATTCATGAGCTCTCTGCTTTCAGGAGAATGTATCTGGTCAGAGTGTTCATTTTCTTTTGCTTATTCTTAGGGGAAAAATACTGGGCCATATTGTGTCTCCTATTGGCAGCTTAGAATCTGGAGATATATTTGCTCTTCATCTTCTGCCTCTTATTAGGGATCACCTATCTGAGCATTAAAGAGGGAATCTGAAGGCTGTTGGCAATTTTTAACAAGAGGGAAATGCAGACAGGGAGAATAGAAAGAATGGCTACACCAGTCCATCTGATCCTGCATCATGTCATCACCAATGGCCGTCGGGAGATGCACAGATCACCAGGACATCAGGATACTCTTTGAACGTTCACCACCCTGCAGGTCAAAAATTTCTTGATGAAGAGGTGGATATGTATTTTATGAGCACAGCTTACACCTGCACTGAGAAGAACTACCTTCTTTTTCAGAGTGACCAGCCATCCTCTGGGGTTTTTTAATTGCCCTCATTCTTTTGTTGGATGACATAGTTAATAATTCTTTATTTGTTTGCATTTTAGTCTCTCATATGTGTCAGGTTGTTTCACCTAATCCCTCTTCTTCCCAGTCATCTCTCTTGGGTCCTAAGGCCTGGTCTGGGTGCACTAATATGCAGCCTGAAAGTAACAAAAGTAGGTACAACATTTAAAAGGAGTCACTCATCACTGGAGCTACAGGGGTACACAAACCTTTATAATGCCAGAAGACTTAAAGTGACCAGAAGCAAGCTGCAACACATCTTTGCTCCAGCTGGTGGTTGAGAATGGATGATGAATTTTCCATTCCATATTCAGTTTTTTCTGTGGGCTGATTGTATTTGCCAGCTGCTGTTTTCATACAATAATAGTAATCTTAATTTTTAAAGATGCTATTTATCATATTATTATTATTATCCCTAGCGCTTATCCCCCTTTTCTCTCTTTGCTCTTCTCCATTTACTTTGGCTAACAAGCTATGAAATCAAGAAATAATGTCCAAAATCAATGCTTGCTTGTGTCTCAATTAGAGGTGTGTTTTCTGTGCTCTGAAGATTGACAGCTTTAAAGAAACTCTGGTGTACTGAATCAGTATAGCCTGAAGCAAACATTGCGTCACTTGGTAAGACAATGAACCTAAAATCCACTGATCCCAAATGGTAAACAGCAACAATATTCTTCTTTTTGGAAATTCTAGTATGAACACAAAATAATATTCTAAGAACTAATAGCTGCTGATTTCATGTTGATCTGAATATTTGTAGCTTACTTTATAAGTCATAAGATAAGATTTAATGAATTGAGAGTCTTGAATGTGATTTTAAGGGACTAAGAAGAAATGTGTTTCTTCTAAATGCTGACAATTTTCATGCTCTCTGCAAAAGTTTCCCCAATTTTTCAAATTAAAAAAAACCCTTTATTTTGTAAGGAATTGTAACAGAGGAGAAAGGATCATGACCTGGAGGTTTTTATGTTTTCCATGCTCCTTTGACATTTGGCCACTGGAAAAGGATAAAGGATGGTGACCTTGCTTCTGTCTCCACAGTTGATGTGGGAAAAGTTTCCATGGTTCACAGGCAGAATGTCATTTGCTCTTATAAAGGAAAGATTATATAACAAATCTAGCTAAACCAGAGCCAGGAAATACAAAGGTTGGACAAGTTGCTCAATTTTTAATTAAACATTCCATTACACAATTGTGTAAAGTGCCAAACCCAATTTGTTTCTCAAATTGACTAAATTACTTCTAAAGTTTCTGGTTATTTGGTCATGACTATATCTCCACAATTCATTAACTGGCTAAACTATTTTGATGCGTGTGAGTGTAATTTCTTGGTACTGGGGGCTTTTTTGCATATAATTATCTGACCTTATAAATGAGAAAATTTAAACATGGCAGGTATGGGGAGATAAGAACTACCTGTTTGTCTCACAGAAAGCCTTTCAGCAGCGGTTAAGTGCCACTGTCCTTGTTGAAAACACATCTCAAACATCTCTTATGAAGCCTACTGTGGATAGAAAAGATCTAATACACCTGCAGATGATTAAAGAGGACATAACTGTAAACTCACATGCTCCTCAGTTGTAGTATAGTGACTTCTTTGCTAAATGGATTGTGTTAGTCAGTTCTAGAGGGTCCAAGATTCAGTCTGGTTTAAATACTGCTGGCAAAATCTTTTGGGTTTAGTTTCCTTTTTCTGGGCTTAGGTTCCTCTTTCTCACTCTTCAAGTGAGAAGAGTGAGAAGTACACAGGAAAGTGTACTTTCCTGCATCTGCAACCTAATTTCTTGAGAGCAGCTGGATGGACACCCTGCAGTCCTAGCTATGGAGCAAAGGTGGAGTCTGGTGTCATGTACTGATAACTGTACATATAATGATGTGTTGTGAGGTTGTTCTCATCCCTTGTTCTGAAACAGGAACATAGTACCCAGAGTGTTCTTATTAATGATACTTATTGCACAATTGCTCATAATTTGACAGTTTCTGTGGATATCTAGTTGAATCCTTTTCTTCCTCATTCTCAGCCTCTTCAGGACTGCATGCAATACCTACATGTTTCTGAAAATTAAGCTCTAAATAACATTTTCAAAGGTGCACACAAAGCATATAGCTTCTGCTTGGAGTTCTATTTCATTTGGAAGAGATTGTTCAAAAAGACTGAGCAGGCTCTGTCCCTGGAGGTTTTCAAGACCTGGATGAAATAAGGAAATGAGCAACCTGGTCAGACCTCAGTTGACCTGCAGAAGATAAGGCTATAGACTCCTGAGATCTGTCAAACATGAGTTATCCTTGTTTGTTCTAATATATCAACTCTATTTGATCTAAAAGCTTCTGAAGCCTCTAACATCTAAAATAAAACATAGAATATATCCCAAATAAGATTGTTTATGTAATTGCATCTCAGTTAATCTTTCAACTAAAGCAGTGTCATTTTATAATTAATCTACCCACATCAGCTAACAGCAAAGAGTCTGTTACAGCACATGCCTCTTATCATATACAGAGTTTCTGTAACAAATTTGGAGGCAGAATTCTGTTCAAGATTCCCATTCAGTTGTTTAGGTGTGCTGTATCTGTTGAAATGTTCTTTGCAGCAAGTGGAGTGAGTTAGTTGAACCAGTATTATGGGCAGGATTCAGCTGCCTCTATGTAGTCTCCTAGTGCCAGTTCAGACACACTTGGAAGTGCATTCTAATTACTGAGGCATAAATTACCTGAGAGTTGCATCCCTCTGAAAACTGGAAAGCAGGTATTCTACAATGCACCAACTGAGAAAATACCTGACATCAATAGCTAGGCAGCTGAATTTCATCATAGGTTACTACTGAAGGATGAGCTACTTTCTCTACAACTCTACTTCCATAGATCCTAACAGAGAATGAGACACTTGATGTGCCTATAGACAGTCATTAATTTAAATATCTTCATCTTAGGTTGAATCCCTGCATAGATACCCACCAGTTCTGAATGCAGAGAGGGGGCATGGCTTAGCACCATGTGGCATGGGCAGGGTGGTATTCTATGCTACCCACATCATCACGGGAGGCATGGTTTTAGGGGGAAGAAATTATGAAAGAACCACTAGAAGTGTGACATTTGCCTCCCTCTCTCCATCAGGGAAGTTGTAGGGATCAGCCCTGCAGTTATTGTCCTCTGTTGCTGCACATACCCTTCCCATTCCTCCAAGACACAGCTCCAAGGAGTGGTGTGGAAAAGTGGTTCTGGTGTGGGAAGCATCCCTGGGTGACAGAGCAGCAGAGATGAGCCTGATCCCAGCCCAGCTGAAAGGAGCAGCAGAGAGCCAGGTGGAGTGGGATGGAGCAGTGCAAACCGATGGCACCACGTGGGATTGACCCAGCAGAGCACGGTGGTCTGGAAAACAGCAGATGGCACAGCACAGATGGTCTAGATTTTGTGGGTTTGTCAATCATTGCTTTACATTGTCTTGGGCTCAGGAACAGGAAAAACATCTGCAGGGAGCACCTGCCACCTTGTATTTGTTCGGGAAACCATGTGGTGCTGCCTGGGAATGGCCAACATCTTGTCTTTGTCCCCCAGGCCATGTGGACTCAAGCTACAGGAGCATCCACCACCCTGCCTTTGTCCCAGCAGCCACACAGAACTAAGTCAAGGTGGTGAACAGCTTTTGTGTGTAAAGCACTTTCTGTTTCCATATACTTTCGTTGTTTATATTGCTGCTGTTCCTGTGTGTTCCTTATTTCAAGGCTGTTTAGGCATGCAATTGTTTGGACATCCCAGATTTTCAGTACCCCAGAAATTATATTCTTTATAAGGCACTTAAACCAAAATAATATTTCACTTATTGGTTTTGATACAGCAGCATGGCCTCTATTCTCATGAAATATCTGCTTAGCCTTCTGTTTCTTTTTCTTGTTTCTAGACTTCATCTAATATCGAAAATTGCTTTATTGGCATACTCTTTTACCAGTCAGGCTCTTAAGCTAGTTCTCATGTATTTTATGGTGTTATATTACTATATAAGCACTTACAGAATGGAAGACAAAGGCAAAAGGAACAGCTGGGTAGCACTCACTATATTTACACCACATATTTCCCCCCTAATAAGGCTGCTATCCAAAATAACATTTTAAATTTTGGTCCTCTCTTGAAACCAACGAATTCAAGTCCAAAGTCACACTGGGTGTTTTCATAGCACTGTAATTTAATAGAGCTGTGATGATGCTCTTAGTGTAGTGCTGCTGAGACTCCCGCCTACACCTGTAGGCACATTTATTTTTTAAACAGGTTAGAGGATAGATCCAAGCAATATTTCATCACCATTCCTTTCTCAGCATTGGCCCTGGCATGGCTGGGCACAACAGCAATGTCCCAGCCCCAGCTCAGGAATCAGTGCATGTTATAGATCCATCCAGTGTAGTTCAAATGTGTCCACCCTGGGTTTGTGGAGATAAAGACTGAACTATGTGTGTTGGCTGGCATTCAGTGCGTGCAATATCAGTCAATCCATGCTATCAACCCCTAGGTTTGCCAGAATCATTTGCTAGGAACCTTGACTAACAGATTGCTAATGGTGTCAATAATGTCCCAGCACAGCCACAATGTGCTGGGAGCTGGTGGGAAGCTTAGGCAGGGACAGCCAGAAAATATTTATTACTTCAGAAGAGAAGAAAGAGAATAGGATTTGGGAATTACATTTCATAACAACAATCTCTTTAAATTATTGCTAATTATTCCTTTTTATTGTTGTCTAATCTTCTTAATAATCATTAAAGTTTTGTGCTTAATTCCCCTACAGCCACAGGAGGAGTATTTTCAGCTGCTTTTCAACAGTCAGTCGTAAAGACTCTGCAAAAGCATTCTGTCAGTATGGGGTAGAAGGGGTCACTTGCTTTCAACATACAACTTGAGCAGCTATCTTTTGACATGTATGCAGTGGGAGATATGGGTGAGGCTCTCAGTCTGAGAGGTCCTTCCTTTTATCCAAAGACTAACGTGAATGATAGTGATAGCATGAAATTCAAAACAAGCGGTTCCAAATGAAGAGTTTGAAACAGGCTGGAATTATCCCCCCTGCAGGGCTAACAGTAGCAGTGCAGAGAGCCTCAAGGTGGGACTCAGCTCACTCTGGTATCTCCAGGGACACTGGTCCATACTGGGCTCACTACCAAGATCTAGGCATGGGGCATGACAGGGCATGCATTGAGGACTCTGACCCAGTCTGATGTGCCATGGCAGTATACCAGGGCAGCTCAGCACAGAGAAACTCAAGTGGTGCCATGGGACCACGTGGTGATCTGTGCAGGCTTGCTCTGAACACTGGCTACAGGATTGCTCCCAGGAGATGGATCAATGGCTGGCTTTTAAAATGAAATTCAATATCTCTGCAAGAGCTTAACATCCCCCCACCTCTTCTTATGAACTGCTCCAACATTTAATTCTCATCCTCAGGGAAGTGGCCTGATTTCAACTTCCAGCGACTGTGCTATCTCCTGCTCTTTTCTGTAGGTCTGAAATATTTCTCTGTATACTACAATGGAAATTACAAGCTCACACTAATTTTTTTGGACAAGTAACCTCCATAGCTTCTCTCTGACTAACCGGATAGAGTGTGCTTTTCAAGTTTTGCATCACAAGGCTTCCGTTTTTGTTTTTGTTTGTTTGTTTTCAGAACCTGCCCTCTTTTCAGATTGTGCTTTGAACACCTTGCAAGGGTTGAAGTGTGAGAGTCAGTCACTCAGTTACATGTGAAGTCACTGTTGCTGGCCCTGAATTAGCTATTATGTTGTTTAGAAGCAATGCTTCGTTTCACCCTTTTTATCTTATCTAAATATTGGAAATATATGAGCAGAGGTCTTCCAGAGGGTTTTTTCCCTATTCAAAGATTAATTCCTAATATATAATTCATTGAACTATATGATGTTCAAAGAGCTTTCTGGCTCCTTTCTTTAAGGTCATTAGGAGTGATTTGTCTGGGCCACATGATACCATGACTTGAAACTATTGCATCGTGCCAGAACAATTTTATTGTTCATAAAACATAAATAAATAAAAATATTTTTTCGACAATAAATGTAAAGTATTTTATACTTCAGATGTTGCTTTGGGCTATAGATTTTCCTTTTAAAATTTTTTTTTCAACATTTTCTTTTGCCATTTTACCTGCTGGGATTNAATAAATGTAAAGTATTTTATACTTGAGATGTTGCTCTGGGCTACAGATTTTCCTTTAAATTTTTTTTTAAACATTTTCTTTTTGCCATTTTGCCTACTTCAAGCCCTTTTGCTACCTCCATATTAGTAAATTAAACAGCATGGTAAAAGCAACAGGATGGCAACTCAACTGCTTATACTATTGTTATAACTATACCTGGCAGCCTCAACCAATAATACTTCCCCCCCAAGCACTTCCCAATGTTTGGGATTTAGTCTAGTCCAAACTTCCTTTTCAGAAGATGGAGACTTATAATTAATAGCATGCCTATGCTGGCCTTGGAAGCTCAAAACTTTTAGTTTGCATGTTTAGAGGCCTGTTTCAATATGTAAATTAAAGTATTTCCCCCATTTTTAAATGGGGATTTCAAATGCAAAGGTAGAAGTGGTGACAAATTTGGTAAGAACTAAACTTTTTAAAGCTAAACTTTTTAAAGCTAATTCAAATATTATTGACCAGTCCAATGACATGAAAAGTTCACAAGAAGTAAAAAAATGCAAGATGTCAGATAAGTGCCTTTCACATTGAGATTACCAAAGCCATGACCAGTTATCTTCTATACTTTATGAAGAGAGATGGAAGACTCATTTTAATCTTAGGATGTCTGCAGCATGACTGTAACATATATGAAGAGGGACTTAAAATGTTCCATACACTGCAGGTCCTTTACAGCAGCCTGCTATACAGTCAGCTATTTCCCCATCTATTATTATTAAGGCATTATTTTTCTCCAGGAGCAGAACTTTGCACTTCTTTTTGTTGAACTTTTTGAGGCTTCTCTTAACTCAGTCCTCAAGCTTCTCAAATCTCCTCTGGATTAAAGCCCTCCAGTTCAGCCCTTCACCCTTTATTTGCCATTATGTGGTAACCTACTCAGATCATGTTGATTAAGCAGAGTTTGCAGGTTGCCTGTTCCTTATTATCTCCTTTTCTCTCAACAAACTGGAAATGAATTGCAAGGAAATGTGCTCTCAGTCCTTTCCAGGGACTGAGGTGAGGCTGATCAGCCTATTGTTTGCAAGGTGGTTCTTCTAATGAAGATAAACATAACTTTAAACATTTTCTACCTGGCAGAGAATTTCTCCAGCTGTCATCTCCTTTCTGCAGATGATAGTCAACCTTCTCATAACAATGTGCCATTTCAACACCCTTGAATTAATCTCTTACAGCTCCATGTATCTCACTACTATCAGTTTCTCTAAGTAGCCCCTAACCTGTTGATTACACACTTCAGGTTATCCTCAATCACAGTAAATTTGCAGAGACACCAAGCTGAGTGGTGCAGTTGACACACCAGGGGGACCTGGATAAGCTTGAGGAGTGGGTCCATGTGAAAATCATGAGGTTCAACAAGACCACATGCAAGGTGCCACACTCGGGTTGGGACAGGTATCAGTAAAGGTTCGGGGATGAGGGGATGGAGAGCAGCCCTGCTGAGAAGGACTTTGGGGCACTGATGGATGACGTGAGCAGGCAATGTACATTCACAGCCCTGAAGACCAACTGCATCCTTGACTGCATCAAATGCAGTGTAGCCAGCAGGGCAAGGAAGGGAATTCTGCCTCTCTGCTCTACTCACTCTACTCTACCCTGCTCTAGTGAGACCCCACCTGCAGTGCTGCATCCAGGTCTGGGGGCCCCAGCACAGTAAAGACATGTAGTAATTGAAGCAGTTCCAGAGGAGACCATGAAAATGATCAGCAGAGCTGGAGTACCTCTTGTATGAAGACAGACTGAGTGATTCGGGGATGTTCAGCCTGAAGAAGAGGCTCTCTAGGAAGACCTTATTGTGGCCTTCCAGTAATGAAAGAGTACTTAAAACAAAGATGAGGATTGACATTTTAGGAGGGTCTGTTGCAACAGAAAAAGAGGGAGTGATCTTATACTAAAAAAAGGGTAGATTTAGACTAGATATAAGAAGTTTTTTACAGTGAGGATGGTGAAACACTGGAACAAGTTTCCCAGAAAAGAGGTAGATGTCCTACCCCTGCAAAGATTCAAGGTAGGTTGTGTGGGGCTCTGAGTAACCTGGTCTAGTTGAAGTTGTTCCTGGTCATTGCAGAGGGCCTGGACCAAACAACCTTAAAGTGTCCCTTCCAACCTAAACTATTCTATAATTCTGTGATTCTGTGTTCTCAGAGTGTGCACGAGAAGGATTGAAAGGCAATTCTTACTGTGAAGACTGAGACCCAAAAAAAGTATTGAGTACCATCCAAAAATTACTAGCACATTGGTGGATTCCTTTCTACTTATCCTTTAGCAAGCTTTATCTTCTCGCTTTTGTCCCCAAATAACTATGCTTTTATGACTCTCCTTTGATGCCTCTCTCTCTTTTTCTCAAATTCTATGCCACTGGGACTATGTCTAGTCTGTATTCTGAGTAATTCAGAGGGAAAGATGAGTATATATGAGTATATATTAGGTCATTTCAATGAAGGATTTTGGCCCCTGTATGGTAGAACTAGATGCCAATATCTCAAATTATGTTTTTTTGTTGTTTTATTTTTTTTTTGTGCCTTGAACAGCTGTAGCTGACAATAGAAGTGCTCCTTTCCATCAAGACTGAGATGTTGCAGACCCTAAAGAAAGCAATCAGTGCAGATAACCTGCCCCTTGTCCAAAGATAGCTTCCAAGAGATATCCAGGGTAAGGTTCAGTAATCTGAGAGGAATTAATTCCTGATATATTTTTGATGTGATAAAAGTAATAGAAAAAATAATATTAGATTTCCAGTGACCTTCTGAATGTAGCAGGGTGTTTGTGATATCAAATATAATTGCCTCCACAAAATACTCTAATTTTTTTCTATGGTTATAACCAGTGCTTTTATCATTTCACCTGTGTGATTTCTGATCTACTGGCCAAATATTAGGAGCTCCAGAAGTGATGTTTATTTTCTTTTTGGATGACGACCAATATGCAATTTAAAAAATATTCTGTTTTCATATATTGTCTTCATATTTGCTTTCAGATTTTCATGGCTGTCTTGCTATATTTGATAGCTGATGTGTTCAGCAGGAGCTAACAGAACATCAGTTCCTCTATGTTTATGAGCAAATGCCATCAGATGGGAAGAGAAAAGGAAAGGCAAAAAGTACATAATGTTCTGTTGTTAAATCTCTCTAAATTAGCTTGGGGAAGAATGAACAACCATTTCTGCACTGATTAATTTCTAGTCAATAGAAATGGAATTGCCATCAGTGCTTCCACACAAGGCCAACACAATTTTAAGTGCTATGACAGTCATATGTTTTAATGTTATTCATAAAAGAAAAATGGCATTTCAGTTGACCAGAGAACTCAACAAACCTTCAGAGAAAATTTTTTAGCATTGTTGTTTGGGGTTTGTTTAACTTTTTATTTTTATTTTACCATTCTTTGTGGACTCAACCTGGTTTGTAGAGTAAGAGCCTTAGGTTATATTTACCTTCACAGCTGAGTCTTTGATTCAGCATTCAAGTATATTAAATAAGTTCAAAATAAGGCAAACAAATTTATTTTCATCCTTCCTTGCTGAAACAATACCTCCCTATTTGCCAAGGACAGCAAAAGTGGTCAGGTCCCTGACCTGCTTTCAGTGGCCCTGTCCCCTGCAGGCATTTTCCAGAAAAATGTTGGAGGTTTTGAGTTATGTCTCTAGGCAACCTGTTCCAGGGCATCATCCTTGCAGTAATAAACTTTTCCTCCATGTTTAAATGGAATTTCCTGTATTTCCATTTGTGGTCATTGTTTGCTCTCCTTTTACTGAATACCAGTGAAAAAAGCCTGACTCCCTCTTCTTTATATTCTCCCATGAGGTTTATATATCCCATCATATTGATGAAATTCCTCTTCTTCAGCCTTTTCTTCTCTAATCAATCCCATCTCTTGGAGCTTCTCTTTGTATAAACCTAAACTATTTCTCTTAACCACACTCATGGTCCTGAACTGGACCTGTTCCAGTGTGACCACGTCTTTCTTGTACTGGAGAGCCCAGGAATGAACAAAATACTTTAGATTTGAGCTCAGCAGTGCTGGCTTGATGAGGGACCACTGTGTCCCATTGTCTGGGTAATTAATGACAGTGTTGACCAATACTGGCTCCCACACTGACCCCTCCAGTACCCCACAGGTGATGGCCCTGAGCTGGATGTCGTGTTGCTGATCAAACCACTTTGAGCCTAACAGTTGATTTTGGTTATGTAGTCCCAACTTCACCAGTTTGTTGAGAAGGATATTATGGAAGTGTGAGATATCTTCTTAAACACAAGATTAGCAACAAGCAGTGGTCTTTCCCCAGCTACTAAGCTGGACATTTGATTGCAGAAGGCTATCAGGAGTGTCAGGAGGGATTTTTCTTTGTAAATCCATGCTGACTAGATTTAACCAGCTTCTTGTAATACATATGTTTGAAAATGTCTGCTCTGTCATATTGCCAAGGAAGTGAGGTGAAGCTGCTTGGCCTGTAGTTCTCCAGATTTTTCTTCCTGTCCGTTTTGAAGGTAGGAATCATATTTGGTCCCTTCTAGCTCTCAGTAGTTTCTCTTGATTGACCTTTCAAAGGCAATTGAGAGTAGTCTTACAATAACATTGTCCAACTTCCAAGTAATCATTGTTGTATCACATGAGACCCCTCAGACTCATGGATGTCAAATTTGTTTAAATATTCCCTAACCTGGTCCTCTTCCTCCAAGGAAAAGTCCTCCTTGCTCCAGATTTTCCCCCTGATCTTAAGGATCAGGGAGAATCAAAGGCCAGTCTTACCAGTAGAACCTGATACAGTCAGTAGTCCCTCTCAGATTCAGCTCCCTGGTTTTATATGCCTGATTTTCTAGAGTGTTAAAATTTGGCAATTCCAGAAATTTTAAACTGAAGTTTTGCTGCCTATTCATTTTTGCACTCTGCAGACAGGCATCTAAAATTCAGTAATCATTGCCAAAAGTGTTAATATTCTTGCCTGCTGATCCCAGTTGAACAATGTCTCATATGCATCCGAGACCATGGTGCTTTGCACCCCATCCTGAACTGCTAAAGTGCTGTGCTGAAGAACTCAACCATCAATCACACACCCTTGATTTACTTTTCACATGGCAGCCCTTGCATACCAAAAAGGTGTGCTCTGCACCTGTGCATCTGTAATTAGTAATAAGTTAGGAATTTTATTAAGAATTTAAGTAAAAAACAAGTAACAGAAAAGAAGACAAGATTAATATATTTATTTCAAGATCAACAGTTGAAGGCTTGGTCCCACAGTTCAACCCACATCAGTGGGCTGCACTGAAAAGAATGCAAGTTGGAAGTGATTACTCTATTCTGTACATCTCCTCTCACCTGGATTTTAATTGAGGGTTACATGATTGTACAGAAAGTCTGGTGCTTCTAAATGAGAGGCTGAAGGATGAACAGTAGGATGAACACAGGACTTTCTCTTCCATTCTTTAAATACTGTAGCATAAGATGGCTCAGGACACTAAGAAAGGTAGCTATAGTAACACCGGTTAGGGTTTTTTTTTTCTGGTGCATTACATCTGGACAACTGGAAAATATTTTTCTGAAATTAAAGTAGAAGTAATTGAGAAAGAGTAAAAGGTATGCTTCTGTGGGATCATTTAATCTATGTAATGATTCCTTGCAGGAATATATTAATGAAACCAGAAAAAATGAAACAGTGACTGAATCTCATAAAATGTAGGAACTTACCTTTTCCTATTCTGTTTTGGTGATAATTTCTTACTATAACTCTTCAGTATACAGTGCATTGAGGGAATATTTATTTTTGATTAAACAAGCGTTTTGGAATTTGAGTCCAACATGAACTTAATTGAAGGCTGACATTTCCATTTTCCATAAAACCTTTCTGTAATTAGATCTATTATAGAAATAATTACTTTTCCTTTTTCTTGCGTATGTGAAACTGTGTAATTATTCCTAAATATAAAAAATACGTGCACTAATGTTTCTTGGAAATGTTACAGACTTCTTCCAAAAGTCATTTTGGAAACACTTAAGTTAGAGAGTACCTTAATATTGATGTTTTTCTCAACTTCCAAAAAGAGGGTGATTATTTCTTATAGACTAACAGAAGATTTAAAGATCTAAAATTTGTATTTCAAAATTGGCTGTGGTTATTGCTAAGAGTTTTTAGTGGCAGCCTCCACCTCCAGCAAGTCTGTCCCAAGACTTTCTCCTGCTTGACCTCTGGAGCCCAACCTGATGCCCCAGAGACCTGGGGTTTCTGCCCAGGCTGTGAGATATGGCTGCCCCTTTTCCTTTTTGGGTTCATCCTCTAGGGAAGCTGAACACTTGTCCAGACACACAGGACACTTACAGGACATGGACATGGCTGGCTGCACAAAGGTCTGTGTCCACCTAGGGCTCACATCCCATCACAGAAGCAGAGAGCACCACCCCCTCCTCCCCACGGGCTGGCAGAGACAGAAGGTGGGCACACACACATCAGTGTCCAGGCTCACAAGCACACGCACAGTCACAGATTCCCTGAGTACAGCATGACCCTTCTGTCCATTTGATGCCCCTGATGGGACTCCAGACCCTCTTACCCACCCCTTGGGTCCCCAGTTTGCCAGCTGGTCTAGCTCAGGGCTTGCTGCAAAATGACACACAGACTCACATTCTCATTGCACAGGCACCCCACAGCCCCCTGTCCCCATGGACTCAACCTGCCTGATGTTCTTGCTCCAGCATGGGACATCCAGCTGCTGCTGAGTCCAGCTTGGAGTCTGCTGTTGAATGACAGATGCACACTCCATGCACACCCATCTTGAGAGTGATACAGACACTTGCCCCCTCACCCCCAAACTGGCACCAGGCATGTGAGCTGTGAGCCATGATCCTGCTTCAGCTACCACTGCTCACATCACTGCTCAGAGTGTCTCACCCACACCAGGACTCCAGCAGGTAGCACTCACACTTTGCCCTCAGCCATGTGGAACAGAGGTTGAGATCATGCAGAGCTAGTTACTACAGGATGTAATAAAAAGATAGGATGATTTGTGATGATCAGCTGCAGGACTCCATCAGATAAGTGTGTTAATGGCTCCATTTTACATGCAACCAGCCCCTTTTATAGCCCTTTCTATCAGTTCCCCCCTTCATTCCTCCCTGCTCCCTCTTCTCCTGCATATTCCCTCATCAGCATGTGTAGCTCCTTTGACCCCCTTCCAACTTCATTCACCCTTGGGTTTGCAAATTCCAGGTTTGCTTGCAGCTTCTTGATAGCTTACAAACTACTGTGACTGGACAGGTTTATTTCTTGTCTTTGTCTCCATTATGCTTGTCTGTCAGGTTTGTGCTTCTGCATCTTCTTGTTTATGTCTTCCATCTATTCTTATTATCCCTTTATTGCATTGTGTTCTTGACCACACATCCTTAAAGGAGAAGATGCTCTCTCCTCCTATGCACATTCGAAGTTTATTCCATGGGTTGGCTGGATCACAGGCTGTTCCTTACAGGCTTTAACAGGGAAGAGTTCAGAATATTGAGTGAGAGTTTAATTCTGCCACAAGGTATCATATTAATTATAATATCTAAATATGTATTTAATATACTACTGCCAAGTGGTTTTGGTGTTTATAGACATGAAAGGAAGTCCCTGACTTGAAAAGCTTATTGTATTTAGGTAGAAGGTAATGAGAAGAAAGGCTCACTTCACTGGAGTGGAGTTAATCTTTCTAGAGGCATTCTATGCTCAGTGAATAAAGAAGTGCCTTCAGAAAGCTATTCAGACTTACTCTTAACTCCCCTGAGGGAAATCCTTTCTCTTTCTGGAGAAGAAGCCTTGTAATATTAACCTTCCAAAAGATGTTTTCAAAACTACCAGACCAGTGTCAGTCACTTCTGAAAAAAAAAAATAAAAAGCTGGATATGGTCAAACCAAGAAGGTGAGAAAGAGGAAAATTGTGGGAAGAGAAGTGGAAGTAATAGAGACTATGACCAGTGTTTGAAGTACAAAAAATACAGAGTATGAGGGACCCAATCTGGGTTCAGGAAAGGTCTGTTTAGACTGATTGTAAAGCATGCATCCTCACATAACCCTAGCTAGAACCTTCATCAGCAGATAGTTCCATATCTGTCCATGGCCTGGTTTCTCTCCTGAGGGAAACAGGATTAGGAAACTGAAGTATACTTGTGTATGCTTCACTCTAATCAGCAAAGACACAACTTGGGGATAATCTCAGTCTTCCTATTTACGCCTACCTTGATATACGTGACTAATCTCCTCAAGAAGTTTCCTAAAATACAGTCTGGCAGCGTGAAAGTTGCCCTTCAAAATCTAAATAAAAATATATTTTCTATTTGACTTTTTTTAAAGCAGACGTTCTGGTGAGGTTATGAGTTCATATTCAACATACTGTTGATTCTGCAGTATTTGCTCTCAGTCAGTCCTGGAGTCTTGAAATAATTCACACTTCTGATGATATTCCAGGAATTAAATCACAGATTTAAGGTGAACTGATGGTTGAGGTACAGAATACCTTATATGCTTGACTGCATATGTTGCTGGTAAAAAATAGTAATGAAAAAATCAATTGTACCTCCCTGCTCTATTTGTCAAAAGAAGTTCTAACATCAAGGAAAGAATATTGCTTATTTTAAATTAATGTTTCAGGTTTTTTGTAATGGTCATTCATTCTCACAAGGTATAATTGTTATACATTTAAATTATAAACCCTTTTCAGAATCAGCCATTAAGTTCCTGTGTCTACAGTCAAAATTAAAGTTCAAACTGTTGCTTAGAGCACCCAAACCTGACAGTACCTAAACTTAACAGGAGCCTCTGCCATTTTGGCTATGAAAGTGTCTAGTTTGTTCATGCTGTGGCATACTACTAGTTTTTTCAATCTTAGACACTCAGTGCCACCTTTCTGTGAGGACCCATCTGAAAAAACGGTGAATGAAAGCTTGTATCTACAGAGTGAATTCATATGGCATGCAATGAATATTCCTTAATATGTGTTCACAGGGTCCAGCTTCCCCAATAATAAATTTCCTGAGGTTTTCTCTTCAGTTGGGATTGAGGAACTGCTTTTACTCACCAAGGAACTGGGAGCTCTTGCCTCCTTTAGAATGAAAGTTTATAATTCTGAGCTTCTTTTTTTTTGCCAGGATATTTTCTTAGAGAAGGATTTTCTTCACCTACAGTAAAGCAGAGCCACTGTAGCAAAATAACTCATAGTTGGTATCAGAGAGCAAAAGAGCAGATGAGACGAGCAGAGGAGCATGATGATGTAGCCTACTACTGCTGTCATCTAAGATATGGAAACCATGCCCTTGATCACCACCACCATCCATGCAGCTCTTCAACAACTCTTCAAAGAGTCTAGACTGTGGTTCCTTAGTAGGTGAAGGGACTAAGCCATACTTAGGCTTCCTACAAAAGCCATTTGTAGGAAGAGCCCTCTGAAACATTTAGAGTGTGAATGTCAGATCCTCAGCACCAACTGTTTTCCTTGCTGAGTTTGAGTCTTACAGAATTCACTAATTGCAATGTAGACAAAAAAAAATAATTTCTGGTTCAATTTTCAAAATTCTAATTCTTTCATTTCAGTGAGTTTCTTCTTCACTAGCTTTAGGGACCTCCTCAATTTGAGTGTAGTTTTTTATCAGCTATCCAGAGGCACAGAGATGGGGCTTTGAATTTTAGGTTTATTGTGATGGGCTTAGAATTCAAATCATGACTCCTTAAAATGTATTTCTCCATTATTAAAATAGACATAGATTTCTAGAGCTGAGAGATAAATAGATTTCCTAGTTGATCTCAGTAGCACAGGAAGACTCTTAAATGTTAATCAAAATAATTTCTAAGTATGTTGTATACACTCAAAAAAAATCTGTAAATTATTTTCTGTAAGTTAATATGCCAATAGGTAAGACAAAAAATCAGTTGAACCGAGGTATTAAGAACCCCACATAATATTTAATCTGTTGTTTTATTTTTAATTGCCACATTTGAGGAAAACTTTGTACAAACAGCAAAAGATTAGGTTTTTGATTGAATGTCTGAGTGAGGTCAGTGTATTGTTATCAGAACCCCTGCAATGATTCATTCATCTGTTGTCCCATTGCTTTCTTGTTCAGAGGCTTCTCCTCTGTATTTATTTTGATATTAAACCAAAAGCAAAAATCAGCCCATTTCTTTGATTTTCCCAAACATGTTACATTAATGAAGGATGACTTCAAAAGGTCTAATTCCTTAATATTCATAATTTAGCATGGACTTCTGTATACACTGATTAAATATACAAAGCAAAACCACAAAATTCTCTATATCAATTTCCATTCACTAGTAATTTGAGAAGTCAATTTGAGAGGTTACCTTTTAAGAAATTGGATTATATTCTCTTTTTGTTACATAAATCCGTAAAACTCACAGATTAAATGACTGATTTCCCCTCCTATCTGCTGGAATGTTGGATTTCTATACCTTCATAACCTTTGGACACCACTTCCCAGAGCATTCTCCTGGAGAAACTGGCTGGTCATGGCTTGGACTGGGACACGGTTGCTGGGTAAGAACTGGGTGGATGTCCAGGCACAGAGGGTGTGATAAATGGTGTGGCCAATCCCAAGTGGTGTTCCCCAGGGCTCACTGTTGGGTCCATCCCGTTTAACATCTTTATCAAAGATCTGGATGAGGTGATCAAGGGCATCCTCAGTCAGTTTGCAGATGACACCAAGTTAGCTGGGAGGGTTGTTCTGCTGGGGGGTAGGAAGTCTCTGCAGAGGGGTTTGGATCAGCAATAGCGTGGCCAGCAGGACCAGGGCAGTGACTGTGCTCTGCACTGGTGAGGGTACATCTCAAGTGTCCAGATCCAGACCCCTCAGTAAAGGAAAGTCATTGAGGTGCTGGAGAGTGTTTAGAGAAAGACAATGGAGCTGGGGAAGGGTCTGCAGCACAAGTCTTAGGAGGAGTGTCTGAGGGAACTGGAGTTAGCCTGTAGAAAGCAAAGCTGAAGGGAGACCTTACTGCTCTCTACATCTGCCTGAAAGGAGGTAGAGAGGTGTAAGTCAGCCTTGTCTTACAAGTGACAAGAAACAGGACAAGAGAACATTACTTCACATTGTACCAGAGAAGGTTTAGATTGGATATTAGGAAGGTGCCCTGAAGGCTACAAGGTCAGAAAGAGTTCCTATCATGTCCTAAATCCCACTGCCTTCCCATTTCCCTGTTATGACATTTATCGTCCCAGTGAAACAACCAAGGCAAGGGCACCTCACTATTTTGTTGGTCATTTTTAAAATGCTTCAGTCTTCTCTGTGGAACAAGAACACGCCTTCCCAGGATATTTTTAATGGGAGTGTAGGCAGGCCCATTAAAATTCCCCAGACTCATAAAGACAAAATGGTTTAAATTCTGCAGCAGAACAGAGACACTTTATATTTCTTCTGAATGTAGAATTCTCATAAGATTTGGAAATACACTTCTAATTCTCAGTTAATTTGGAGAAAAAGTTTTGACAAAAAGTATTTGCTGAGTCCTGTCTCTGAAAGACAGTTGTTTCACAACAATACAAAAATACTGAATGTACTAATTGATCAATATTGTGGCATCAGTGTTTTGAACAAAAAAACAATCATGTGCATTTTAAAACTTCTCTGTGCCAATGATGCACTTGAGGAGTAGAGAGTGGGAGATGTTAAGACATTCTGAAAGGTAAAAAGAAACCAAAAGCCTTTCTAAATACAGCAGCCACAAACACCCTGTTCTGCAGGTAGAATACTAGCCAATGTTGCCAGTGTTCAGGGTCTCATGTCCTTATGATGGATAAATACTATCTATCATTTAGTGTTCCACTCATCACAAGGATGCACGTTTGCTCCTGCAGAGATACATTTTCTTTGGTGTATTTCCACATTGGTCTATCAAACTGTGTGCTTATCTAGCAAAGAGGCAATATAACTGGAATGTCAGGGAGTAATGTGGGTCTTCATTATTCTAGGCAAGTCTCAAAACTGTACAGTACCTTGAAAATGTAAATATGAATGTTTCTTTGTTGAAATATCAGATCAAAAGCTGTTCTTAAAAAGAAAATAACCTTGTCACAAGATGAAGAGAAAGAGAAAGGTAGGCAGAAGAAAGTCATGTCCTTTCTCTGCAGTTTTGTCAGTTATGTTACACTGAGCCTTTTCACTTAACTTTGAGCGAAAGAAAAGCACATCTTATGAATCACAGCCAAAAACTAGTGAAAATACCACATTGCAGTCATTATCTTTCCCTCATATTTTTGAATATATCACTGTATGAAAGGGAATTGGTTTTTATCCAGTCAGATTAAACTAAGTCTCCCAGAATGGTGTTTACAGTGACCGTATCACTCTCTACAACTACCTGAAAGTGGTTGTAGCCTGTGGGGGTTGGCCTCTTCTCCCAGGCAACCACTGACAGAAAGAGAGGATGTAGTCCTAAGATGCTCCGAGGGAAATTAAGGTTAGACATCAGGAAAAAAATTTTCACTGAAAGAGTGATTGAGCACTGGAATCATCTGCCCAGGGATGTGATGGAGTCACTGTCCCTGAAAGTGTTTAAAAAAAGGCTGGACATGACACTCAGTGCCATGGTTTAGTTGATGAGGAGGTGTTAAGTCATAGGCTGGACTTGATGATCTCAAAGGTCTTTTCCAACCTAGTTCATTCTGTGATTCTGTAATCCCAAGTGTGATGTGGATTTCCAAAGCAGTTTGTAAGAGGCAGTGTGAGCAAAGAGTATGTGTTTGTCCCTCCATTGAGTAAGTTTTGTTTTTAGATGAGATGCTTTATTTTTCAGGTTTTAGTCACATACTTCTAATTGGTAAGATTTTGTGTAGAGAGAAGAATATAAAATAGGACTGTAAGGGATCTTCAGAGATTATCTGGTCGAATACTATCCATGATCTCTTACCCCCTCATCCTGCTCAGGTAAGGTTGTTAATATATTTTAATAAGCATTCTGAGATGGAGATTTCATATCCTATTAAAATATCTATTCCAGTGCTTGTCTAGCCTTACTGTAAGAACATTTCCCTGTATCAGAATCTTCCTGGCCCTAACTCAAAGTCATTTTTCCTTGTTCTATCCTGAGTAAGAAAGAGCAGAAAAAAACACGCTTTTCTTTTTCTTGCCAAAGGTTTTTCTGTACTTGAATGCTGTTATAAAGTTTTCTCTAGTCTACTTTTCTTCAGCAAAAATAACTTATTCAATGTTCCTTCAGAGGACACATATTCTAGCCCTTTTAATTGTTTGTGGTTCTTCTTTCACTCTTTCCAACCTGATCCACTGTTTCTTAAACCTCTCCAGCTGGCATCTTGCTAATAACTAATGGGACAGGTAAACTATTTTTCATGTTGCTTGTGTTTGTAATACTAGGCTAAAATTTTGCCTTTTCTCACTGTAGGGTTAGTGCATTTATTTATTTTTTCTTCATTTATTCCAGGCCCTGTTTTCAAGACCTGAGGCCTAGTCAGTGTGCTTTTTATCATTCTTTGTCTGTAATTTAACTTTACTGAATTGTATCCTATTTATTTTTTGTCATATTTTTTCTTTTGTTGAAGTTATTTTAAATTTTGATCTTCATTGCCAAAATATCTGAATCTATTCCAGCTTGACATGACCTACAACACTGAATTTCACAGGTTTGTAGGGATGCACAGTTTGTTCCCAAATTGTGTGAGCAACAATTACAGTCTAAAATTACTGATGCTGAAAAATCTCCATCTCCTGGAAATGTTTTGGAAGTTCCCCAGCTGACTGAAAACTGTTAGAATAAACATAGCTGATAGATGCATCACGTGAATCAGCCCAATGTGGTAGCCTAATTCAGAAACCCTTTGTGTTCCAAGAACTAATGGTAACTCTATAAACTCAATAGGTTCCAAAATTGGTAGCTATCCCAAAGAATGACTGTAATATTCAGAGTAAATATAGAATCAAAAAGGTATATATATATTTGTGAGTTTTTCAGCTGTGTTTAAATGGAAGATGTTACAATTCGATTATATGACCTTGAACTTTGCTCTACATGTGACTCAGCTAGAGATCACAAAAATGTTCTTTTCTAAAGTCAATCTGTATCTATATGTGACAAAATTTCAAATAACATAATAAATTTTTGTAATTTAAAAAATCATATGCAAAACATTCCATTAGTATTTGTTAGATATTTGGGCTATTTATGTTGAAAAATAGTGGAAGCTTTAGCAGACATAAATGTGAAATACTATCCATCTCTGTTGACTGCTGGCATTATGTGGGTTCAGCCAGCTGTAAAACAGATTGTAGGACAGGCACTTTCCTGTGCTGCTGGAATCTGTAAGTGGGGCTGGAGGGCAAGATGACAGACTGGCCAAGTAAGAAACTTGCTTCCAGTTTCTGTATGTCCCAAGGAGGTTCAAGTCTACATATCTGAACACAAGCCCACTTCCATGGAGCTCCTAAATAATCTACTTCCATACCCTACAGAACTTGGATTAACAAGCAGCCAAGAGCACTGGTACTGGAATAGGTACAGAAAGAAGGAAGCTGACTGTGCAACTTACCAGTAACTCAGGGTATGTAGGAGCCTGAGGTCAAGGCCTGTCACTGTCATTTTTCTAGAGAGTCTTCAATATAAAATGCAAAAATTACCCTAGCAGCAAAAAAGAGAATGAGAGGTTTCTCCTTTGCTTCCTCCATCTGAAGAATCTTGCTTTCTCAGATCAATAGGGTTGTTCTCCTAGTCTGTCAAGCTTTTTAGTCCCCTGATCATGTCTCTGTCCTAGGAGTTAAATACTGGTGGAAATCTCTTTAAACAGAGGCAGGCCTACAGTTCAAGTTTACCATTAAATAATAATCAAAATTTAATAAGTCTGGCTCTACTCTTGCCTCCTTTTCAAACATTGATTTTTTTCCCCCTTTACTTAAAGACACCTGGAATCAAAAGAAGACTTACTATGTTTGATTATTTTTCATTTAAAAATGAACCTCAGACCTCCAGGTAGGTAACTGACCCCAAAAAGAGACAAATTTTGGAAGCACAGACATGCTGGGTTGGCTGGCATAGAGTTAGTTTTCTTTCTATCTAGTACAGGGTGTGTCTTGGATTTCTGCTGAAAACAGCATTGATAACACAAGGGTGTTTTTGGTGCTGCTGAGCAGCACTCACACACTGCCAAAGCCTTCTCTGCCCCTCACGACATCCCAGCAGCGAGCAAGCTGGGGGAACACAGTAATGTGGGAGAAGGTGAAATTCTCACTCAGGCTTCATTCTTAGGGTTGGGGGGGTGTGATGAAGGATTCAGCCTAAAATCATGGGAAAGCCCTTAGCTAGGGAGAGAAAAACATCACCCACATTGACTCCTGGGAGTCAATATGCAAATGTATCTAGCAAGTTCTCTGTTTTCCCGTTGTTATTGGTTCATATTTGCTGCAATAATTATAGTATTCCTAATCCTCATCTCCAGTTGGAACCCTTCCCTCAGACTCTGCCCCTAGGTGACCTTATATAAGTTGCTGTTTCTCCCTGCCCCTGGCCTTTCGCGGTGTCCCACGTGCCATGTTGGTGTTCTTTCAGGTTTGTTATTTTGTATCATTAAAGTGCCTTTGCTTTCGGGGTAACCCAGTCACAGCCATCCCCCGTTTTTATCTCCCCTTTCAGGACTCTTTGCCGAGCTCCCAAGGTAGCACGCTGTCCGACCTACCCGGGCCGGACCCGGCGTGCTACCTCTCAGAAAGTCATCAGAGCTTCTGAGATAATTTGATCATGGACACTAATCTTAAATTGAATCATCACAAGCTGATTCAGTTAAATGGGAAACAAAAAACCAGAAAGCTAAAGCTTT
Source organism: Polioptila caerulea (assembly GCA_013397295.1). Lineage (NCBI taxonomy): Eukaryota > Metazoa > Chordata > Aves > Passeriformes > Certhiidae > Polioptila > Polioptila caerulea. The sequence goes on along the minus strand of VYXF01005288.1, from coordinate 552,788 downwards.
TTTTGTTTATTTTTTTTTTTAACAGGAGGAACCTGTAGTTTGAGTCTATGCTATGAACCTTTAAGAACTCATAAAGTGCTTTAAGCTCCATCTTTCCTTTTACTACCTTCAGTTATAAGCTTCTGTCCCTTACCTCTGCACCTCTTCATAGAAACTGGAGATACCATTTCTTGTGCCTCTGAGCTGGTAATTTATTTTGCTTTAGACTGGATCTGTAAAATGACACTATTAAAAAGCCCAAAAAATTTTGTTGTTTGAAGACTCACGGAAGTCAGCTGGGGTCATTGATTGGAGGCTGAGCTGTAACACAGCATAGGGAATTTCTTTTAAGCTGAATATAAAACTTTATGATGCTTGCACCTTATGTCAAGAGGAAAGCATGTTTAGGCTCCATGTCTCCACAAAAGAAAAGCCATTTTATACAGAATATTGGGAATAAATAACAACCTAAAAGAACTAAGAAAATAGAATGTAGTGAAGACAGCTGAGCAAAATCTTGCAAACTGCTGTGAACCACAAAATGTTCATTCAAAACTCATGAAAAACAAATCAAACAACACAGGAGTAGAATTGGTCCTGAAGCAAAAATGAGGAAGATAATTCAGTGTAATGCTCTAAAAAAGGAATATTTTATTTATTCTTAGTAATGCTGATCTTTTTAAAGTATTGGTCTGTTACTGGGAATAAGGCAACAGAAGTAGAAACACCAAATTTGAGGAGAAAACACATGAGTACTGCATTCTGTCATCTCTCAACCTTGAAAAAAAGCAACAAGTGAAACTCATACTCTCCTAGTTATGATTTAGTAAATCCCTCGTTCTGGGATTTACGATGCATAAACAAATTACAAGGCACATTCATCCATTGTCAAGCTTTCAGATCAAGGTTTAAAGGAGAGACAAGCTTCAGTGGATACAGTTAAACAAGTCCCTGAGCCACAAAACTGAACAAACTCTAAAATTCGCCTACTCAAGATCCTGACCAGAATTCTATCTCACAAACCCATCTTTAATTGAAATTGATCTCAACAAGGGTTTAAGGAGGAAAGGGCATGGAAGGCCAATGTGGCTAATTAGGGAGTATGAAAAAATAAATCAATAGCACAAAATGCTCATAAACCTAAAACTGCTCCGTGGAAAAAAGAGAAAGTATGAGCACAATGAAGATTTAAGCAATCTTCAGAAGAGACAAGTAAAAAAAAATATCTTAAAAGGGATAGTCTAAACAATATTTCAAAGCTTTAAAACATGTTGGCTATGATTACTGTCCTCTGGGACAATGGTTTAGAACCCATTATCCTGCACTTGTTTGAAGTTAAAAAACACTTTCTAAATATTGTAAGTTTTTGTTTGCACCTGTTGGTTTGTTTTTCAGTATTTTAGATTTCAGGCTTCTTGAGCTATTAAGTATTTTTCTGAACACTTTTCAGCTAGTCACACAGGAAGTTAAAGGTGAGAGGAATAACTAGCTCTCCACCCCAAAGTATTTCTGAGCATGCACTGTTACCTAATTTTGACACTTCAAGAAAACTGACTGAGAGGGAATGTGCCAAATGAAGCTGGGGAGCTCTGAACTACAAGATTTCTAGGCCAGTTTTTTGGACATGAACTTCTATGGTCTACATTAAAGTCATACAGCAAGGATATAAAATGTAATGTTTAGTGTTAAACAAAGAGTTTTGTTTTAAAATAGCAAGCATCAAATGCTCACTGTGAGCTGCTCAGGGATATGTAGGGAAAAACCATCAGAGCTAGAGAATATATTGAGATAAGAAAACACTGAGTAATGTCAATGTTTTCAGACATGGAGTATATTTCTGTCTCATTGTTCAATGTCTAAATTCCCCAGGAACTCCTATAATCTCTCAGATCATTCATTTCAGCCTAGTTTGGCAAACCTTAGATGTCTAAAATGGACTTTGAAGCAGTTACTATATCAATTTTTTTTTCTAATGATAGCTGACCATATAATGTGTTTCACAGGATAATTCAAAGCAGCTCACTAGCAATAATGATAGATTAAGCATGTGCTAAACTGGAATGATGTGTCTTTGATATTGTGCCAGCATTGAAAAGTCAATGTTGAATAGACCTCTAACTGCTCTTCCTTATGCTTTCTTTTTAATGTATGGAAAAAGCCTGGCATAAAGTACTTTAGTTTAGTCAAAGTTAGCAGTTTTCTATAAAATCATCTGTTAGTCAAATTGCCATTTTTACCTCATGTAAATGCCAGATATGCTGATCATCCATTCCTTTATTTTCTAAAATAAAAGCATTTTTAAAACTAAAGGTTGGTGTACTGAATGCCAGAAATGGCAGCTCTTCCATTTCTTCAGAAAAAACACATTTACAAACATCATATTTTTGTATTTGCAGATCACTGTTTTTGTTTATCTGGGCTATTTCTTTACTGTTTCTCATTCCTGTTTTTATGATATTAGGTGCAGTAATTTATTTCATTAAGGATAAGTGAGAAAAACATTAAAGAAATTAGTTGAAAATGTCCATATCATACTTTTCTACATATTCTCAAATTTTATCCAATGTCACCCTTTAGTAATAACTGTTCCTGAGAAATTTTAATATCTTTGGCAGTCACGCTGTATTTCTTCTGGAAGGTGGCACTGACAGCATTCCTGTGAGGAAATATGGACAAGAAAGTTCAGAGACACAGCTCCTCTGTTCCCACTTACATCTCTCTACACACATGAGGACATCTGATAGACCTACACAGGGTATATATAAATGGGGCATTTACATGAAGTCTTTCATGGAGTAACTCCAACAATTTTATAGCATAGCTGTAAAGAAAGGAAATCCTTCTCAAAGCAGGCAGTGCATATTGAAAATATAATAGGATTAAACAACAACATTATGGAACCAAATCCAGTGTGCTATTGAATACAAGTAACCTAGCTCAGGATCACTAGAGGCTGGGAGATTCTGCGTGGGAAGTATCATTATATGCTTGTTGTATTCTAGTGCTGTTCCTGGGCTGTCAGCAGCGGAGGAAGAGCCCCACACCTGAGGGACCTTCTCCCAGTGCTGCTGTTTTGCCTCCACTGTGCTGTGCAGACCCCGGGTGTGGCACTCAGCCACATCTCCATGATGTAGTGTGTAGGTAATGTCAGGTCACTTTATTACAGACAACCCTGCTGCTACCTGCAGGGATCAGCTCTAGAACTCCAGAAAATCCCTGAGCTCTGTTGGCAGTGTTAGATGACCCCTCAGTGTTAGCTGTACCCAAGGAGGGACCAGCTGTAATCCAGTGAGGTCAGAATGCCATCCTAAAGCAATTTGCTGCTGATAAAATTTAACTCGTGTAATTCTGTTGGCTTTCCTGGGGTGTCTGGATGCAAAAGAAAACAGAATTTGATTCTTGCTTGTATGTTGTGAGTTGGGCTCTGCTTCTGTGCTCTTTGAGATATTATACCATAAAAGACAAGCACAAAGTCCAAGTTCAAAACACCAGAGAATTTTAACAATCACAAAAATAGATTTTACCCTAAGGAGGCTGATATATTATGAATACGACATGCCAGGCTACAGATGAATGAAATAGACATATTTGATGCATGAAAATACCTTTTAAATATGAAAAAACTCAGGAAAATTAAAAAGGAAAGAGAGATAGTGACAATCTTTTTTTTGTTTGTTTCATTAAACATTCACTTAGCCATTTTGCCAATTAAAAAGTTTCAAGTATGTGTCAGAGAACGTTGGTTAGTTCTCAGAAAATGTCAGATATTTACTAAGTTTGTATTATATACCCTGCTTCTGAAAACATCAGAGAATGGAAATATAAATATATTGATGGTATTTATTTTTTGGGTGGCTTTTTGTTGTTGTTGTGGAGGTTTTTTTGTTTATTTTTACATTATATAAGCATAATTCTCTGCCACGTACTTCTCAGGGTTACCTTTAAGTCACTGTGTTAATGACACACTTTTGGGAAGTACACACCAAAACAAACAGCACAGAATTGGTTATTTTTATCTCCAATTTGAACAGCATCTGTTTCTTGAGATGAAAATCTACATGGCTAAATCATTGTGTCTACTGATAAGCCACACAGATATCCAAATAATAGAAATAATCAAAGGTTTGCAGGCACGTAATTTTCCTACTATTTACCCAACTATTCATTTTGCACCTATTTTATTTTCTTTTCCATGCATTTCATTTTTTTTTTAAGGGAGAATTTTTCATTTTAGACAATGCTTTACCTTCAGGGAACACAGGCAGATCACAGAACCTATCAAATGAGTTATCAGTTATAGATCTGTTTAAATTTGTACAACACATTCACATTATTGGCCATTTTCCTCACCTGCTTATGGTGAAAGTGATCTCATGATTCAGGATTAGTACAAGTTAGTACGACAGGCAACAAAAAGAATGATGCAAATCTCTCAGATATTGATACTACTGTATTTGTTCTGGGTAGTTCTGCCCTTAGGTTTGCTCAGCTGCCATTTCTTTTCTATCAATTAACTTTTTTGGTTAACTGTTTGATAGATAAAACCCAGACAAAATACTAAGAAGAACAAACTGCAAATTCTTATACCAATATTAAAAATAGCAGTAGACTAATCAGGAAGTAAGACCATGAAATACCTTATAACCTAGGCAAACAATTTTTAGCCTCCATTTATTAACAACGGAAATTCAAGGAACAAGTTACCAGACAGGAGTATGCTGTGCACATTATTTTGCATTTTAAATAATTAATTGATGTAAAATCATCACAGTCTATTAAGTTGGTTTATTAATGATAAGACAACCACTCTTCTTGTACAATATTTTGTCTTGCATGCTAATTAAAATTGTCTGAGATAGCAGACTTCACCACATCTAGAAAGCAGAAACGTTTTGCAGTAAACAAGAATATCTAATGCTATTTTATCAGCTGTAACAGGCCATATTGAAAATGTGAGTCGCAATAGAATGAAAAAGTTAGGAGAAAAAGATATTTGCTGTAAGTAGGATTTGTTGTTTCTGTAGAATCTTAGTTTAAAAATATAAAAGTAAACTTGATTTCAAAGATTAAATTTGTGTTCAATTATATTGAATTTTCAGCTTGTACTCTTTAACTCAGATATCCAAATCTCACAAACAGACTTACATAAAAGATAAATCTTTTAAACATAAAGAATTAAGAGAAGAAAAGGAAATCTTCCATTGATGTCTCTGGATTAAACTAGAAGGAATACAGCTTTCTGCACAGGATAGAAAAACAAGATATTTCTAAAGTGGATTAAGAGGTACATTCTCTTCCACACTTTATTATGTTAGTAAGAATTGGCTTGGTAACATTAGAAAGTTCCACCTTTATTTTTGAGAATGATCTGAGTTATGTGTGTCAGGTTCAGGTTGGGGTCTAATGATTACAGTTCATGCAGTTCCAGACAGAAGGCACACAACAAGCCTTTATTCTTAGTCAGCACCTATTCAAGCCTTATACTAGGAGAAAACCTTTCTGCCTGTCTTTAAGCAATTGACAAAGACACTAAAGTTCTAAACACAGGTTCTTCAAGTTTCTTCTGTGGTCAGGGAAGGCTTCCAGACAAGACTGTAAGGTTTCAGTCCTCTAAAAGCTTTTCTGCCTTGCTTTCTCTCTCCACTCTGACCCTAGGAGGACGACAATCCTGACTTGGATGTTCCAGTTCAGCATCTAAATTATTTTGTCATGCCATAGGTAAAGCATATGCCAAGAGGACACCCTCTATTAAATAGAATCTGGTATCTGTGTTCTATCTTTAGAGGCATATAACTTTAATTCTGCCACACTTTGAACACTTCCTGCAGGTGTCCTGCATTAGTGTGGAGCCAAAGGACTTGCTGACCTATTTGCCCAGAAGAGCTCCTGTTAATCCTTCCAAAGTTGTGACTGTGTAAGCAATGAGCCATTAAATTTCTGATTAGAGAGAACGCTAGTAATATTAACTTTTAAGGCAAACAGAAATCAGGAGATTTTCATGATAATGAACTCTTCCAATCCCCATGCATGCTCCAGGTTTTTATTCTTACTTTCCCAATGGCAGGTGCCTACATGGCCTTCAGGGTCGCACAGGTTTCCCAGGGTGTTTCTGCTGACAGTTTGTGAAGTTGGTTCATAGCTAATAATTTGTGGGCATAGCAACTACAAAATGATGAAGTTCTCAAGTTTGGGTCATGGTAGCAGGGACGCCAGCAGAACTGCCACATTGGAATTCCTGCAGGCAGGATTGAATTTATCTGTCATCAAACTTGTAATGGTTTTCTTGCACCATGAATAATCACAGGAATTAATGAGATCAATACAGATATTTCTTGTACTGAAAGGTGTTACTGGTTTCTGTGAATGGGTCAACAGATGATAACAAACTCAGTTTAAACAAAAACATGTGTAGATCAGCCTTCTTTACAGATTGACAGCTATAAAAGTTAACAAGACAACTATGAAAAAACTTAGCCAAATATCAGAGCCAGGACAAAGGTGAGCTGCACTTTGTGAGAGGTTTCCCTCTGGGTGGGCGCAACTGAAGAGGCCTGAAGACTCTTGGAAGAATGTACACCCATGGGGAAAAAGGGGGTGAAAAGCAATCATGCACTTGGTTCAAAGAATAGTGCTCTGTGCGTGCAAAACTGCCTGAGAAGATGGCCAGAGAAACTAAAAGAGAAGTCCTTTCCCTCTTGTACTGAGGGAAAACAGACTTTGTGTGTAAGACAAAAAAAAAATCCCATTTTTATCATTCGTTTATTCTCAAAATGAAGACAGCCATGGGAGTTCCTGTCTACTATCAGCTCAAAAAAGTAATGAATAATGGAAACCACAGACCTTTCACTAGGTTGTCTAGAAAATAATTCAGTGAATCATTGTCAATCATTGGAAAAAGCAAATTATTTAGCACATGCTATCAAACATGCTACAGTTTGAACCTTATTTTTGAAATATAATTCTGCTGAAGGTGGGAGAACTACAAGGGTTGTTTTCAATCATACTTAAATGACATTATCCTAGTGATAAAGTTAGATCCCCTGGGATCAGGAGATCTTTTTTCCTCCAACAGAAGCATCTTAAGTATCAGCAGCTTTAACTATTATTTTCAAATGCTACTTACAAATTCAGAGGATCTGAAAAGTAATTTTTCTATGTATCAGTACAAGTGGAAGATAGGGCCAGTTCCTAGATGGAAAGGCTTAAAATAAATCTGCATCGGTGATAGGTTCAAAATTTTGTCAGGTTGCATCTGTGTCAGCAAAGCAACAATGTCCAGGTTTATTTTCCAGTCCCAAGGAGAATTGACAGGATTAGGCTGCCTTAGTATGGTTAAGCTGACTGCAGGACAGAATGATCTTTTATTCATAGGCTCTACTGGGAATATTTCTTTGCCTGTGCTACCTCCTAAACAATTTCCCCAGAATTTTTGGCAGAGGAATTATTTAGTAAAAACCAGTTCCAGAACAATTTTAACGATTTTTAATTGTGGACATTGAGGTCCCAGTGCCTGGACTCAGACATTGGCCTAGATAACTGTCTGAATAGTTTTTGTCATGGGCAGCTTAGGTGGCATCTTTCTTTAATATTTTTAACCAAGAGTTTGCTCTTCTAAGCCTGTATCCTAATTATAGAAGAGCTTTTATTTTCAAATGAAATGGAGTAATGTTTGGTCTGAAATGTGTCTGCCATCATCATGCTGGAAACCTTTCAAATTCTTCTCAAATAGAAACATGTTGTAAGCTTCCCACGAGTTGATGGTACTTCCTTTAATCTTCATCTGTACTCTATCCAAGCATCTATAATCCAGGAGACATTATTGCCTCCTGTGTCATTGCCTGACACAGAAACTCTGTGGGCTGTGAATTTTTGCTGTCAGCCCAGTACATAATCACTTTGGATTCCTTGCCCTTTTTGTTTTTAGACTTCTGTCATCTCTTTTATACATAATGACTCATAGAATAAAAAGAAAATCAGAGGGTTTATTTTCTTATTCACTCCAGATAATACAAGTTTGTCACTTGCATCCATGCAAGTATGCTCATTTTTTTAAGGTGCTATTGGCTAATCCTTAAGAGAGGGTAAGGGGAGGGGAAGTAAATCTTAGTGCACTAAATGTAGTATGTACACTCTTCTGTGCCTAGAGCTGTCTGTTTTATGTTGAAGATCTGACTCTCAACTCTGATGCCTTTCTAGAAGTGAAGAATTATTGGGGATTTTACTGAGGGTTTTTTTCCCTTAAGGCATTCTCTATCAGTTTTATCTCTTGAAAGTTTTGTATCCCAGAAGGAAACACATTTCTGGAATCAGCACCATCCCTATTTTTGCCAGTACTTGGTGAGGTGAGACCTCCCATGGCTGGTTCATTTAGCTCACATCTTTGTAAGAAGTTATAATCCTTCAAAGAATTTGATGAGAGTCTTTTGTTTCCTGGGAGCAACATAAATGTGAGAAATATTTGCATTAAAGCACAGATACTCCTTCCTTATTGTTGAAGCTACTGACTAAATAATATTTTTCAAGTTGCTCCATTTCTTGTGTCACTGAAGAAAGATTTCCAGAATGCTTGGATAGGAACCAAAAACAATTGGCTTTAAGTCAAAACATTGAGAATGTTTCCTTATTTTTAAAAGAACATACTTATAAATGCCAATTCCTTATGCTTTACTAGACTCACTGACACATTCCTGCAATTCTAGTTTCTGGTGTTGAACAAGCCTTGAGGCTATGAGTGAGAGGAAGAATTTGAAATGGCCCCAAGCTATCTCTTGCTCTAAGAACATTGCTGAACCACTCTGTAACAAAAATCCTTGAGTTATAATAGTTAATCTGTCTAGTCATGCTCAAGTCATTGATGGAAATATTCAGGTGATGCTGCACCACACACCTTTCTTCAAACACAAATGATTCTTTGTGTTTCATTCAGAATTACATCAAACTCCCAGGAACCTCTAAAAGACAGGAGCTGTACACATTCAGACTATACCTGGTCTGGCTTATATTAGTGAATTGAAATACAGTTTGGACCTAGTGTCCTGATTTGAAGAGTAGAATAGTTAAGTGCCATCGATGCAATTTCTGGAGAATTGTGTCTGGAATACTAATTTATTAGTATAGGCATAGCCTTACTTTCATGATAAATACCACTTGTTTACTCAGATGGAAGCTCCCACAAAGGGCTGTGAGCTGTTGGCGATGGTACTTGGCTGCCTGCCTTGGAGCACAGTGGTTTTCTGTACCAGCACTTATGATGTCTTACTTTTAAACATCACCCCTGCGAGCACCTGACCTAGACATAGCTAAGTGACTCCTCCATGTTCCGAGGAGCCAAACTGAGCTCAGGAGAAAACTTAATAGGTGCTGATTAAGAGCAGCATCTGTTCAAGCCTTTCCAGCAGCCTCCCCTGTGAGTAACCCTCAACAGGTATCCAGTACAGGGAATGGAGGCTTTGATTAGCAGCTGAAATACCACGGCACACACAGTCATAGCTCTGCTGTGATCCACTACTTCAAGGAAAGAATATACTTTCAGAAGTAAAGAATATATTAAAACGCTCAGGCTTGTGAATGCCTCTTTTTTTAATGGACCACATTGCCACACTGATCACAGTCCTGTAGTTCTGAGATGTAAAGGTCTGGTGTATAAAATACAAGGTTTGAAACTGGGAGACATGAGTTTGATTTCCAACACTGTGAGTGACTCTGGGTCATTAGATAGGTCTGCACATCTCTATTTTCCTGTTTGCCCTCCCACATTTTTCTTTTGTGTCTGTTCCCATAATAACTTCTTCAGAGATGACTTGTTTCTTTTTAATTCTGTTTCATTATGTTTTCTAGGCTACTGTGGTTTTCTTTTAAGTGCTACATTTTGGAATAAGAACTAGGCAGTTTGTTCTAATTTTTAAGGGCTATGATTTATTACCTGCACTGCCTAATTTCATTTAACTGAAAACTCAGTCCAAACACAACACATATAGTACTTGTCACAGAAAACATCAGAGGTGCTTCTCTTCCAAGTAAAATCAATCCTAAGTAAGTAAACACTGTGTATTCCAGCAGGAAATAAATATTGACATAGCAACCTGTCATATGGATGACAGGACTGTAGCTGGGATCAACAGGAGAGGCAACCAGCAGCTCCCTGCTCACTTCTCAGGTCCTTGTAGGCCATGGCTCAACCATTACCAACACGAGATCTGAGTGCCTCTGGGTCACCTGGCAGTACTAGCTGTACACAGATGAAAAATAAGGACATGAATGCAGTTCTGATGACTCTGTGATTCTGTGTAGTGGGTTATTTATTAATGTTTTATGTCAGCTCTGAAAAATTGATGATTCCTGACCTAACTTAAAACTCCTCAAAAAATTACGAGCACATTTGAAGCAAAGTGTTTGTACAGGTTGAGCTTTTCACATCAGGTGACTGTGAACATTTTTATCATGTCTAGTTCTGAAAGCAGATTTACCATGGTAGTGAGTCAAACAAGAAGGAAATACAAAGAAGGTGAAAATTGGGATGAGGAGCTATAGAGTTATTGCCTAAACATCCAGGGCTGGAGTGAGCAAAGTCAGATATTAGCAGGAGCTGAAATTGGTGAAGTCCATAAATGAAAATAAGAATTTCTCAATGTACAGCAAAAGGAAAAATAAGAAAAATGTGAGTTTGCTGCTCAGTGTGCTCATCTAAAGGCAAAGGACACAGAAAAGGCAAAAGTATTTAATGACATTTTTCTCATAGTCTTTTCTGGCAATGTCTGCGCTCAGGTTTTTTGTGTCTAGTTGGAGAGGGTGTGAAAATGACACTATTTACACCAGAAGAAGATACAGCTAAGGAAGTCTTAAAAAAATTCAATTATTTGGGATGGGATGAATCCAGTGATGCTAAAGGAACCAGCTAATTTCATTGACATTGACTGGAAAATTTCATTTCTTTATCATCTTTAAAAAGTCACGACAAGCAAGGAAGATTTCTGCTGACTGTGAAAATGTTATTCACGTCTTCAAGAAGGGCAGCGAAGAAGATCCAGGGACAAATACACAAGCCAGGAACCTGGCATGGCTCATGTCAGCAGAGACAAACTCTTCTCTTGGAAAATGTGGTGTCTGAAAACTGTATGTGGGAAATGGTTCCTGCCCTAGTTTAACCTCCCAACCATACTCAGGCACTTTTAAGGTTTTGCTCAGTTCACTCTATAGATACAGCCAGTACCAGTAGAGAGGCCATCAAAAGACCCAAAGCTGAGAGCAAAGTATTGTTGATGTATTTAGCCTGTGACCCACTCACTCAGGACCAGAGAACAATCCCTGGCCCTCTTTAAACAAATTATAGATGCATTCATTACTTCACTTACTAGTTAAACACATGCACAGGAACCACAGGGCCAAGCACATAGATAAGCAGGCTGTAAATGCTTTGCTCACCTGAACTCAACTTCTACTCTAAGCAGAGGCAGAACTTTCCTCAAACTGGAGAACAACTATTTAGCAGAACACGTGGAACACGTGGAGGTGAACAACTGAAAGGTGCTTCCTTTGATATGTGGTACATCCCTGTGTGTGTGATATCTTTTCCAGATGTCTGTTCAAACCATTAATTCTAAAATGAAAATGTGATTATTTGAGTACTGCAGCTTTGAGTACTTTTTAAATCTTTAATAACTCGTGTTTGATTTGTTTATTAGTGCTTAAAAATGTTTGCTTTAAAATAAAAATACAAACAGAAGTCAGAAGAGATAGCTGTAAGTTTTTCAAAAATTATATAAATTCTGATAAAAAATGAAACATCCTCAACATTCAAGTTTGATATTTTTGCTGAAATGCAAATAATTTTTAATTTTATTTTTTAACTGAGTATGAATGATTTTCCAGCAAAACATTTTTCACAGAGCAAATATAAAATTTAGATTCAAAAACTGGTTATTAGGAGAGTCATAGAATAATCATTCAGTATATAACAACAGAAAATGCTACATCTTGTAGACCAGAGAAGAAGCTTTTCTTAGGGCATGAGGGATGACAATACTTAAAAAAAAGGAATAATCAATATGTAGGAAATGCACATCTTCAGACTGAAAGAAAAAGTATTGGAAGTCACAAGATAGTAGAGTTCAGTATTAGAGCAATAAAGCACAGCCCAACGTTATAATGCTGGTTGCAGTGGCATTGATAGCAAAAAGAAGCATTTGGCTTCTAGGTAAAGCATGTTCCCTCTTAACTGCATTCCTTTCCACAGAGTGGAGAAAGATCAGACTAGCTGTCTCTAGCAGAGGGAGGGAACAGTTTCTGGGTAATGAATTAAATACTAGTTTCCTAGGAGATGGATGGATGCACAGGAGGCAGTGTGAGCCCTTCTCCCTTCTATGCAGTGTGCTCTCAGCCTACAGTATTAAGCTCTGTCAATGGGTCTAGGAAGAGGAAACTCTTTCCTGTGCAATATCTTGAATTACTGAAGAGCAATTTCAGACAGTTTCCAGGTAACTTATGCTAGCCTCTCATATTCTCTGTAGAAGGAGGGTACAGATTTTAAGAATACATTATTACTACCTTGTCTACCACCTGGGTACAAATTTGGGAGGGGTTAATTTGCATATCTGAGTTGAAATATTTATGTTTTTGCCTGATAGCCCCTAAAATCAAGAGCCAAACAAGATGAAGATAATAAAATGCAGACATGACACAGGGCTTCAACACTTTTATAAGTTTAGCAAATTATTATAATTGGCAAGAATCCCTAATTATAAGTACAATTAATGAAGTAATTCTCCTCTTGGTTCAGCCCCTACTGAAGCCTCCCCCTTGCTTTTAGCCCTACATTGTTTATGTCCAAATAAATGGGAAAGTGAAACAGCCTTGGTTCACTGAAGAAGCAAGATTAGAATAGGATTTGAGGAATGTGTTTGTCTAACAGGGTAGGAAAAGTATAAGACTGAGCTAAGAAAATATATAATTATACAATAATAGCCTGCAGAGCTACAAATACATTAAAATATATATGAAAAGCAAAAATCTTTTGGCATCATTCTGATGTGTATATTTTTTCATTTTTAACTGAAAGTAAAGCCTGTTTTCTTAATCACGGATGTTGCAATCTTATGTTAAAGATGGAATATACTTTTCTTAAATTGGTTTGAAGATAATAATGTAACTTGAAAAACACTCAGTTGAATTGTAGTCATCCATGTTTACTGTGATTTTGTCACAACAGGAGAGATATAGTTTATCTGGGTATAGTTGGCTTACTTAAAGTAAGCTGGATTTGGGGAGAAATGAAATTTAGCTCATTTTAAGGTACATCTTATTACATTACTAGTGGATCCCATAATTTATGGGCAATAGGATTTCTACAGGAAACTTTAGAAATCTCACCTAATTTCTAGCAGAGGAAAGCTAAGCCAAACATTAAGTTATAATTAGCAGTGACAAGCCTGGATATTCATGTTGTATATATTGACTTGTATTGTATATATTATGGGACCTTCTAAAAGGTAGTTATTTTTTTCCCTTTATTAATTTTATGGTCTATTTTTACCTTGTTGGAAAAAAGCTGTTGGATCTATCCATTAATTCCCACTACTGTTTTCATTCAGTGATTCCTTCTTGTGCCATGAGTTAGAGAAGAAACAGGTAGTTTGCTTTCGTCCTGCTCCTGATTTTTGACACACATACTGATATTCTTTCTGATTTGTTTTGTATGGTAAAGTATTCTAATTTTGCAAAGAAATTTTCATGGTGTGTATCACTCTCATCACTTTTTTACAAAGATCTTCAAGATCTGCATTGTGCTCTTTAAATGATAGATTCACTTGCACTTCCAACAGTGTTACTGATGGGACAACACTGATCTGTGTAATTATACCATACTCTTGTATTTTCCCCCTAATTGTCCTTTCTCCTGCATATACATATTAATTAGAGACCTTCAGTAAACTTTATCAGTGAACAAATAATTTGGGATGCATTTACAACCGGTCATTTTTCAGTGTAGATTCTCCATCTCATGATCCAGCTCAGTCAGTTTTCTCTGGGAAGAACAACAGAAAATGAAGGAGCAGCTTGTAAGTCCTGTAAAAAAATACCCAAATATTTACACACGTTATAAATCAACTCTGTTTAGGTAATTGTAGATGTGCGTAGATATACTGAAACCAGAATAATTTGTGGGATTTTTACAGAAATTGAATTACTAAACAAATTTACAGAAAGGAAACAAAATGGCTAAAGGGACAGATTTCTCATGTTCTGACATTTGGTTTGGACTTAGTGGACTCAGTCTGGATATTTTCAGTGCATCAGTATCAGGGTGTATGTAACCCATAAAAATTTAGGTTTTAAACTTGTCATCCTTCACCCTCTTCAATCATAGCATCTAAAATTTATGTTTTCACAGACATTAAAACTAGGAAAATTCTGTGAACTCAGTTTTTAGATGAGTAACCAGAAAATGAGCTTAAATTATAACAGAGTTTTCTGTAGGTTGTTGCAAGCAACAGACTATGATGTGTATAAATATACAGAATCCTCATAAAGTTGAAAATGCTAAGAGTTCAGTTGTGCTTCACCAGAAATGGTCTTCATCCCTAAAATTTTGAAGTAGTCAGAAGAAAAAGTCACTAAAGAAACAGTGAAAAACATCTGAGGAGGTCTAAGCATTTAAACAGGCAGCAAACTTGGAAGGAAAAAGGTGAATAATGCTTTTTCAAATAACACTTTTCCAAGCTCTGCTCATGCTCTGTCGTGAGATATTTAGATCTTTAGTTGAAGATCTTGATTAATCTGATCCAGCTGAAATGAAACTGTGACAAGGATGCCTTGTTTGCAAGCTGTTCTATGGCAGTAAATGAAAAATGTGCAGCCAATATAATTACATTTTAGAAGAGGAAAGAATGAGAAGTATCACAGACTCAGTCTTGTTTATAGTCTTGAATCCCACAGAAGTGGATTATTTATCTTCACAATCACTGGAAGAATTTTGGAGACTGAGACATCATCACTCCCAATGCCTTCCTGAAAGAAACTTAAAGGTGCAGGTCTGCTATAGTCTCCTGGATCATACTTATCACTCAAAGCATATTGAGCACTGCCTTCATTTTCAACTTCACAGGAAAATAAATAACTCTTTTTCAGTATTTGCACCTAATTGCCTTACAGTATTGTGAGAGATTATTATTTTATTTTTTTTTTTAATAATATGCCCCTGAGCTGGCCGCTTGCTTCTAAATACAAAGAAAAGCAAGGAAAGTTCCTGTGCTGATAGTTTCTATCTGATGGCCCAGATCAACAGTGATGTGTGTTTTGTCACACATCTGACCCCATTCAGGCCCCTGCCAGCCCCAATGTGGGTAAGTCTGCATAGGCTTGGTCACAGGTCTGAATATTCCACAATTGCCTTTACCAATAGCAAAGATGGTCCTGAAGTGACTTCTTCTTCACCCCTCCATGGATAATAGGCTCTTCCTGTAAAGCACACCCACATCTTTACTCTAGGAAAGGCAGAACTATAATTATCTGAGGCTCAAATACTGTCAAGTGGCAAAGGGAAGAGAAAAATCTGCCCGTAATAAGTACTGGTATTCTCAGGCATGAGAACTGGCACAAGATTTGACTTCTAAAATGCAAGGTGACTTGAATGAGATGAAAAAATACGGGTTTAATTCAATAAAAGGCTCGTCTGATATTCAGGCTAGGCCAATTCCTGCAGTATAATGTTGATCTCTATCCAGAAATTTTAACATTTCCTTTTCTTTTTGACATTTTGAAGCATTTTATTTTATTTTCTTCTTTTTTCAAGTTGAATTGTTGGCTTACGATGTTTAACAGAGTAAAAAACTGAGCCAGCCACTGTCTAATATAACACTGGGTAACAATAATCTTCTTTAATGCACAGCCAGTCAAGGTAAGACTTACTGAAACATGCAAGTGACAGTAAGAGGTGAAAAGAGAAAGCAATGACCAATATTTGTGGAGCTGAAGAAGACCACTGAAGGTTTTAGTTTTAGTCATTCTTTAAGACAGGCAACTTCTTTTATTTATTTTTGTGGCCCAGCATGTCTTACAGCCTGAACAATTAAGTTCTTCACACTGATTTGGTGTTGAGTTTTAGACTTCTCTCTAACAATATCCCTAGTAAACATACATTCTATAGATGCAGTAGCAAAGTGCAGAAGAGAAACAAATCAATGCAGTCTGTGCTGGCAAACCAGTGCACTTTGGCCCCATAGACTGAAAGATCTTGGAGAACAAGACTGATGAGGAGCAGCTGAGGGAACTGGGGTTACTTAGTCCAGACAAAAGGAGGTTCATGAGGGATGTTACTCCTCTTTATAACTAACTGAAAGGACATTGTAGACTGGTGGGGGCTGTTTTCTTCTACCAGGTAACAAGTGAAAGGACAAGAGGAAATGGCCTCAAGTTGCACCAGGGATGTTTTGATTTGGCATAAGAGAAATTTCTTCACTGAAAGGGTGAGAAGCACTGGAACAGGCTGCCCAGGAAAGTGAACACAATCCCTGGAAGCATTCAAGTAACATATATATGTGGTGCCTGGGACATGGTGTAGTGGTAAACTTGGCAGTGCTGAGTTAATGGTTGGGTTTGATTATCTTGGAGGTCTCTTCTAACCTTAACAATTTTAAGATTCTATGACAAAATTTTTTTCTTTTCTATGTTTTTCTTTTGAACTTGAATGGCATTATGACTTCAAATTCTGATGCACAAAACACGTTTTTCTATCACAAAAAACCTTGTAACAATAAGGGAAATTATTGCAAAGGTCTGCATGTTGCAGTCTAAAGTAACATATAGCCACCTACAAGCTCATTGAATGAATGAGAAAAAAAAAATCCTGCAACAGTTCATTGAAAATAGGAGGAAATTAAACTCTTACCTGTTACCTAACTGAAATATTTTATTGAGCTAGAAAAAAGAAAAAGAAAGCAGGTATGGAATAAACTATCAAGGCAGCATTTAAATGCCATGTGAAAATATACATACCTAAACAGATAATGAAATCACACCTTAAGAAACAAAACAGCAAGGGGTGAACAATGACATGGAAACAAATGCTTTTGATGCTTTGTGAACTTTCCTCATGACAAAATAATTCTCTTTTGTTCTCTGAAAACTTAACTTTAAATGGAAATCTCAAGAGGTCATATTATAGAATAGTAGCAACATATTATAGAAAATCTTTAAGTAAAGATGACCTGAGAAATGTTCTTAGTACCATGAACAGGACTAGGAAGAGTGCAGTGTCAGTATGTCTGAAATGAGAAATGGCATAAAGAGCAGAGTCAGTTTGTTAGGAACAGAGAAAACTTCAATAAAAGATCAAACTGATCTTAGGGACACAGTCTATCCAAGGAAAAAGAAATATATTGATGAAACTTAAAATAAAAATGGGTAAGTTTTAAAACTTACTATCTGAAAGCAAATGTGCCAAAAAGTGCACCATTTGAGATGATTCATCTGGCAGTGAAATTACAGAATGCTGTACTTGAAGCATAGCGTATGGGAAAAACCAAACAAAATTCAAACAAGTGACAGGAAAAAGAATTGACTGAGTTAATTGGACCTTATTTAAACAGATCAGAGATGATTCAGGGCATGAATATAAAAGGTAACAAAGTTTTTCTTCTGGTAAGTTAATTAGCAAAAATAAAATGATTGCTGAAATGCTGATAGTTTCAAGGAGGACTTGATTGAAGAAAAGTGCATCACAAATGGTACAGAAATACTGGAAAGGGCAATACTCCATTTTTACCCTATATGAGCAACAAACCAAATAAAGTAAAATTATTTAGGAACACTTGTAAAGGTAGCAAAGGAGAAGCACTGTAACAATCTGTGGATAACCTTGCTGCTAGTGGAAGCCCGAAGTTCAGATGGGCTCAGGAAACAATTAAGCAGAATTGTTGGGAAAAACATATAAAGACCTATTCGTTTGCCAGACATAATGACCAGCCTCAGGATGCTGCTAACTTGCAGCTTGCTCAAAGATAGAAAGTTAGAAAGTATCATGGCACACTTGCCTTACCCTTATGTTCTCCTCTACTCATCTCTATCCGGCCACTGCCAGAGACGTGACCATGAAGGGAGGGTTTGTTGGCCTTATCCAACAGGAGGGGTTAGGGAACAAATTAGGAACCAGTCCAATGAAAGCAATAGCACGATGTAATTCTGTTATTCTGGTCTTCTGTCAGGAGACCAATGAAACAGAAAAAATACAGGTCACAGGCCTGTAATACCTGTTGGTGTCATTTGCTTTGATGATACTGAAAGCTATAAGTCCCTCAAAGCCATCTTTGTCACTGTTCACTTCCCATTCCTAATCTATCTCATCTGCTTAAAATGCACATTCTGCAGAATAGAGACAGTTCCTTGCACCATATTGCTAAGGGCAGATTCAATGTTCTGATCACCATGAAAACTTTGCAATAAATCATACATTTTTAAAATGCAGAATTCATTTGAAAGGCCTTTATTTCCTTTAAAATAACCAAAATATTTATTAAAAAAAAAAAAAAGCTGTGTTCCTCTTCATTCTTGTTCTTCAAAATACTTAAAATGAAAGCATCTATCTTGTCTAAGATCACACCACAAATCCTCTGCTATTTCCCAATGGGTCAGAATAAGATTCCAAGTAAAAAAAATTTAAGAAAAAGGTTCTATTTCAAGTTATATTTTCTCTGGTTTTGGAGCTCTTGACTGCAATGTAGCATTCAAACTGCTTAATTAAACAGCTTTGATGGACTTGTAATAAATTTGTCTTAGCTTCTACAAAAATGACTTTCAGAGGTAACATATATTTATGAAGTTAAAAAGAGATTTTTTTTTACATATTCAAACTTGCTGACTGAAATTATCATTGGGTATGCCTTGACTTTATTAAAAAAAAAAAAAAAAAAGGTAAACAGACATCCCATTTTCAGCTTCCATATACAGTTCAGAGACATTTTCAGGAAAGGTGTCATGTAATTTTCACTATGTATGTTTGGATTTGTGCCCTGATCATTAAATGTGTTTGCTTTTAAATATTTGTAGACTTGGTGGAGGAGAGAATACTGCAGATGGTTCACATTCATTTTCATATATCAAAACTTCTTTTTTTTAAGAAATAAAAATAAGTTTTAAAACCCCTTTTAGTACTTGGCTGTTAATAAGCACATGGACCAAGAAAAGCATGGTGCAGCAGTGTACTTTTTAATATATATTTATTGCACATCCTTTTAAATTATATCTTTAATATATAGGAATTGTCAGGCAATTCTGTTCCCAGCTGGACAACAGAGTTTTCACTGAAAATCAGATTCTCATATTGCTTTCAGTTCATCTGAATTTGAACAACTATGCATTCTATTATTCTAATTTGTATTACAGCAGCATGACTCTACTGGCATGAATGAAGATATTTCTAATTTACAGTAGAGTGAATGAGACTAGAATCAGAATTTTTCACTTCAAATATGTTCTGCACTGGTGGATATTAATAATGAAGATGGCATGAGCTAACCAACAGCTAATTTTTCTTATCTGATCACTACTAGAAACAGAGCAAATTATCTTAGCTTTTTCTTATTTTAATGGTGCTAGTCAGCTAATAAATCAATAGACTGTTGCTCATACTCTTATTATATTGGAGTAATAATACCTTTGCAGGTTTTTGCATTGTTTAAAACAAGATCCTACTTAACAGGATCCTACTTTCTACATTCAATGAGAAAAATGCCTGAAGTTGCCTAAACAAGGTGTATGCTTCTCATATCCCCAGTTCAAAAAATTTAGCTGCAGCTTTGAGGACTATCTCTTACATTAAAATTAGTTTTGAATCTTTAATCTACAATTCATCACTGAATTGATATTAAGACAAGAACAGACCAAAAGGAAACATGGTGCTGCAAATGCATTGTGTGATGGAACATCATTAAGTTTACTTACGAGGGTAACTGATTCATTCATTCTGTTCACAAAAAAAATACAGTAAAGTATCTATTTTTTCTTTTGTGGTCCTTCTCACCTAAATGCTTGATGGCCACTATCAGGAGCATATTGCATGAGAGAGACAAAGGAACAGAAAAAAGCTGTTACATGAGAACAGAGAGGGAAGGAAGGAAGGAAGGAAGGAAGGAAGGAAGGAAGGAAGGTTCACACAGTCTGTCTCTATTGCCAGCACAACAGTCTCTCCTAAGTGCTTGTGTTCATGTGGTTTACTTCCCAACCACAAAATCAACTGCTAAAATGTTCGACAAAGGCAGAACAGAAACCCCCCAGATGAGTTGCCTCTTAAACCAAGTTGCAAAAAATTCAAAATTAATTCTGACCTGAGAAAAGCGCTCCTAATTTAATATGGTATTTGACTACTATGGAATTAATCCTCTGAATCAAATAGATTTTTAAAATGAAAGGTCTAGTCTCTGACAGAAGAAAAAAATGCTGCCTGTTTGTGTGATTAATAAAAATGTAGGTCTGCAATCAAATTATTGTTATGGAGGGGGAAATGTGTTTGACAAAGCGATAAACTTGGATGCTGATGTAAGGTTTGTTTATTGCCTATGAATGTCAGTTCCTGTGAGCTATCAGATGCAATAAAGCATAAAATTCTGTTTGATTTATGTTCACATGGTCTAATATCATATAATAAGTGATATTGAAAGCCACAAGACATATCTTCTAGGGCTGGTAATTTAATTTCAGTATTTTTGGATTAGTGATGGAAAGTTATGGATTAGAAGAGATATCAATGTATGTGAACCTTTTAGCTAAATAAAGTACCAGACAGTACTCTTCTGAGATAAGAAGGTTAATAGATATACCCTTGAATTTAAGCTTCTTTTAAGTGCTGTATCACCAGTATATTCTTTGGTTATAGAATTTTGTAAAACCACATGTTAAGCAGGCTTTGAACTGAAAAAAAACCCAAACAGTTGTAATAAGAATTACATAATTTTGAACATTTGCTGTTCACTTCCATATGAAATGAACAGATTTAAAGTGTTGCACCAAGCTTGATGCAGATTGTATAATTAAAAAAGATAAATCAGAACCAAAATTCATCAGAGGAATTGATTTAGCTAACACACTTTCACAAATTAGAAAGCCAGAGGGGGACAACCATAATCATCTAGTCTATCCTCTTGCATTCCACATCATGTGATTTTTCTGAATTAATTCTCATCTCATCTAGCAGTTATCTTTTGGAAGGACATTTGATCTTGATTTTAAAATGCATAGCAGAAATGACTCTATTTGGAAACCATTTCCTCGGTAGCAGAGTTTTGTGCATGGTGAATATTTTCACTAAGTGGTTTCGCTCATACTTTAAAACTTAATCTATTTTCACAGGTATCCCCTTTATACAACCAAGGATCAAATGAAGCTTTCTGGCTATTCATGACAAGTATGTGTGTTTAGCTGATTACACCTGATCTTTGGGTCACCTGCCAACTTCTTCAAGGTCATTGAAGAATGAGTATAACAGAACCAAGAACTGACAGTAGGAATGCATAGGCTCAGCAATGATTTTTTGTCTACCTTTTCCTTCTGAGATCTGTTAGCTAACCCATTTTTAATCTTTACAATGTGTGCTACATTGATTTTTTTACTAGCCTGCTCCTTAATCAGAATGTGTGGTATCAATCAAAAAAGCAAATATCTTCCTATTCTCTAGGAATATCAAATTTAGGTAGCTAATTAACCCACATAATCTATTATTTATATATTTATCAATCAAATTTGTAATCTTGTTGAAAAAATGAAAGAGTCTTATGGTAAGTTTTTCACAAATTGAAGTTGTTTCCAAATATTTCTGCCTTTTAAATTCCATTCTTTACTATTCATAGGATTCATAGAATCATAGGCTTGGGTTGGAATGGATCTTAAAGATCATCTAGTTCCAACCCCTCTACTATAGGCAAGGAACCTTCCAGCAAACAGGGTTGCTCCATCCAGCCTGGCCTTGAAGACTTCCAGGGATGGCATATGCACAACTTCTCAGTGCAGCCTCTTTCGGTTCCTCACCACCCTCACAGCAAACAACTTCTTCCTAAGGTCTAGTATAAATCTACTTTCTTTCATGTTAAATCCACCCCCACCTTGTCTAATTACTGCATACTTTTGAAAAAAGTCCCTCTCCATCTTTCTTGTAGGCTCTCTTCAGATACTGGGAAGCTACAATTAAGTCACCCCTAAATGATCTCTTTTCCATCCTGAACAATCACAATTCTTTTAACCTTTCCTGATAGGAGAGGTGCTTCATCCCTCTGATCACCTTGATGGTCCTCCTCTAGACTAGCTCTAAAAGGTCCATGTCCTTCCTGTGCTGGGGACCTCAGAGCTACATGCAGCACTGCAGGTGGGGTCATTACAGGTGATGGAGGAAGAAACTCTATG
This sequence comes from Polioptila caerulea, assembly GCA_013397295.1. Taxonomy (NCBI): domain Eukaryota; kingdom Metazoa; phylum Chordata; class Aves; order Passeriformes; family Certhiidae; genus Polioptila; species Polioptila caerulea. Next base: position 530,426 of record VYXF01005288.1, on the reverse strand, counting down.
TCAAAAAAGACATTACTTGATTTTTTGGCAACTTGGAAGCAAATAGTGGAATTGCAAACATTTTAACAGAAGAAACAAGCCGGAGCATGAGTGTGATTGTCTGTTATTGATTACCAAATGGTCATTCTCTAAATCTCTTCCCCACTAGCAAAGACCATAACAAGGTCCTTAAATAGATCTCTTGTTGTGTACCAAGTAATCCTGCATTCCCACATTGTCA
>VYXF01005288.1:491506-526212 GCA_013397295.1 Polioptila caerulea | reverse complement strand
GTGGCCGCCGGGAGCCGGCTCCTCCAGCAGGACCCCCTGGGCTGCGGTCACGGCCATTGGCATTCTCAGAGTCCATCCCTGTGATACTCCCGTGAACGGAGCGCTGCGCCCCGCCCCGCCATACGGGTCTCTCATTCATGTTTTTCAGAAGAATTGTGCGTGTCAGGGCTGTCACTGCAAACTCTACAGGCTTCCTGAAGCTGCATGTAAATGAGACTGCAGCCAAAGGCAATGTTTTTAAAGGCATTTTTTAAAATTTCAACGGGCCGATGATGCGCTTTTTTTTGTTGTTGGTTTTTTTAGTAATTCTGTAGCGTTGTGCTAAGTGCCTGTGTGCACGTTTGCTCAGTCTATTGCTCGGCAGCCAGCTTGATGGACAGTGTAAAGATAACAGCCCTAGCAAAGAGGCTTTATTTTAAACTAGGATAAAAGCTGTCCTTCTTTCTCATTTTGAGCAAAGACTATTTTAGGAGAACCACCTGTGCTTTCCTATTGTCCTCCACCGATACTGTAGACAAGCTGTCCTCTCACCTGTAAAGATTCAAGGTCAAATCTTCAGCTATAGGAGCTTTTGCCCTGTTTACACTTTTCCACTCTGAAGCCACGAAAAGCTTTCCTCTCTGTGCACTCACAAGTAAGAGATAATACCAGAGCAGATGTGCAGCTGTTCTTCCCTTGCATCTGTGTACATTAACTCTTTGCTTGGGATGGAAACTGGTGTCTGGCTGTCCAGCCACCATTTCTGTCACTGCATGGAATGTCCACTTTTTGTCCTCTGAAATATCTCTCTCCAAGTTGTAGTACATAGTAGCAAATCTCTCTCTTAAAATGAACAGAGAAGTGCCTGAACACCTTTCTATCCACTCCTGTAAATCACTGTAAATCCCACAGTAGATATTTCAGCTTTACAGCTGGACTCAATGATCTTAAAGGTCTTTTCCAGCCTACATGATTCTATGATCCTCCTCACCTGTTTGCTCCATATTGCTGGTTCTGTGTATGGGTGTATTGTTTGTGATGTCTGCAGGTGCATGGTAGCTGAATACTGTCTCAACTTTATTCAAGAAAGCTCACACTGCACTGATTGCAGGCTCATGTAATTCTGAGGAGAGAAATGGATGTGATCTAATGCTCTTTACAAAGGCATTTTTGAGAAACTTTTTTACTACCTGTGAAATCTGATGTAGAACAGTTCACATGTTGATATCTCTGAGAAGCTGATTTCTGCTGCTTGAAAAATCTATATTCAAGGTTAACCTGGGATCAAGTCATGGACCTTCTCAGAGAAGAGCAGGTGTGCTTCTAAAGAGCGTTTTAGTGGCTACTAGTGCTTTGTAGTATCATCCTTAATGATGCATTGCCTTCCTTTGCATATGTTTGGCCAGTGTTGCAGAACTCATGGCGTGTGGAGTCAATGCTCTGATTTAATTTTAAACATGTCCTATTCAAATAACACCGAAGCAAATGGGAAAAACTCTCCCTTTCTCTATGTGGTCCTGAAAATTACATTTCTGCTTCTTATTTTGGTTTGTACACTCACATGGGATAAGAAGTGTCCCAGAAATTGTTTCTGTGTAAGTGAAAGGCACGGCACTTAGATACTAGTAATAATCTGGATTGAAGCATTCTGAGTTAATTAACAACCAAGGGTAGAATCAGAAGCTCAAACTTTGATTGACATCTATTGGGTTCTTGAGTGAGATGCACAGCAGGAATTCCACTAGTAATAGCATATAAAAAGGTCTGCATTGCTATTTAGCTTTCAATTTAATTAGGAGAGTTGACACAGACTGTCCAAGATGCTGCACAAACCAGCTAAAGTTGAAAACATTAGCAAGTCTCTGTATTTGAATGCAAGTTTCAGTATTGCACACAAAGTGCTTCACGTCAATGATTCTCTTGTATGCCTGGGTTGGCTGCTCGCCAGGTATTTCAGTGTAAGTCAAGGAAAAGAAACAGATTTTAAGATGATTTGATGACATATTTACATGAGCATTCAGGGAATCTGAATTCTAGATGGCCATATCAGTGTGATGATTTATCCTATTCTTCACTTGGTCACTGTTTATCACTAGAAGCAGAACAAGTTTCTATTTTGCAAAGATCAAAAATTTTCTTTACTACTGCAGAGCAGTGAAACTCTTGCAATTTCTTTGCACATACATTTCTTAATGTAAAATATATGTTAACTGTAAAGACCTTTTTCTTCCTTATTTGAAAACATGCCATTAAAAACATTGCTTGAAAATAGGAAACAAGATAATTGAAAAGGTATTTTTGGGATGTCTGGTTACTGCCATCGCAGGCTGATCAGTTGCAGTAGTTAATACCTGGAGTAAGATTACAAGGATTGAAAGGTAATATACAACTACATATATTTAACTCTGTTCATACATATGAAGAATGCAAATGACCCTTGTTGAAGTTATTCATTCATGTGGGTCAGGATTTTCTAATGAAATGGTTTCTCTCAGGGAACACGTATTCATCAAAATGAAAGTGTACAGCAGAGATCACTTGCTTTGGTCAAAGACTGAAGGCAAAACAGGCAACCTTCTGGCATCCCACCCGCTGGGCTGCTGGGACTCTTGGCAGGCCTCCCCAGAGCTGGCAGGAGCTGAAATCTTTAGCACATACAGGCTGCCACTGCCCAGCTTGAAAGTCCTTCACACTGCTGGCTTCCAAGGATAAGAGACCATACAGCACATCAGTGAGAAGCCTCAGGAACTTTCTTTATTCACACAATTCAAACACAAGTTTGGTGATACTTGTTTTCCATTCCAGCTCAGAGCGACATTGTGAGAGACTTACCCTTCTCTGGATAGATGTATTATTTATTATGTGTTTTACAGTAACTGCTAGTTTTTCTGAGATCTGTGGGAACCCAACTAGGCTCCTTTCTTCAAAGAGTTCATAGTCTGACTCATACAGTTCAACAGCCTCCATTTGATTTTTCTAGGGCTGGAGCAGAAAAAATCTGTGTATGGCTCTAACACCAAAATCCTGCTCAATGCCTATGAATAGGTAACTCTCTCAAATGCTGTTCTGTTATAAAGAACAGAATACTGAGGTCTAGGCATACATGCCTATGTTGGTATAATTGGATGAGTCATGTATTCTCTTAAATGATCTTCATGAATCCTATTTCATTGCTGTAGATGAGGTATATTTCATTTAATTACATTTTAAATTATTACATTTAATTTTTTTTCAGATTACTTGGGGAATCTGGCACTGAAAAGACTTTGTAATATCAACATGAGAGTCACCTTTATCTGTTGGATGAATAATAACTGGAATGGCTTTATCATTGTTAAGAAGACAGCACATAGGAAATGAGACAATATGTATATATTTTTTTTACCTAAGACAGAGAAAGTATGAGCTCAATTTATGTAAGAGTTTGAGTATCAACTGAAATACATTGCTCTTTGCATAATATAAGGATTACTCACCATCTTTCAAAACAAAAAAAAAAAAAAGGAAGATTTGGGATTTTTTTTTCTTTATAAAGCATAGTTTATTTTCTGTGTTGCATGTCAAGTGAAACCTTTTTTGTTTTCTTGAACTTAAGTAGCTGACTTACTGCCTGTCTCACAAGTGGAATGTGTCAGAGAAGAACTATAATGGACTGTTCCCCAGGGGAAGGGGTGCCAGGAGCTGAGGGCAGCAGCAAGACTGACAGGGCAGTGAACTCCCCAAAACAGTCCCACAGTGCCTGAGAGCTTGGTAGGCCTGAAGATGTTTACCAGGTTACAGTCACCTCCCAGCAATCACCAGACAAATCTATAGAGTTGAAACAGGTCTGAGGTTAAGCCAGAAAAATCAAGTCAGTGGATGAGTTTTACAATCAAATTCAGCAAGGTGAAAGCCTTGCAACCTGGTCATTGTCTGAGCTTAGTGTGAGAGCCTGAGCTTAAATGCAGCTCTGGGGCAAAAGGCTGACTCCCAGAAGAGTAGTCCAAAACTCCAAAAGCTCTGTTTCCAGAAGCCTGGTCCCAGCTTACGTGCTGCTCCATACCAGAGCTGGCCTCCACATGAGCAGCTAGCTCCTGGGCAGGGGGCAGAGGTTGCAGAGCCTGCACTCAGCTCTGACAGGACTGTGCTCTGTCTCCTGGCTCTTAGCACAGTGGGACTGCAAGGATTTTAGCCAGTTTGTGAAATATTATATTGACAATGCGGATCCATGATACAGAAGGATCCAGATTCAGAAGTTGTATAGTGCAAGATATTTGCTGGAACATGTCACTAGCATAATGAATTTTATTTTCTTTGTATATCTTGCAGAAAAGGCACCAAGTCTTACATCTCCATTAGAAGCAGATGTGGACATAGAAAGGTTTTTTCTTGTGCAACTCATCTTGCAGTGACTGATGGATGCTTTTTGAAGCATACTTTTTCAAAGTTGCACAGCATTTCGGCTGTGAAACACACCTTCATTTTAATGTCATACTACTTTAAATTTAATCAGCAAAGTGTGAAATCTTTTTGTCATGGTATCATATACAGTATGACATCTAAATTTCTGACTCTTCTACCTGAAATAGGAAGTGTGGATAAAGATTTTGTAGGCTTTATTTGTAATAATAACAATTATTATTATTAAACATCTAGTCCATCAGTATAGCCAGCTCTGCAGATACAACTGCGTTTGCCCAGTTAATTACTGGGCAAATTAATTATTAATTGAAATAATTAATACTGGTAATGATTTGGGGGATGGAGAGTGAATATTTTAAACCAATCTGTCTGTCTTAATCAATACAGTTAGATTAGGAAAACTCTGTGATGGAACCTTTCATTTCTTCCAGAGCTGACCAAACCAGGCATTTTGGGCAGTCTGTTTTTACAGCATAGCTGATCTTCTGCTAATAACTCCCATTTCCATTAGATTGTTAATTGCCTAAGATTATGTAATGTGGCCGAGTTAGAAAATGAATCCAGTGCCAATTAGATGGTTGTGCTATGGATCATAGCACATCATAGGATGGTTGTGATCCATGGACGTAAGCTTTCAGTGCACAGGATTCAGTTCTTGTTTTCTTCTCTAATGCCTTGATAAGCCAGTGCTTGAGATGTAGAAGTGTGCTGGGGCACAGGGGTAACCCACAAGCACAACTTCTAAGTCTGTTTAAAACCTGTGATACAATAGAACACGTGGAAGGTGGAGAAGCCCAGTAAACGTATTTCTGCAAGCAAACTAGTTGCTGTTATCTGTTTTATTTCTGTAGATCCTCACTGTCTTTTGTGGGTGACAGTTCCCCATTAGTACATTCTAGTGAAGCTGATATTCAACGAAATACTTTGAGATTTCATGTGTTCTATGTTATTCAACTACATTTTTTACAGTTTTGGTATTTTGCCAGTGTGATGGAACCTACACAGTGATATGTAGGGAGCATGACCTAGCCACCTGCTCCTTTTGTCGTGTTTCTAAGAATTTCTTCAAACATATTTGAACACAGTTAGTGTTTCCTGTTGATGAGGAGCTATTGCCTCACTGGTAGGCCACGTAATTCCTTTGCTCAGAGTGTTGGCTGTCTTTTCAGCTATCACATCACATATTCAAGGACAGTTCTTATCTGCCAGGCATTGTTACCAGACACAGGATTTTTTTTCCCAGTATTTCCTTTATAATAAACGTTGTATAAAACAGTGTATTTTCTTTGTGTCATTCTTTCTATTACTTTTCAATGTAAGTCTGGTCTCATGTTGGCCTCCTTTCTTTCAGATAAGATTTGTTGTGTAAAAATGAAGTAATGTGTGAGTTTAGAGCTTAATAGTGAGTAAGAGATGGACAGCCTAAGGATTAGATAGCTCCCTATTCATAGAAGTTATTGCTTTGCTTTAGATCTTTTGTTCTCATTGCTGGTTTCGAAAAACCCCAATTAAATATCCTCTGCAATTTAAAGTGCTTCTTTCCCCTTAATCGAAATCATCAATTAAATTATTGAAGGACTTACGAGAAATCTTCCTTAAATAAAATAAGCTTAGTCTTAGACACCTAATTTTTAGACATTTAAGTAAAACCAGAAGAATCCTTGATCAGGAGTCATTCATAATGAAGGAAGTTTTGATGACAGCATTTTTCCTTCCAGAGGCATACATTCAGTGTTTTCACAGAGACTCTAGCTCTCCTGAATTCCCCTTGGTGACATATCTGCTTAGCCTTACTTTCAGCCTTCTGTGGTTGTGTTGCTTGACACCCCACCACTCAGATCTTGATTTGCAGCAGGTAATATCAACAAAAGAGAACAGGAGGAAGAATTCCATATGGAGAACCAGTTAATTGGGAAGAGGTGGGGTGTCATTTGGAGGTGGTGTGTTAGGAAATAGAGAATAAGTAATGTATAATTCAAAGCTATTTATCACATTTTACTGTTTGTAAAATACTGTTAAAGAGTAAAGCTTTTTAGAAGCTTTCTGCCTTGTGCATTTGGAGATGCTGATTACCAGGTCTCATAATCACAGTGTCAGTTCCAAATAACATCTGGATGAGTATATTATGATATTTCAATCAAACAGTTGTGAGACTGAATTACCAAAGCAAAATAAAATCATTGTAGTTGAGTATGAAAAATTATAATTCTTTGTTTACTTCCATCTGGGATTTATTATTCACCAAAAATCAGATAAGAGATAAAGTCATGCCTTCATATGAAAATGTCAGGTATTGCTGGTTATGGAAATTACATTTCTATTTTGGCCAGGAAGTTGCACTGAAAGATGACCCATTGAATAAGAGGTTGACAAGACTTCTGGAGTGTAAGGGAAATTATTTAGGGGTGACATGTAGAAAACAAATTGACAGCTGACCCAGGAGTCCACCAGTGGAAGGGCTGCAGCACAGTGTTTAGTATGCTCAAGACAGCCTAAATCTCCCAGGAGGCAAGCAGCTGCACTTTATACCAGATGGAGCCTTTGTATTGTTTTCATATTCAGCTTGAGATACAATGAGCTGTGCTAATTGATTAAACACCATTACAGCCTCTAATTAAAATGCTTCAGGACACTAAACCACAGGGCCTAAATTTGTACGTGAAAATACCCATCTCACTATATTGTCATATCAGAGAAGATTTTTTTCTTCAGGAATATGAGGTGAAGCTTTCTTGATGGATTTTTAACAGCAATCCATCTTAAATTTTAACTTTGATTTGAAGCTTTTAATTTTTTTTGTCCTTGTTGGGACTTTCCTGTGAGATTTTTTTGGGGAACCGGAGATCGTCAGTGTTAGGAGGAGGGCTCCAGAAACCAGCTTCGTTATCACAGAACTGTCCTGGCTTATGGAGAGCCTCCACAAATTTTTCCAAACTCTTTCAGCCTGGCGATTCCAACTGGTTCCCGAGCCTTCACTGACACTGTGTGGAAGAGCTGGGAACAGCAAGCGCTTCGCTGAAAGCTCTGCTGAAGTCTGGAAAAAGATGAGGGGAGTGCCCGCGGTGAGATGGAGCATCTGGGGCAGCCTAAGAGCCATTACAAAAACAGCTGCTCCTTGTGAAAGCTGGCCTGCCTGTTGGCACTTGCAGGAACAGCTCCGACTCTGCTCGGTTTTGTAAAATAAAAGCAAAAATATGGAAAATAATACAGTACATTGAACAGGTAATTAGGTTCCATTAGAGCAATAGCATGTTTCAGACCTGCTTTTTAAAATTTCTCTCTTTTTTTTCATTATTGTAATCCTCTTTTTCTTCAGAGTCTGTGTTAACACCACTTTCCCCACTTTCTTTCTCAGTCCCATTTATAGCTAGGAACATCAAATGCTGCCTAAAAGCTTTGCACATAATGTTAAATTGAGGTTTTATTAAATTACTTTTACTGTTTCACAGATTTTTTAATGGAGGTCTAAAGAGCTTAGTTTAGGACACTCTTCTGTGCTCCAACTAAACAGATCCTAAACAGGTTTTTTAGCCTTGCACTGAAAGAAAACATTACCAACGCTTGTGGCAGGTTGGAAACTACTGCAAACAGCAGAGGGCAGAGAAAGCTGACTTGGTTTTAAAATATTTCCTCTTCAGAGGCTTTTTAATACATTCATGGAATGAGTTTCTGGCATATTTAATTACTATGGTGGTATGTAAATATTTATGTAAAGTTAAAGCTGATTAAGGTGCTCTTCTGCTCTGTGCCGTAAAAAGAATGGGAAATGTTTTATGCTGCAAAGAAGGGAAGAGGTTAAAAGTGGAAATACACAAGCATAAGCAGAGAAATATAAAGTAACAAATTATCTTGCATTTCTATGCTTGCAAACTGTTGGGCTGTTTCACATTCCAGGTGCCTATCCCCATGGACTAGAATTCAGTGGAATTCAGGGGTAGTTTCTGTGCTTTGGCTTTCCTGAATATTGCTACATCCTGAGTAGCAAGAGGCATAGTCCTTTATGTTACTCTGAGGAACAGCAAATACTGAAGTTCATCTAAATTCCATCTGTGTTAAGCCAGTGTGATCTGGAAGGTTTAGTATATGGCAGGGAATTAGGAGTCCAAGTTTCTCATTCTGTCTCTGATTTACTGTACAGCCTTTCACAACTTCTGTTCTGCACTTCACTTTCTTTGTGTCAGAGATGAAAACAGCAGTAATTCTTGGATCTCTGGGGTATCACAAGGTTTCATTTGCTCATACTGATAGACAGCTTTGAACTCAACGTGCAGAATGCTATGAATTGATTTCTGATACAGATGGCTGCCAGTGAGCTTGACCTCATATTTGTCAATTTAATGGATTTGTTTTACCAGAAATAATATTTATGTTCAGGTCGTTTTCACATGGACCAGCACAGGAATGGGAATAGGCCTGGTCAAAGACCAAACATATCTGCTTAAACCTTGCACCTTTAGGTGCTAATTTCTATGGCTCTAAATGATGTACTTGTCTGAAGTGGGTAGAACACAGGACTGCTCAAACCATAATATGAGAAAAAATTAGCCTAAAACTCTAAACAACTTTTTATTTAATGTTTGCCTGTTGATAAAAGGAATAAGAAGTACAGAAAAACATTGCCACTTAATATCAACTTTTGCCCAAGTAAAAGACAGGACCATGCTTTCAATATGAATTGCATTTAAGACAAAGAACCAGCCATAAGTAAATGTCCAGATCTCCAAATTTTTGGAGTTAAGTATTAACATCATTGAAAGTAAATTTTTTTTTCCATTTTTTTTCCCCAGCATTGCATTTCCAACTGCAAACAACACTCCAGAGGGGCAGCAAGGTATTACTTCCCTGTTAGGTGCTGCCTCTGCACTATCAGAACCCCATGCATGAGTAACAGTGATAAAGCTCTGATTAGTTATGTTGTAATTATTATGCAATTCTGTAGAAATATCAATCTTCCAAATGGGAAGAAAATACAAGCAATATGATGTTTTCTTTAAGCCTTTAATTTGTAAGCCTTGCCTTTTATATATCTGAGGCCAAAACTAAGAAAACCTGAAATTCTGTACCCAGGAAGAAAACAATAGGAGAAATATATACTGTATTCTCTACAAAACCAGTGCAAGAACAGTGAGGATCTTTGTAGAGAGGTTTTCACTAGCATTTATGAGAGCATGATACATATGTAGAAAAAATTAACTTTATATGAGCTACAGAATCCAGAGCTATCTGCAAAACATTCAAATATACAAAGAACATATGTTGCATCATAACAGAGGTTTTAGATGAACCTTGGAAGCCTATAGCTTTAGAAGATAGTTAATAAAATCACCTGGTCCTAGAGAAACTGAAGACCACCTAGCCTCTCCCTTTCTCTGTGTCCTAGTCTAAGTGTCTAAACGTAGCCCTCATGAAGAAGTACTGCAATCTCACCTCCTATCACTGCACTGTAAGATCTTGAAAGTGTATTCTGCCAGTTTTGGTCACTGCAGTCTCACTAGAAAGGTTCAATTCTGTCTAAAATTGTCCAGAGAGCAGCAACAAGGATGGTTGCAGAAGTTCTAGAAATGACTGAGAGTAAAAGATAAAGAGCTCTGAAGTTCTGAGGAAATATGTAACAAAAATCCTTACATATGTGAAACATTGCTGCAGGAGAAAACTCTTCCTCATTCCTCCCTATGTGAAGAAAAAAAAATTATATAAATAGCAGCAAAATAAAAGTAGATTAGACATGAGAAGAATTTTTTTTTGTTTTTTCAGGGTGAGGTTTTTTGGTTTTTGTTAGGGAAGATAATTAAATAGTGCAACACATTTAAGAGATGTGTGGTATCTTCAAATATAACAGATTCTTAAACTTGCCAGCAGTTGCTTAGTTGTAGTCATGCTGCAGTTCTGTTGCTCTAAAGATGTAAGACAAGGTTTGTGGAATGAAGTAATACATTTTATTAGATAACTGATACAGCTTTCAGGCACATCATCCTTCTTAGGATCTAAAGAAGCATCTGATCTCAAGAGCTTATGTGCCTTAAAGTCTGTGTATTTTTTTTTCCAGCTGTTTTAGCTAGTTTAATGACTGTAAAAGAGTGGCTTAATTCTGGCAGATTCCCTTTTAGATTTGGGAAAACTCTTGTGGACCTTTTTAGCTCAATTTTTTGACATTCTCTGATCTGTTTAATATATCTAATTTAAGCATTGTGCTATATCCTGAAAGATTAGGAGTCTTTGAATCTTCCCCTAGATGTGCATGATGGATGTATAATTGTTTGCAGGGAAGACCCTTTGATGTACACTGAATTGTATTCTTGTCTTACAAGAAATATTGAGTTGTTTCTGGAAAATTTTTTGCATCAGTTTTTAAAGATCTTTTTGTGAATGAATTTAAAAAGCTGAATAATTCAATAGCTTTGATTGCTCCAGTCACTCATGATTTGACTTCCAAAATTATTTTAAAAAGTACTTTTCTGCTACTTTCTCAGACTTAATTATAACATTTTTAATTTAGCAGCTTATGAATTTAGTGTAATGATTTTAAAGACTTATTTGCCTCATTTCTAAGTCTTTCAGTTTGAAAAAGACTGGCATAAAATATACAAAACAAGCTTTAAAGCCACATCTTCTAAAGTGCCTGCTACATGCTGCTTTTGATCATCATCAAAAATGTAACATTGAATACAGCAAAAATTACTTTTATTAACTTAATGCAAATCACAATTACCCAGAAAATTGTTACAGATTCTCTGCAGATGCAATAGATATATTAAATCGAGAAAATATTTTATGAAGTTATATTTTTACTGTTTACATGATTCTGTGTTGTAGCAATTTGATTTAAGCATCATGCTATCATAAGAAAACAGATGAACTTCTACAGCTATTTTACATGTGTATTGCTGTGGCTTGAAAGAGAAATGAAGAGAGTTGTATGAGTAGTTAGTGAAGATCAACTAGCAGAGAAGTAAGATGCTTTGTATATTGGATTATTTCCCGTGTTGCAGTCTGTGGAAAGCTAGAATCTCTCTACATGTACTCTCTTCTTTCCACTGTAAAAGAAAACACATGGTTGTTGCACTGAACTGCATATTCAGCTATTTATTCTGTGTTAAACAAAGGACACAAACATTTCCTTAATTCCACAAAGTCAGACGTTTTCCTATTAGAAAGTTTCCCAAGTGATTTCCATCTCACTAACTTGCCTTTCCAAATTCAGTTTGTCTTGCAGTGTGGAAGAATCATCACATGCGGACCGTTACCAACTATTTCATAGTGAATCTTTCCCTGGCTGACATTCTGGTCACAATTACTTGTCTTCCAGCAACTTTAGTTGTGGACATCACAGAAACGTGGTTCTTTGGGCAGACCCTCTGTAAAGTGATTCCCTACTTACAGGTATTTTTCTGTTTGTGTACACATTACCCATGTTATGAAAACCAGAAATGACAATTGCATCTTCCTAATACTTCTGATCCAAACAAAGCCTGTACCTGATACTCAGTAGGTATCTCAGAGTTCATGCTGAGGCCTAAAAGACTGTTCCACTTGGGAATATGATTATGCATAATAAAGACCGGTTTTCATCCATCTGATTGTTGGACATTGGCAATACATTTTTGGGGACATTTTTCTGACGCTCTTTACTTTTTGTGATCTTTTTTAATTATTCTGAAGGGATGTAAAGCAATAAAAATATCTGTAAATAGAAATCAAGTCATTAATATTCTCTCTGTGGGGGTCTGAACAGCTATACAAGTCTCCAGGACAGAGAATCCAACTTCTGAAGGCAGTATGGGCTTTTTTTGTGTTCACTGATTTTGTATCCAAGTATCCAGGTACGCTGGGGGTTGATCAGATTGTCTGCCTTAAGCAATAATTGCTTCTACTCATTTACCCATGGACTTATCTATTTTTGAAGTCATTTGCATCAGAATGATTGACAAATACCTTTTCTAAGAATAGGTGTATGGATGAACTGACTGGGTGAACTAGAATGACAAGTGCTTGGCTTTGTAGTCATTAAAATTCAGAAGAATTAAGCAGTACTCAGAGTGTATGCAGATCATCAGCTCAGTGCCTCCAGCACAGTTTATATTTGTGGAAGATACCTCTATGGCCAAGAGCCACTTTGTCAAAGGCGAAGTTCTCCAGCAGCTATTAGCACTACTTGCTACAATCAAAATCACTTTTTTTTTTCACAACCCCCTTTCTAGTGAAAGAAATCTGAAGAGTGACTGATCACCTAGCATACAAATGGAAAGAATAAAACTGAAGTGATAGGTTATTTCCTTTACTGAATAAAAGGTAAAATGTCTTAGTCTGCCTTAAGTTGATACTTGTTGAGGACTTTTTCATTGTTCTCGTCAAAATAAAAAGCAAAATGATGACTCTGGTATGCTAATATAACATAGAAACTAACAAATAATTTTTTCTACAAAGGAAAAAAGTGATTAAATTAACTGTCTAATGTTTTAAAAGCTTTTTTTTTCAGATAAAGTTTTATTAATTCCCAGTTGATTAAATATTCTATTTCAAAATTTGATTTTGCAACACCTATTAAGTTTAGTTAGCATCTTAATGTGTGAATTTTCTTGTGAATTCTAGTAGGAGTACAGCAGATGAGGATATCTGTTCTAATTCTGTAAGAAGTGATTTTAAAAGGAGTCTTTTTTTCTGGGAGTCTGTTTAGCAACTGCAGATAAAGAACTAACCATGTTGAAAATATAAATAATTTTTAAAACTCTGGGGTAAAAGTATGATAAATAATTTTTGAAACTCTGGGGAAAAGCCCTACATGGACATTTACATAATATTCCTTTGTCTTTAGACAGTTTCAGTCTCTGTGTCTGTCCTAACACTCAGCTGCATTGCTTTGGATCGATGGTATGCAATTTGTCACCCTTTGATGTTTAAAAGCACAGCCAAGCGAGCAAGGAACAGCATTATAATTATCTGGATTGTGTCCTGCATCATAATGATCCCTCAGGCAATTGTTATGGAGTGCAGCAGTGTGTTCCCAGGATTAGCCAATAAAACCACCTTGTTCACAGTGTGTGATGAGCACTGGGGAGGTGAGTCTGTCACTGACCATACAAGCTGAGTTTGTACTGCTATAAAGTAATCAAAATATCAGGAGGTGTTAAATAAAGTAATCAAAATATCAGGAGATGTTAATATGAAGTCAAGTTGTATAAACATAACACAAAATGTTCTTGATTATATAAGCTTTCCTGGAACTATCCTTTTTCAAATTCTGTGAAATTTCTGTGAATTTCTTTTATGTTGTTGAGGCTTAAAGTACATTTTAAATGAAGTTTAAATGAATGAGGCTGACTAGTGTCTTGACCATGTTAATGCTTCCCAGAGGGTTGAAATGTTCCCACCCTTCAATGCTTATGCTCATATAATTCCATGACTGATGGACATTGCAGGTTTACAAAGACTTCAGTATTTAGCCTTGAGAAGTAACTATGCAATAACAGATTATCTATTTACCTGATTTTTTTTTTTAATAATAATTGCTGGCATTTGACTAGTGTTTATAGGTATCTCCTGGGATTTCATTGCAAATTACATGTTGTTACAGAATTTACAGAGACGTCATCAATACAGGGTAGTGAGTTAATCTAAAATTTGAAATTTGTCATGGGCAAAATCATTTAAATAACTGTGAAAGTGATCAGTTACGTATTAGTCCATACAAGATGTGTAGCCCTGGCCTTCCAGATGAACTTTGAATCTAACATGTTCTGTGTCTGAATGAAGCTGTGAGAGGCTGTAAGGATTGTCAGGCAGTAACTCCTTCTATTTTGTCTTCGTTCACAGCAAGTGGTGTGAGCCACCCGCCCGCATGGCCAGGGCTCGACTCTGGTGGGCCTTGGCAGAGCTCCAGTGCTAACAGAGCACATGAGTTACATGCTGGGACTCTGACACTGGATATAATGGCCATCAGTAATGCCATTATTCACACACAGGAAAATAAAGCCAAGTTTGCCAAAACACATAACTAAAAGGTGCCTGTTTAATAGCCTTGAGTCTGGCTAAAACACAGTCAGATATTCTCTCAGAGCGGTCTCTGTAGAAGAAGATTCCAGTCCTGTGAACAATTACAATTACAACTGGATCACCTGTACTTAATTATCATGATAAATTAGCTTAAACAAACTGAACTGCTGAGGGCTCTTCCATGTGCTGTTCGGGAAGTTCCTTCCCTGCTAACGGCTTTCACAGAGCCACCAGAGGATTAATGAGAAGACACTGGGTATAACATTCCCTGTTCTTAATCTCCTCCATCCCAGTTAGTCCTCTGGGACAAGGCAAGGGGGAAGAGATGGCCACTAACTCACAGGTACTCAGTGCTGACAAAGATGTGCTCTAAGTTTGTACCTGAGAGGAATCTCTTAAGCTGTGAGTTTTGTGCTTGGTGTTTCATTGGAGAGGACAAATCTGCTCTTTACTTCTAGTGATCTTTCTTCATTTGTGAAAAATTTTGTATCCTATTTTTGTATCCTTGTGCTGCAGGATACTGCAGTAATTACATGACTATTTTCTTTCACAGCATTCATTCCAGGTACAGCTTTTGTCCACTCATTTTGGTGCAGAACCAATTATTTATGCCTTCATCATTCCAGGGTTAACTCTGCAGTGAAGATTCTTTTAATCCCAGCCTAGGAAATGATGTGGTTAATTAATTAGGAATTCAAGAGAGCATTTCATCAGGGAACGTAATCTCACAATTTCCAGATCTGTATTGGCCACCTTTTGATTCCCAATGGGAAAGTGTTGCTTCTGAAATACAGAGTCTGTAGTAGGCTTACAACCATTTTAAAGAATGCCTCTTGTTCAGTTGAGCTGAAGTAGTTGCAGCCTAAGGTGAAGCACCTACTATACAAAAAAAAAACCCAAACAACCAAGAAATAACCAACCCAAACTCCCATGTGCTTGCAAGAATCTACTCCTATGGAGTGTTTTTGTCTAAATTTAAATCTACTGGTCTTCAGGCCATGATGTGAGCCTTCACTTGAGTGTTTGGAGAGATAGAGGGGATTATAATAAAGGCAAGTACTTGTGTACTCCATTAAAAAAAATGTTATTTATATTGAGCATGAAATAATTTTATATAAAAATTTTTTCTGAAATAGGAACTTTTCACTCCACAGAAAGATAACAATCCTATTTTTATCTTGCTGCCTTTTTAATGAATAATTCTTTTAATGGCAATGCACCATCATTGCTAGTTATTCTGCTGGTGCATTTCAGATATCCTTAAAAAAAATCTCCATATTTTATTAATAGCTTATCATAGCAACTTGAAAGAAGAATCTTTACATACATTAAATTACAAGCAGATTTCTCAAAATTGTGGAATCGCTTAGTAAAAGTAGAGTTAATCCTATTTTATCAATGAGGATTATATATATACACATATATATATATACATCCCTTTCCAACTATGTAGAATAGAGTGCCATAAAAAATTTTCCATTCTGTTGAAAGTATCTAAGGACTCTGAGTTAGGTCAAAGCATAGAGTATGCAATTTTTCTACTGAAAAACAAGGTTTGAAATCACAAAGGCCCCCAAAAAGAGGAGCAAAAGAAAAGGGTAACAAGGCAGTGGCTTGAAAAGACTGGTGAGCCTTAAAGCTGGAAGAAGAAATAAAAAGCTAATATTTTTAAATGAGATAGTTACATTTTTGTTGAATTTTGTTTTATCTTTTTTGACTATGCAAATATGGAGGGTCAAAGAAAGAGCTAACTAGGAGGATGTTGAAGGAGAAAGAAATTCATGCTGCTACAAATAACCCATACTTGCAAAGGGAAAGTGGAGATGTAGATGTTGCACACACTAGACCCTGAGAAAGTCCTATAGGAGAGTCAGTTTAGAGAAAGGGATTGTATTTGGTTGTTTATTGCATTGTTTAGAACTGCATACAGTTAATGCTGTCTAAAATTACACTACACCTGGTAAAATCTTGACAGAGTATCATGGACACAATATGTTCTGAGGATGTTAAACTTTGAATGTCAAATATTGGGATTGCAAAAAGAGGATGCTTAATAACACTTTCCAAAGTGTTTTGGAAGTCTGTTGTAATTCTGGGACCCCAGGGCCATTGAAACAAGAGGTGCTATGGAAGAGTAGCTGGAAGCCACGTCCAGGAAATGTCAGGGATGCCAAAGCAAGAGACAACACTGTACCCTACACAGACTTAGGACCAGCTGCTGGAAAAAAGTCTGATGAGTGTCTGGAGGGAAGGTCTGATCAGTACTGTGACACTTGGGCTCCTTAATGGTGGACAAATAGTCACCCCCCTGACTAATAGTTGAACATCCTGTTGGAAAGCTGACAGTGACTGCAAATGGAGCAATAGTTCAGCCTAAAACAGGGCTCAATTTCTTTATAATTGCTTCTGGCATTCCTTTATGTAAAATTCATTGCCAATTCTAGGCTGAGGGTTTTTCATCTTGAGTACTGTCTAATAACAATATTTTATTTGGGAATGCAGAAGGATCCAACATGTGGCCTATGCAGGCTCACTTAAGGAGCCAGCATTGGCCACAGTTCTATAATAGTCTGTAATTGCTGCACTGAATTTGATGATAAAGTGCCAAAATAACAGAAATGTATATTGAAATGAGTTCACCATGTGTCCAAGTCAGCTAAGTACATTGTCTTAGAGCTGTTCAAGGAGAGAGTGCTAGCCAAAGTGCATTAGCCAAGCCCTTTGCAAATGATAAAAAGATTATGGAGATAATTCTTTCCCAAAACTGCATGGTTGAATGGAAACAAAGGGAAGACACTGTGTTCCATTTCCTCTTAGGCTACTCATAAAATAGTACAAAACCACATTGTCTAAATTCTGGAAAACAAATAGCTGGAAATTGCAGTACTACAAATTTTATACATCCTATTTATCAAAGTGTTCAGAACTTAATTAAAAACTCGTGGGATATTTTAATGCAGAAGGAAACCAGAATATTTCTAATATTAAAATTATGCTGGGTGTTATTGGAAGTCAATAATTCAAACACAATATATTAGGTTTCAAGCTGTAATTTTAGTGGCTGATTTTTTTTGTGCTATGAGCACCCTCTTCCTAACATTCCTAATTATTAAGCTTCATTTTAAAAATATACACTTTCAGTTGCATTGCTTCTCTATGTTAGTAACTCCAAAACATCATAGGTATCTTCCTGAGAGTAGGGAACCTGGGAATTTTACTGATGCTCAACGAACTTGACAGTCCCGTTTTTCCCTGTTCTTAAGGAAGCTGTCAGGAGTACCAATTTTGTCAAGCACTATGACTAAAGGAACTGTTTCATTTGCTAGACATATCAAAACGTTTTGAGTCTGTTTATTTCAGTTTGTTTACATGTTTACATATGTATATATATATATACATGCATGTCTACATGAATTTACACAAATAGAGTAAAATTTTGGCAAAATTCCAGTTTCAGCCTACCAATTTCAGGCTGTGTCTGGAAGACCATGTGGAGAGGGAAGCTTTAGAAAGTTTTAAAATATCTTTAATAACCCCTGCAGTAGACAGATGAAAGCTTGTTTTAACATACTGATCCTTTATCGGGCGGGGTAATTACAGTGTATGAATGAAGCTGAGTAGGAATGCTGATCTGAACCCAGTCCAGCCCCTCTGACCACCTGTTTGCTTTGTGTTTCATTCTCTCTTTTCAATAGAATAGCAGCCAGAGACATGAGTGTCATTGTTTTATTCTTAAAGAGGTGGTTACTCCAGCTAAGAAAACAATCTCCCCCTTTCCTGAAGTCCATTACGTGACCATACAAGGCAAGGACACTTTTCTCCTCTTCTGCTTGGCAGTAAGAGTTTCAGTCATCCCAGTCAGGCAGGATCACAGACTGATTGATGTTTGCATTCAAGGAGCCTGGAATTACTTGATAAATGAATAGTATCCTTATCCAGGCCTCCTCCTTCTTGCTGCTGTGATTGTCAAACAGCTTTAAAGCTTTTCTTCGGCTGGAGAAGCTAAACAGAGTCATGCTTCTTAGGGAAAAGTTCTGCAAAGGGCTTTGCCCTGGGTGGAGGAGGGACAGGTTTCCTTTGATCTTTAGCAGCTGGCACTTTCCAGGTGGCTAAACTTCAAAGGCAAGTGTTAGGATCTTCCTCCAACCTGGTCCTCAGTTCTTTGTAGATAGCTGGGCTCATTTAATGTTTTACTTTACTTGGAATGCTGAATTGGAAGTCATAAACTCCAGATGGCCTTTTAAATATGTACCATCCTTCTACCTGAAAGGGGCCCGGCTGCCGGCAGAGCGCTGATGAGGCAGGTGGCACCTCCTCCTGGGCAGAAAAAATGTACTTTCAGTTCTGACCTCCTGTGATCCCAGTAAGTCACATTACTCCAGTTTCTCCTTCATCTCTCCACCTGTGAAGCATGCATGTCAGTACTTGCCTGGCTAGCAGGACTGCTGTGAGGCTGCATTTTCTGGAATGCAAAAGCAAGTTTGAGATAATCAATCAACATATAACCTCAGGTTAATGCCAATTCTAAAAAACCTGCCCCGAGTGGTCTGGCTCCCCCAGGGACATTGACCAGAGTTAGTAGCTGCAGCTGCTAGGTAGGAGTTGGTAAGCTGGTTTGCTACAGGATCTTAGAGCGAGTAAGAAGTCAAATACTACTCATCTGAATTTTTTGAACCCTGATCCATCAAAATTATCAAATGTCAGTGGCAGCATCTCTGTTACCTTTTCTGGGAATGAACATTGGCTGGATTTTGCTGTAGCAGGTTTCCATCTCCTTGACACTGAAGGTTTTCTGACTGGTGAACCAGCTGGCACTTTCAGGTCCAATGACAAGTGTGAGATTATTCGATTCTGCATTTGAGAATAAGCCTGGAATTTATATGATGGTGTTCTCCTCCCTGCTATGAGAGTTATGGGGCAAGTCTTTATACATTTTTGTCTGATCAAGCTCAGAGATTCTCCTGGCATGCTCTTCGTTGATAGCATTCACTGTCTCAGTTACTTTTAACAGGCAGAAAATAATTTTGATGCATCAAAGTTTTGATATCATGCAACTCTTTTTTTTTTTCTTTTTTTCTCTCTCTTTTCTTTTTTATTATTAAAACAACAATCAATACAGAATTTCACTTGCAGTTCTTATCATCCTGAAACATTTGGAAAGTCTGGAAATTAACATAAACTTTCCCTCTTCACTCTGTCCAAGATGCAATGCTTAGGAGTACCTTGCAATTGTTCATGGGGTGCAGTTTCTCTTCTGCTAAGTGTTGATACTCTCCAAAATGTTCATTCCTTTTCTGAGGTCATTCATAGATGTTAAATTGTAGTTTGTACCAACAATTTGTAATTACAAACTACATTTAACTTTACAAAAGAGAAGACAAGTTTTCAGGCACTGCATATTTTGGTATAAACTACTAATGGAGTTTAAGATGCAACATTTTTAAAACTCACTACACTCACAGCACTTATAAAATGTTTTCTCTAAGCAAATAACATTTATAAGCTTTCAAAAAGAGATACATGGGAAACTACAACACAATGGTACCAAACTCATTATTCTTAAAGCTGAGTCAAAAACCATCTTGGAGATTTCCTAGATCTAAAGCACTTGAACATATTGATTCTATTTTTAAAATTTAATAAAAATAATTAATTACTGAGTCTTAATCACACATATTCTGCAACCAACGAGTGATTTATGAAATACTTCTCTCTCCTCCCATCAATGTTCTGTGTGCTGTAGTTTGCAGTTTTTATAGGTGAGGGACTGTGCAGTTTACTCAGGGAGACAGAATTAAAATTAAAGACTAAACTAAACTTTGCAGAATTAAAACTAAAGACAATTACACAACCTTTCAATATGTCAAGCATGAAGTAGGTTGGATAATTACTTACCTATTCTTATATAACAAAATTTTTGACTTTTAGGTAACATTTCATTTTTAGATAGCAAAATTAATCCATCACTGTTTTAACAAAAAGTAAAACTTCTAAAGACTCCATATGTAAAATAATATGATAAGAAATCAGTAATGTGATAAAGGAGATCCTTGAGATAAAAAGCATATTTCTAATAGAATGTGTCTAGAAGTGATTAAAAAAGCAATCTTGGCCATAATATTATTTGGTACATCTTTCTATTATGTTGAAAAATACATGTGTATCTACATGAATAATTTTTCTTAAGGTGATTTTGAAATGTATGTACATTTAAATGTGCCTTTCCTATTTGAATTCTCTTTCCAGCTGAGGTTTACCCCAAGATGTATCACACATGCTTTTTTCTGGTGACGTACATGGCACCGCTGTGTCTCATGGTGTTGGCCTACTTGCAAATATTCCGGAAGCTGTGGTGTCGCCAGGTGAGTCCCTTAGCACTGGCTCTGTTCCTATGTACAACCTCTTTCTTTGTAAACTCCATGTTGTCACTTAGAACTTGGATTTTTACATCCATGCAGGTGTACAGCCACCTTGGATAGGCATTGAGATGTGTTGAAAAATGAAGGCAGTCAGAAAGTAAACCTCTTTCTTGTGTCTGTGAAGGGCTTTCTCTTAGAGAGAAAGAAAGCAAAAGGCAACAGAAAAATTGGTTATCGGTAGAAGAAAGATCTCCCTCATTGTATCTGAAATGCTTCCCAAAATACTTTAAGTGAGCTTATTTATACTTCTAAAATCTCCTGCAGCATTCAAAATTTAAGATTCACCTTCTCTTTTTGTTGGTTCTATTTTTATTTTTCTCACTCAGGTTGATGGCAGGTCCAATCTGAATGAAATGTAAACTAGAAGGTACAGCTATAAGTACTGGGAGACTGGAATTGCCTGATGTGAAGTTGGCTGTTATCAATAACATTTGATGTGAATTGATGACAAATAATTGACACAATTTCTAATGTGCACATCTGTTTTTTTCTAAAGCTTCAAATAAAAAATACAGGAAATAGAACAAGAGTACTAAACAAAAGAAACAAAAAAAAGCCCACCAAGTGGACAAACAAAGAACAATTGAATTTAGGTGGCAGAAAAGATGTAGTTTTTTTAAAAATTGTTTTGTGCGTGTGAACTGTAACTTGTCATGCACCAGTCTATGGTGCTCTCTGCTGTCTTCTGCTTTGTCCAGGATTTATCTCTAGCTGTAGTCCACCAGCAGCTGCCCTGTCATTCTTTAAAGGCAAATAAACTCATTCTGTTGAAGGAATAATGCAAGATATTCCCTCTCAAGTGGCACTAACAATGGTTCATATTTCCATCAACATATGGGCATGAATCCCTTCTCTCTCACCAACATGTTTGATACCATCCAATTGTGAGGCTGTCCTGGGCAGGGGATAATACCTGCTATATCAGGACCATTTTTCATGCAGTTCAAACTGATTCATCAGAGAAATCACACATAGACTTTAGATTTCTAAATATACATATGATAAAATTAAAAATCTTATACTGGCAGAATATATTTCTGAGCAAGTAACTCATACACAGGAAGTATCAAATCCACTTTAAGGCTTTTTGTTGTCATCCATGAGTCATAACAGCAATTATTGTCCCTTCTAATCAGATTAGGTTAAACCAGAATTGCTGTTTATCATGCTCGTCAGCTTTAAATTATTATTTTTGCTTTTAATTTCTTAGGTTGATAAGATTAAATTACAAGATTGCTTGGAGATAAAATTTAACCTTTACAGTTTGAGGGGACTCTTCTCCAGAACAAAGGATTTCCTGCTTAGTTTTGTTATTAAGTTTACTCTAAACAGAGTTCTAATATGCTCTGCCTTGCTGAATCTGTCCTGTATCACCCAATGACTTTATCACCATAATCCTTCTCAACCTTCCCTTCTGTACCTCCTTTACCATCTGCCTACCCTCTCAAGCTCTTAATTAACTAAGTTAATGCAAAGCAGTTGTTCTTAACCTACACGTAGTTGAAATTGCTGGCTCAGATGCAGAGCAGAAGTTGAATGACTGAAAACCAACCTCTTTTTTTTATTTTTGGTTCCCCCGCCTCCACTCCCCAGTAGTTTTAGCTGGTGTGTTTGTTATTCATAACGTTTTCTCTTCCTATTCATCTTGCATGCTGACAAGCTAGGATGATCCTTTCTTTTTCAGTGGCAAAAAGAGAAGTTCTACTACAGGCTTAGTGCTATCAGTGGTGCCAAATTACAGCTGTCTCTCTGCCTGGCATCGATGAGAGCACTATGTATCAGAAGCTGCACTAAGTGAAATTAAAACCACTGCACATCTATTATCAACTGTGACTTGGCTGCAGGCACCAGGCACTTTTCTAAGTGCAGCAGGTGTGCTGTAATCAGTCATGTAGCACAAATGAATGCAGTGCTCTAAATGTATTCTTTGGTAACAGTTTCAATTAAAAAATCATGCTGTTTACCAGAAATCCAGTTAAATGTGATGATCTTATTGCAAGGTACAATGAGCCTTTCAGATGTACATGATAGAAATAACACAACAAACAGTAGAAGCTTTCTATGCCCTACATTTTTTCTAAAAAAATTCTTTTTTGAAATGCAATGTGTTTTGCATGCAAATTTTCAGATGAAAAATAGAAGATTGATTTACAAGTTATTGTTATTGTACTTTGTGTAATAGCTCTTAAAATTTCTAATTGTATAAATCAAGCAGATCTTTGAATTAATGATTCACCTTTACAAAGACAAGAATAGTCATGCAAAAAATACTAGAAATTTTGAGTAATTTATTTTCATTATTAGCAAGGAAGTAGTGATTTAGAAGTCTATGTTCTTGTGTGGATTTTAGGTAGATTAAAAACATCTGAACAAACAGAACTGAATGGACTTTCAATGAAAGTGTTGATGCACAGTTTGTAATATCAAGTTCCAAGTATGCCTAAATTTTCTGATGTCCAAATGCATTGACACTAAAGCCCATTGTATTAATAATTAGGAACTCTATCCATTTTCTTTTTGGTAGTTGCAATATATCCTACCAATCTTTGCAGGTTAATACTACATTTGAGAGATTTTCTTTGGTTATAAACCAAAGAGTAAGTAGTAAGTAGTACATAGTAAGTAGAAAAGTATCTGAGGGGATAGAGAAAAGGTGCATAAGAAAATAACTCTAAATTTTAGTACTTGTTTATTCACAGCTAATAGGCTTTTCGTAAAACATTACAATTACACAAATGCTTTAAAATTATCTCTATGATTGATTCCTTATTGATAAGCAAATATATGCACTATACTCCCATGTGTACACTTGTGTATACTTGTACGTACATAACCTTAGAATCATAGAAACATTTACCTTGAAAAACGTTTATCTTGACCCCTTAAGGTTATTGAATCCAACCACAGACCTAACACTGCCAAGGCCATAGCTAAACCATGTCCCTAAGTGCCACATCTACTTATCTTTTAAGTATCTCCAGGAGTGGTGAATCAACCACTTGCCTGGACAGCCTCTTCCAAGGCTGGACAGCCCTTTCTGCAAAGACATTTCTTCTGTGAAGAAATTTTTCCTTAGATCCAATCTAAACCTCCCCTGGCTTAACTTGAGACCGTTTCCTCTCATTCTATCAATTCTCTGCTACACCCCACAGCCAAGCAGGGTAAATCTCTTACAATAGGACAGGTGTGCAATGGTGAAGCTGCTAGGTGCTGATTCCAGCTGAGTGAGTGGGAACCCACAGTAGAAGTGCAAGGGGCTGAGTGGTTCTAAATCCATGGATACATTAGTAAAAACTCAGTGTTAAAACTTATCCCCAGTTTTGCTTCGTAGGTTTCCTGCTCATTACATGGCAACTAAGCCAGAATGTTCCAGTAGTTGTAAATCACCTTTGGTGGTGCTCATAAATCCTGAACTAAGGGCTTGTCTGTGCAAGCAAGATATTCACACACAACACCCTCTCCTCCACCCCCCACCCAAATAAATAAATAAATAAATAGACCAAACCCAAAAACTAACCAAAAAACACACCCAACCTCACAAAACCTCAACACAGTAGCTTTTCTAGAAAAATTCTGAGTGTGCATGCTTTTCAACTTACTTTTATCTTTCTTAAATAAATGTGAAAAAATGTCATCATTTTCTGGTCAGTTTGTCTGGATAAGCCCTATTTATCAAAAAAAAAAAAAAGATTACAATAGACAATGTGAACTTCCCAGATACTTTTCAACTTGAAATATTTCACATGAGATTAGTCACCCTACACACAATTGTACTACACATAAATATAACTGTATTTCTAGCCAAAAGGTTTTCATGCTCTATGACATTGAAAATATTATAAATGTAATTGTAATAGAGTTCTTTGAGAAAGTCCTTGACTTTCTGCAGTCTTTCAAATCTCACTGCAGGCAGGGAGTAATTTAGAATTGAAGCAAAATTATTTTACTTGGCTTGTCTTATGTGAGGGCACAGAAAACAAAAAGCCATTTTTTTTAATAGCATTGTCCTACATATACTCATTGCAACGTCTTTGACTAATCTAATTCCTGTATCTTGGCACTTTTCCATGATTTCCCTCAGTTTTGAAGAACTTTGCAGAGAGATCCTCACTTCAGCTGTGATTATTTCTTTAGCTACTTCACTG
This sequence comes from Polioptila caerulea, assembly GCA_013397295.1. Taxonomy (NCBI): domain Eukaryota; kingdom Metazoa; phylum Chordata; class Aves; order Passeriformes; family Certhiidae; genus Polioptila; species Polioptila caerulea. The sequence continues at coordinate 501,278 of VYXF01005288.1, read as the reverse complement.
TCATCTAGGTTGCATGTATGGAAGTTTTATGGCACTTAAAGCTATGCAGGCTTTAAATCCTTGTTTTCCATTGCTGAAAAACTGTTTAGTATCTTGTATTAGCAGCATATTAATGGAAAAAAACTACTCTGCTATGCAACAAAACATTTAATGTAGCTTTATAGCAATGTAATTGCAGCAGTAGGGTTGGTAATTTTGATAGTTTGAGGACACAAGCAAGGCAAGGTATATGGGAAGTAAAGAAAATTTGAGGACATCAGTTGATATCTGTCTATAAAACACAAATTTTTATGCAGTCTCTCTCGTGTCTGAAATTTGGGGTTTTTTTTCTGCAGCTACATCAATTAATTTAGTGAAAAAACCTTTTTATCTCTGTGAGCTTACATTGTGTATGTCAAGGTGTCTATTTCTCTTGTTATATCTGCTGGCAAAATCAGTTTTAAAAAATGTTTTTCAAAATGCCCCTTATTTTGTCTGCCTTAGATCCCAGGAACTTCTTCTGTTGTTCAGAAGAAATGGAAGCCTCAGCAGCCCTCAGCACAGCCCCGAGGGCTGGGACAGTCAACAAAGTCAAAGATTAGTGCTGTGGCAGCTGAAATAAAACAGATTCGTGCAAGAAGGAAAACAGCACGTATGCTAATGGTTGTCCTTCTGGTTTTTGCACTTTGCTATCTACCAATTAGCATCCTCAATGTCTTGAAAAGGTAAAGTTTATCCCAAAATATAAACATTGGTAAAGCTTTCTGTCCAAAAACAATCCTCTGTTGCAAGATCCCTTTTGTTCTGGCAGATGCTGTTGAAGGATAAACTTACTTATTGCATGTTAAAGAAGTGGAAAATAAGCACACAATAATAAGAAATTATTATATATAATATATATATAATCTATCCATAGTACTTAAACTAGATGCCAGATTGTGGAACTCTTATTAACAAGACCTTCCTCATGAAAATGATCTAACCTATCTCCTCACTAAACCTCATCATTTATATGGGATTACAGCTTGTTTGCTGTAAATGCCCCCATGGAAGTGCAGTCACCTAAAGCAGCAGCTGAAGGTCAGCAGCAGAGTGCAGTGTTGGGGCTTGGCTCTGGGGACTGTGAAGTGCTGAGTTCAAACCTAAGCTACTCATGTACAGTTTTGAGACCATAGGCTTCACCTATGAAGCTCTATTTTAATTTTTTATCTTTTTCTCTCTGTGAATTTTGTATGTAATCATGTACAATCTTGGTTCTTGTACAGTGCCTGACAGACTGAGGCTTTGGTAAAGTTACACCTCATGAGCCCTCTGGAATACCAATAAATAATGGCACATACCAGAAGATTTGAATATCCTAAAAAATAACAAGCATGTTATTGGTGCTTTTTTAAATCGGAGTGTTATTGGAACATTTTAGTTTTTAAGGGATAGTTTCAAGGTTTAAATACATCCCACTCAATTCTGGCCCTTCCCTGAGGCCCAATTTAAATATTTTTCATTTTCAAGTCCCTTTGTAGAAAATGTTGAGAGAAAACTCTTTCCAGAAGATGTTTCAGGCCACCTACAACCTGAAACAGAGGAAGTACACAGGCTGCCTCAAAAGCAACAGCAGAGTAGACCCAGAGTTAGATTTTCATTTAATATGCAGAAGTAATGTGTAAAGAAAAGAGTCTGGGAAATACAGATTTCCCTAGAGGACAGAAGCTGCTGCAGTAGGGGTTTGGGGCCAGTTCAATGCCTTTCCAATTCCAGAGGTATTTGGAGAGTGGCCTAGAGAGTGTATTGGAGAGTGGGCCCAGAGCCAGGAGGCTCAGTGACATGAGTACATCGAAAGCAACTTTTCCTATCTTTTCTTGGCTTATCTGACACCAGATGGCTTTAGTTACTTGGCAGAAAAGTTGTGCATCTTCACCACACTAAAGTCTCAGTTGTGCTAAACCACCAAGAGAGGAGGCTGAGGGCTGAGGAGACTATTTAATTCTCTCAGGGAAGAGAGCATTGCTGAATCAGCCTTACTGTGGTACTGTAAATAGGTAATCAGAGATAAAATTAGGCTAAAGTTGTAAAATCTTTTAAAATGAATTCTAATTTTGCCATCTTTCAGGTTTGCTTTTCTCTTTCTGTAGGGTTTTGGGGATGTTTAATCATTCTGATGACAGAGAAACTGTATACGCCTGGTTCACGTTCTCACACTGGCTTGTATATGCAAACAGTGCAGCCAATCCTATTATTTATAACTTCCTCAGTGGTAAGTTACAGTAACCTAGAATTCAAGTCTAATTTACAATTTGAATGTAATGAGCCATAACAAAAATTAATGACCATGTAACTTCAGCTCAGCTCCTCCAGTGGGAGCTAGATCCTCTTCCTAGGAGCAGTTGCCTGAAGTATCCCATTACCTTCAGGCTGTCCACCAATAAGTAACCTAGAGTGTGCAAGGGCCTGAGTCCAAGTGCTAGAGTGTGACTGTCCATGCCATTAATGTGGTAGAGAAGCTCCTGGCATGACTTTGATCTGAAACATTTATCATTCCTCCAAACACTCCCTGGATGCTCTCTGGCAGGTAGCACAGGCCAGGGGCTGTCCCCTGCTGGCATGTTATATTCAAGTATTGAGATTTGGAGGCTCTGAGTCTTTAATAGTTCTTGCATGACCAAACTGTGACAAATAGGGTCAACTTCAAAGAACCAGCCAGGATGCTGTTCACTTACTAGTGTAGATTTGTCTTAGTTTGTATATGTGTCATTTGCCTTGGAGAGCAGAATCAGGACCTGAACTGGTAGTATTGCAGGTAAATATAGGGAGGTAAAACTATTGATCCTCACTACATATTGGCCCACTGTACTTTTTGTGTGTGTGTAGTATGAGAATTATCTGAACAATTTCCTCTGAGCCCCAAAACCATAGGACTGTCAAACATTGTGAATCTTCTTTTAAAATCTATTAATGATTAAACACAAATTAGCCATGCACTCTCATTTCACATATCAAGTAAGGATTCAATCATTCAAGCCTATATTTGCTCAATTATTTTTTTATTACATATGTGATTAATCAGCAGACTATCTATGAGGTGGTTTCATTAATCATTCTGGTTTGTCCATCCTGTCTAGCCAAGAATAATGCAGTCTTCACATCACACCTAGCATGTCTTCTTAGAAAGGTTGTCTTTTTTCTGTCTTTCTCCAAGATGATTAAACTGTGATTTTCTACTTCTGCATCATAAGAGCATCTGGGTGGTTTGCAATAATTTTGCTTTAGATAACTCCTTTATATCCGAATCTATAAAGTTTGATGAAATGCGGTTTATAGTACAATTTTTTCATGAGTCATTTTTGTGGTTGACAGGGAAATTTAGAGAAGAATTTAAAGCAGCATTTTCCTGTTGCATCTTTGGCATTCGCAGCCACCATGACGAACGGTTCACCAGAGGTCGTGCCAGTACAGAGAGTCGGAAATCCTTGACCACCCAGATCAGCAATTTTGATAACGTTTCAAAACTTTCAGAACACGTTGTATTGACCAACATAAACACAATTCCATCAAATGGTACTGCATCTATTACCACTGTTAGTATACTGGTCCCTATGCCTTTAGATCGCATAGAAGTGGGATCCCATTAACTCTAATTGTGCATCCATCAATATTGGGATCTGAGCACAAAGAAAGAAGGGTGTTTAAGAACTGACTGTAAGAAAAGAAAATCAAAATAAATATTTTATAGAATATGCCATAACTTGGATTTATTATGAGGAAAGAAAATTTCATCACATTTATTTCAATAGTCATGTTGCAGATAGGGAGGGAGTAAAGCAGTCATGTTTTTTACAAATATTTTCTTGGGATATCTACTTCTTTTAGACTCCTAAGTAAATAAAGAACGATTACCTAAAAGTATGAAAATTATTTTCCCTATCATTGGACTGTGTTTATGAATAGCTGTATTCAACTCTGACCTAATTATCTGAAGTTGTGGTATATTTTATAAAAAATATTTTAACCAAAACCGGGTGTAGAGAATGAACTACCATCATGTCCTTTACTATTTCAAATTATCTGCTTAGCATGCATTCTGGTGTGAATTAGGCTGATCAAATAAGAAATTCATATTAATTTATTTTCCAAAATTTTCTGTTATTTTTCATGTTAGGTAGGCTATTGCATGTGTTCACTTTTCACTTAATGCAGAAGGAATGGGGTTTTTCTCCTGAATTCAGTAGCATTGCCATTCCTTTACGTACAGCACAAGCAAAGTTACAAATATGAAACCCATATGACAGTGTGGCTGTAAATTATGTTTTACCCTTTGTTTCTCATTTATCTTCATTCTCTTCTTTCTATCCTCTGCTAATGGCAGGGGAGTTAGGCTAGATGGTCTTTAAATGTCTCTTCCAACCCAAACTGTCAATGATTCCATGACTGACTTGTAAACAGGAAGCTGTGGTGCTCTGCTGGTCAGAGGCATCTGGATAAGGAACCACTGGGCAATTTACTTAATATTGCATATTTAGAACACATGAAAATGTTGAAAAGTTAAAAAATCAAGATTTATGCATCAGAAATGCTCTTAGTCTTCAGTCAAGAAGCTTCCACTTAAAATTTTCAAATGCAATGTGAAACATTTTCTGGAAGACCATTTTATGAATTGATTATCACCTGCATAGTGTTCAGAGAGAGATAATCAGAGAGTAAGTTAGCCAGCCACCTGATACAAGCAGTGAAATGATCTTAAAATCTTTATTTTATCTGCAGATATCCCAGCTATGCTCAGCCCATTGAAGACAGCAGAACTGCATCTCCACATACCCGGGATGAACGTGACTTCAAATATAGATGAAGCCATGAGGGTTTCTGCAGAAGACACTGTCAAAACAGAGAATGCAGAGTGGGATAAATTTGTCCCTAGCATAACTAAGCTTACTTCAATGGAGTTACAGCAAGGATGACTTTGGCTCCATACACTGCAACTGCCAGAGAGTGTCACATGCTTTTAGCTATGGTACAGACTACAACTGGACAAAGGGATTCCTTCAAAATAACTGCCTATCCTTTTTCTTCTCAGTCTTACAGAAACCTACTTACCTCAGTATGAGCTAAAGAACATGTCTTTACAATTCTTTTTAATGATTGGATTGTATCATACTTTGTAAATATTGTAGATATTTATTTTTATATATTTTAGATGCTGTGAAATGTTCTAAAATGTATAATATAAAGAAATCTAAGTATTTGAAAGAAGGCTCAAACATATTTATTTATATCCTCTTTCTATAAATGATTGCCTCATACAAGGAATGCTTACTTATGCACTAGTGATATTCTGGCATTATTTTGCACTTTTTTTCTGCAAATCCACTTGTAGTAAGTTCTATGTTTATTATGGAACTGTCACTTCAGATTGATTTGGGGAGAGTCCACATTACTTTTATAAGTACAGACATGCTTCTAAGATGTGAATCCAAAATGCTGAAAGTCACATGTTTTCGTAAGATTACACTTAAACAGCCTTTATTTTTTTTTTTTTTTCAGATTTGAGTGCCTAAAAAGTAACCATTTAAATAAAACTTATGTGATGCTCAAAGGTGCTATAGGCTCAAATTTCCTACTCAGGCCAATAGGAATAACAAGTGTCAGCACCACTGAAGGAGAGGGCATTTTAACTTTGGTAGCTCATTTTAGTCCATAATGTGTAAGTGTTGCTCCAGAAGATCTCTGAAAATCTTTAATGTAGGAAACATTAGTTGTCTTTCATTTTCATGACTTCTCTCTCAACTGCCCTTTAATACTAAAGATACAATCAATTTACAAATCTATATATCTATTTATTGGATAATCTCTCTGGCCTGGAGCTTCCTACTATGTATTCTATTTTTGTCCTTAAAGGATGACAATGGCGCATCACTGGAGACTTACTCTTCTAGAAGAACGTGGTCTATTGGTTAGAAAAAGGCTAATTATCAGAACCTGAGATACAATTTCCCTTTGGCACTATTCATGCATTTCAGTCCAGGTTTTTCAAAAGAAAGGGGAAGATGAGAGGGAGGACATTTTTTTCATTAAAAAGGATTTGGCATAGAAAGAAGACAGTCTCATGTATTCAAATGTTTCTACAAAGCAAATTATTAATTGACCAGGTATTTTTTCATTACCTTTTGTAAATATTTTTCCTAGGTTTTCCTTTGACCTAATGTCATGCAATGTACTATCTATCATGGCAACTATAGTTTTATGAAGTGCTCAATCACTTTATTCTTTAGCCTTCCCCAACAGCTGTTTCACTTGACATTGTTGCAATTCCTCCTGGTTCACATTGCTGTTAAGTGAGAGAAAGGGATTTGCATTCATTTGTATATTAAAGTTTTGTATTTAAAGAAAAAAAAGGAGAATACTCTTTTTTTTTTAATTAAAAAAGAATAAAGAAAAACATCTAAGTGGACAGAATGTTTAAATATCAAATAATAGGAATTTCAATATTCCTATGTGTAAGCTTAATTTTTAATTACAGCTATTATGTCAATGTTATTTCAAAAAATTATTTTGCATTGTCTCTTCTAAGAAAATAAAACCCAAATAACTCTGGAAAGCACAGCAGGATTTGATTTCATAGCTATTGCAATTCCTTTACCATGAGAAAGCTATTTTTGCTCTTCAGCTATGGAAAATGCAGAATTGTTAAGGAGTGTTGAACAAGATATATTTTTTTTTTATATAATTTGAAATTATTAAACAAAGAGGTGCTGAATTAAAACATTACAGACATGGGAAAATGGAATTTAAAAAGTCATCTAAGTTTTTCTTTTGTTTAGCTATAAGCAAATAAATAATCAAAAAGTTAAAAAATAGTATAGCAACCCAGATGCAAAATAATTATCAGTAATCATTTATTTGAGACATAAAATATCTCAGCCCATGCATGAAAAATGTCTATTATGCCCAAATTTGGCCAAGCTACATTTTTATTTCAGAAAATGTATTTTTAGCTTTTCCTTGAAGAAAGAGAAAGAATGTAGAAAGCAATGGTTATTTAAGAAAATTTGGACAGCATAAGAGGGGAGTATGTGTACTTTTCAAACATAGAAGGCCATGGATCACGGTGGAAGACCAGCAAAATTTTTCTGCCTTGTCAGATGCGTTGCCCAGATCTCTGTGAGACAAACAGAGAGGAGGAGGGGACAGTTCTCCTCACCTGGGCCAGCAAACAAAGAACTAAAGTATCAATGTTAGTGACACTCATGGAAAAATCCCAATGCATGTGTTTCTAAAGAGGGGGTGAATACCACCTGCTGACACAATTTGCTTTCTTTTTGCTGCTACCTTAATGCCAGAGGGATAAATTGTGTTAGCTAAGTTAGTTCTGAGGCAAGAACGTCCCTAAAGGTCAATGGCAGTTTTTGGAATCTGGACCAGGTGTTCCATGCTATGTTAGAAAGGGAGGTTCTGGCCTTAATTTTGCCTTTGTAAGAGAAAGCATATATTTTGTTCTCTTTATCTTTTCTTGTTTTCACCTAGATCTCCAGAATTCAAGTGTTCCAATATTTCTAGGAATTTCTTTTAGCCACAACTTTAACTTAGCAGTAATTTTTATGTGGAGAAGATAAATAAAATATGAGACATTCATTAGCAAATGATTCTGGGCTTTAGCTGGACAATTTCTATTGAGTAAACATTGTATCTTTCAGACACAAATTATACAATCAGATGTTATGTCAGATTTGAAATTCTAAGGATAGCTAGAGAATGTTAACTAATTTTTGCCAGAGACTATGGGTTTTAAGCTAAATATTGGTGAAATATGGTTATCAAGCTAAATATCTGGTTATTTTTATGAAAAGATTTTTCATTCAAAAATAAATATTTTTTATTAAAATATTCCTATGCTTTTATTTCTTTAGTTTTACAAAATACAAAAAATATCTTTTTTAATTAAAATAATCGCTGGGAGAAATAAATGCAGCAGTAGCAATAGCCAGCAATGGAGATAGAAATGGCTGTGAGAAGAGAGGGTACAATGAATGAACATTTCCTATCCAGCATATAAATACTAAAAATTATCTGAAAGCTGAGCCTTAATTGGGATTTTTTTCCTCTAGTTTCTTTGCTATCCTAATATTTCCACTGTTGAAATGGAGAGGAATGGAGTTCTCATGCCATTGTTTCTGCTTGTCCACAGCAGCATTAAAAATAGGGTTTAAATCATAGCCTATTTATTCCTGCAGATATTAGTTGTCGTGCCACCATCATTCTGGTGCTTTGTCTCTCAACATATTCCACAGTCTTGAAGGTCTGATATCCTAACCTGTTTCTCCTTTACTGTTGTCACTGTAGTGATAAGCTTGTGCCTTGCAGTCACAATGAATGCAAGATAATATCTCCCTGTCTCCACCTCCAATAACACATTTTTCCTTTTCTTCTGGACTACATAGAGAGAACCATCTCATTCTCTCATATTATCAAAATTGATATGTGTTATTAGCCTGCTTTATGGGATGGAGAATACACCAAACATCACTTTAACTCAGCCTTCTCTCTATGATGTATCATAACCTACTGTTGCATATTACAATGGTTTAAGGCAAAGGCAAATTTATCTTTCCAACCTAGAATTCATCACATCGGTAAAATTATGTTAATCTCTCAGGTTGATCTTTCTACTTAACAATTAGGTTTTTCTGTGGCTATTGTAAATATTGGGTGAAGTTATATTTATTTATTATTATTATTATTACTATATTATTTATTGAACAATTAAAAAAGCNAAAAAAAGAGAGAGAGAGAGAGAGAGAGAGAGAGAAATTACATGCAAGACGGATTTTTCATAAGCTAATAAAAATGACTGAAATCTGGACTTTGGGTCAAGTTTTGCTTTGTCAGTAGGGACAGGATTTCAACCCCTATATCTGTCTCTCTGATTGCTAAGCTGGAAATTTTATGACCTCTTTTTGTTTAGGCATTTAAGGACGAAATACAGTTAAAAATGTTCTGTATGGGATAGGCCATTTGTGAAAACAAGAGTTTCCATGAGTAGCATGGAGAAATCGGTGGGGATCTGTTGCTTGCTCCTCCTTCCACTTCAAAAGCAAAGAGCACACACTGAAGCCAGCAGGTGCATGATCGCACCCTTCAGGCTTGTATTTTTTTTTTTTTTTTACCAATTCTAACAAAAGAATAAAATAAGGCTGCTGACTTTTGTATGGACAAACTGTTTTTTGAGGTATTTTAGTGAAACACCTGAGGTTACACTCATAGTCCAGGCTGCGGCTAGACTATATAGTAATTATTTGTTCCCCTGGTCTGCCGTCCAACATATTCCATAGGTCTTCTCTCTCCTTAACCGATCAAGATTGTATTCCACAGCTGAGATGAAAACAAACACATTCACTTCTCAAATGCGTTGAAAAGTGCTTACAGAAGGTGATAGGACATAGCAACAGGCATTTTCCAAAGAGTTACAGGCGACAGCCGAAGACCTGCTCTGTTAGTTTCTCTGGAGATCAAGTGAGAACTAAGTGCAGAGGGAGTGCCAGATCCCGATGCCGAAGAACTCACGCGTCTCCTCTGGGTGCAGTCCGGCTCAGCGGCGGGGGCAAGACAAGAAACGCGGGCAGAGGGTGTGACAGCAAAGGGCGCTCCCGGGGGTGGGACACTCCCCTCGCTGCCGCTGGCAGGGTGGGCAGGGGCAGAGGAGCGGCGCACGGGCGGGGCGGCGGGCGCTGTCCCCGCCGGGTGCCGGGGGCACGGAGCCGCCGGGCGCTGTCCCCGCCGGGCGCTGTCCCCGCCGGGTGCCGGGCGC
>VYXF01005288.1:469053-491389 GCA_013397295.1 Polioptila caerulea | reverse complement strand
CCGGTGCTGAAGGGGCGGCGCCGCGCCGGCACCTGCGGCCCCGAGCGGGAACGGAGCGGAGCGGCGCCGCCATGGCCGCGCTGCTCGGGCCCGGTAAGTGCGGCCCCGCCGCGCCCGCCCTAGGCTGCTGCTGCCGGGGGTGGCGGCGGCTTGGGGAGCCCCGGGAGCGGGGCGGCGGGAGGGCTGCGAGCGGCGGGACACGAAGGAGCGGCCGCTTGTCGGCCGGCTGGGAGCGCTGGGTGCTGCCCGCGCCGCACACAGGGCTGCTGACACTTCCTTTGGGCTGAGTGGAGAAAAAGGGAAAATCAACAAAGCTGGTACAGGGGGATTTGGTACAGGAGAATATGATGAGACAACTATGTTTTCATTTTTGTTTCTCTCCTTTTCTACTCGCTACATGCTGTGTACATGCTGCTCCTCTCTTTAACACCCCACTACTCTAAACTTCTATTTCAATGTTAAAAGTATTCTGTAGGTAGTTCTGCCCCAGGTTTTGTTAGAATAAAGTTGTCCTTTATTCCTTTTCAACTATATTCAAAGTATATTCAGCTGTAGTTTGCCATTTTGCCTTCAGAGCTTGTTATTTCGCTGCTCTTGCCATTGGATAGAAACTACAGCTTGGTTTCCCAATATTTATTATTGCTTATTTACATTATTTTACAATTGCGGATGTGGGAAATGTAATTCCTCTATTCCTCAGATCCTAATCTGAAAAATGAAGGTGCTAAAATGTTCCTTTTTTCCCCTCCTTTTGACTTGAGACACCAAATTCTTCAAACAGAGAATTTTACACCTATCAGTGAATCAATAGGCCTTTGCATAAAAATACAGGCATCAGTAGAAATTTAAATGTGTCTTCTTGTCAATATGGATTCCTCTAAAAGTTTTAGCTACAAAGTAACTCTTAGATGCCCTGAACTCTTCTGTGCAGAAGTCACGTAGTGTTCCAAACACTAGAATAAATTGTAAGCAACTAAAGTAATAACTGTCAGTTTAAGGAATTGCATAAATTCCAGGGCCCTGGATTCTAAAATCATATAGGATAGTTTGTTTCATGTAGGCTTCTGGCAGTGTACTCCCTCTGTACTGCTAAGGAAACAAAGACCCATCCATAATATGTCATTAGACCTAAAGAAGCCCTTTCTTAGGCTGAAGTGCCTTCAATCATAGATTATGCTGCTCACCTCTTTAATTTGCAAAAACATCACCTCCTATTCTGTGGCCAGTTTCCAGGTAGGTTCAAAATGACCAGCAGTGCTCATTTAGGGAGCAGAAATGCTCCCTAAAAAGTAGCAGGAAGGCTGTGCAATCAGTCCTGTTTTAACTGTCTCAGCCACTGGTCCCTGAAAACTGTCTGAACATGAGGAAGAGAGCAAAGAGACTTTGTGCTCTGAATTCTAGTCAGATGAGTAAATTTTCCATTGTGTTAGAACCTACAAAATAGATAAATGGTCATCCAGCGACATACCTTTTCTTAATACATTAGTGGGTTTATAATTTTGTATTTTTTAATATTTTTATATATTTTATTATTTTTAAAATATTTTTTATATATGTAGTCATTTTCACCTGTAAGGTATTTGGCAACCTTTGTTCTCTGTCATCTTAATAAATAATGAGTAATTCCACAAGAAGAAAGACCATTTGGAGACAGTCCTAGAACTAAAATATTGTTATAATAAGCCAAAACTGTCCCTATGAATAGGGCCAGATGCACATTCCTCAATGTCAAGAGGTAAGAGCTGTTTCTATCAATATGTCTTCAAGGCTGATAAACAGACACAGCCTGGGAGTGTTTCTGAAATCACCACCAGTCCTGCAGAGATCTGAGAACTGCCAGGAATATGCACAATTGAGGAAGGACAAGCACCAGCTATAAAAAGCCCATGAGGCCTCTTTGTCTCATAGGCACACTGGATGCTGTTGCACCCGTCAGTTATAAAGTATAAAATGTTGCTTTGTGTTTATCAACATGCATCCAAAAAGTGTTCCCTACAGCAGCATTATTATAACACTGGTAAATAATTTCCAGAAGAGATGGCATCACCTCTAAATAGTAGTGGCTCTTTAAGGTTGTCAAGAGGGATATTTGATGCATAATGTCTTATTCTAAAATGTATCATTGGAAAATTTTAATTTCTTTGCATAGGGTCTGGACAAATCCTGAAGCAATATTTCGTGCCTCTTGCACATGATGTTTAAGGGATTAAGCAATGCTGGAAATCACTCAAATTCCATATGAACTTACCTGAACATGAGGGACGGGGGGAAGGTATTTTGCCAGAGAGATGCTGTGTCCTTCAACAACTAAAGAAAACACAGGTGTTCAGCAGGTAGTTTGATAAGGCCTGAAATCAGTGACTGAAACTTAATTTTATAGAAAATAAAGACACATGATTACAAATTAGAGGCTGTCTTACCATGGGAATGTTAATGAAAGAGCTGATCTATCTATAAACTCCAGCTGATCTATCCTTTCTTAACAAGGCAATTTAATTTTCTACTGATAAGTCACAGGCAGTGCTGCTTTAAAATTCTTTACCTTGAAACCTCCAGAACTTTTAAAATGTAATTAACAGGCTCAATGCACTCAGGAAAGCAGATAAAGACAAATGTGGGGGTTGCTTTCAAGAAATGATGCATCTGTGAAATGAAAATAAAGAGGGTGAAAAGTACTGTATTTATAAAATAAAACCAATTTATTATCTAACTGTTATGTGGTTGTCAAATCTCTTTCAAAGGCTCTATTCATAGGAATTCCTTAACAGCCTAGCTTGGTGAGATTTCATGTGAATAAAATGCTGTTTCCTCTGAATTTTATGGTGTCTTCCTTTCTATTATGGATCTCAGAACTGCAGCAATTTCTATATATCTATGCACTGATGTCATTTATAGCTATGGTTGCTGTTATAATACTGCAATTAGGTAAAACCAATGCAAAATATGCCACACTCAAACTTTGAACATTTAAATTTAATTTTCCCATTGCAAAACTGAGGAAAAGTTTTGTTCTGCTGGAAATTTATTTGATAGCAAATTTGAATCTACAGAAAAACTATAGTAAATGATATTTTTAATATCTATGTATAAAGGAAAAGGGTCAGTACAGTATCTACTACATTAAATAGTCATTATATTCTGTTTTTACAGTGTTGTTCATTTACTTCACATGTATATCTACTGTCCAGACTACTGACTGTCTGCACTTGAGAGAGCAATGTATTAATGCTGGAAATGGATGTGAGAGTGTCTGGAACGTGGTTGAAGAGGCCTGCAATATTTCAGGTAATTCTGTATGGTGTACACAGCTTAATTTTGAATTGCTGTATGGTTGCATATTCATAGTTTGTTACAATATTGCTGTGGTAACTAAATGAAGTTGGTGAGATTTCAAACCGAAAAATTATGGCAAAAGACAGTCATCTTCTGAAATCCTTTACAATGGCCAATGTTACTTTTAGTAACAGTCACACTGTCTCTTAAAAAAGGTGATAAATAAAATTTCTGCACTATGAACAAAGTCAGAACCTGAACCAACACAGGATGTCTGAATTCAGCAGAAATTAGGCTCTTGTGGGATCCTGTTAAATAAAGCCTGAGTGCAACTGGAAAAGAAGTTCCAACTTTGTTTTACACAATTTGGAGGAGTTGCCCCCTCCCTGGCAGTGTTCAAGGCCAGGCTGGATGGGGCTTTGAGCAACCTGGTCTAGTGGAAGATGTCCCTGCCCATGGCAGAGGGATCAAAGGTCCCTTCCAATCTAAGCAATTCTGTGTTTCTATAATCTCACACAATACTCAAAACAATGCAGCAGTTACTTAGAGTAATTTTTAATTATTGCACTAAAATAAGAAACAACTAAAATAGAGAATACCTCAAAGAAAATTGTATTGTAGGGGGGCACACTGTATTTATTCAGTGAAAAGTACCAACACAGCACAGTGATTCACTTGCAGGGGGTGACAGTATGATAAAGTGCAGATTATGACATGACAAGGCCTCCTTGAATTGTTAAACAGATCCTCATGTAAATGAAGGCAGATAATTAGTCTCTGTCTATATTTCCATTTCCAACAGTTGGTGCTTCACTTCCAAATAATCTATGTTTTAAGTAGGGGAAGACCAGGTGTAGTAAGTTTGACCTGAAACTCATCCTAATCTCTGTGGTTGTTCAAATGAAAATGTTCCTATCTTTGAAGGCCTACTGTCTTCTTGAACAAATCTTGGGTGTCATTCACCAGCTCTTTCTTTAAATCCTTCCAAGACCTTGCTGTTAAATGCCGAGAATCCACTTTGCAGGTGCTGTGAATATGGAAGGGAAAAGAGTGGCACTATAATCTGGTAGTGTCATTAGACCAAGCTAGTAATGACACCTTTGTTGATTGATAAGTGTCAAGTGATCTGCCACTACATCATCACTAGCAAATGCTAAAGGCCAGGGACTATTTTCTGATTGAGTTTACCTTTCATGGGGCAGTGTGTAGAAGTGAATCAGAAGCATCTGCATCTCTGTGGAAATCTCCCTTCTTCTTCTAGCGACACTATTTGAACAGAACAAGCTGTGTCGTGGTGCCATAATGTGTTTGGAGCCTCAGCTGCAGCAGAGTTGACAATGTGAATGTTCCTCTGCCTTGATGTCAGGACCCAGTCTGACCTGTGGGGGTAGCCAGGCAGCAGAAGTTAGTGGTCAATAAGCCATTGCTAAAACATTCACCTGCAGTGTGAGCTACCTGAATGAATGCCTCTGTCTGTCTGATCTGTTGCATGTATTTGATGTCCCAAATGTCCCAAGTCACAAGACAATCTTTAAAATAATTAAAGTAGAAAATTCTCTAAGGGGTCTTTCTTAGTGTGTCCTTTTCCAGATACTCATCTACTTTGCATAGAGTGGCTAAATACTTTTAAGAACAGATGAAGTAAATGAAAAATAAATCTAAGCATAACAGTTACAACAGTCCCCAAAGCAGCTGGGCTTTAGCCCATGTTCTATTGATCTGTTAAATATTTTATGTGAAGTGAAACAGTTTCAAAAGATAAGGCTGCTTTTTAGGAAAAAAAAAAAGTATTGGAATATGCAGTACTTTCTGGCTCAAGTGATCTAAAGATGAGCTCTCTAGAACCAAAACGGAACAAGCTGAATTTGTTTCTCTCATATACATACATATGCTCTCACAAACATATTAGCACCAGGACTACTTGCCACAAAGACATGTATCTGTGCTGTAGCCTGTTAATCTAGATACCTGCAGCCAGAGGAAGTGGGCCAGCATGATTACTTCTGTGGCCTCCCTTTGGATGTACGACATTGTGCCATAATATGACATTTTCTCTCCTATTGTCCTATGTACTTATTCACTGGTATTAATGATATTTGTAACTGGGCCAGAGAAACCTTCCAGAAATAATTATTCTTGTGATTGCTTGTTTGGATTTGCATCTGTATGATTCCTTAGGATAATAGCTTTTGGCAAGGACTCTCCAGCATTGCAGAGCACTCAGAAATTGTGTCGGGTCTAGGACAAATTATACTAAATGTGCTTATTAGGTACCATGATCCCAGAGCATGTAAATCCAGTCAGACAGCTGATGGTACCTCTCAGACAGCCCACAGAAACACGGATAGGAGACCTACCAGCAGCAGCATTAGTGAAAATAACATTACACTGTCTGTCATGTGCAAGTCTAGAAACTTCATGGATGAGCTGCAGGAATGGAAAATGTCCTTTGAGCATAAAAATGTTACTTGGAGGCAAGAGACAATGGGGCAAATATTTGTTTTGTTAGCTTCTTTATGCAAAACCCAACTACAAATAATAAATAAACTCCTTTGGGTTATGAGTTCAATGACTCAGTCCAACAGACTGTAACCTCAAAGTTAAATGTATACATTATCAAATCCTCAGTCTTTAGCTTTTCTGTGCAGGTCTGGGTACACTCTCCAAACTACTGCCTAAGTTCCTCTTTTTCCTGTCAAATTTTCTATCACTGCGTCTCCATGACTCTAGCAGCATTTCCAGAGTCTCAGTTTATAATCTTCAGAGTCCAATCCTTCTTTCACATCTGTGTCAAAAATATTGTGGAAAGAAAAGAGTGTGAAAATGTCTATGAATCAGCTTCCAGGTCAGGATAGAAAAGATAGAAATATTAATTTTTGATGAAATAAGCTTTTCCATTTTGAAAAGATCATAAAAGTTTCAGCTGTGCAGAATGAAGACTTTAAGGTTTGGGCTTTTATGGTTTATTTGTGGGATTGGTTATTTGTTTGTTTTCCTTCTCTTATTTCAGTGTTAAAAAAAAAAAAAAGACATTTCTGAACTCTGATTTAACCATAAGTATAAATTTTCTTAATTTTTCTGAATGGGAAACAGAAGAAGGTTTCAAAAGAAAGAAACAACTCAGATCACTTAAATTTTAAGGAATTAGGTTTTGACTTAGATTTGGATGAGCTAGTTTTCTTAGAATAACAGGCTCATTGAGGTTTGGAGGATCTCTGGAGATCTAGCCAAACTGTGGTCTCACCAGTGCTAGAGAGGAAAACCTCAGACTTTCCCCTGTAGTCTTCAATTCCCACTGAGATGACTGAAGAGCTGATTAAGCAAAAGTAGAGATTATCACTGGGAGTGTCAGCTTCTACTCTGTCATGCTTCTATCTGTGGTCCTGTGTACATGAATTATGTACCTATAAATAAATCAAATTATGAATAATGGCAGCCAAACAATAGGTTGAGAGAGCATTTTTATTGTAAATGCCTTAAAAGCATATACATAAGATAAAATATATTACCTAGAACTAATCACTGGTAAAGCAACAATAATTGGAAACCAGTAATAAAATATTTTCTACTGTTTGTCACAGCTGAATCAATACCATGTACAAACAGAGCAATACTGATAATAGGTTATTTCTACACAGTTTGCAAGAAGTCATGCAAGGGAGCCCCATAAATCCGAGGTGCTTCCTGATGCTGTCTATGCCCTTTGTGTGTTTGTAGCCCCACAGCCTCTGCCCCAGCCCCCTGGGCCAGGTGCTGACTCAGCACAGTGAGCTCTGAGCACAGGGGGCACTGAACACAGCCCCTGGCTCCTGGCCACGACTTGTCACTGTCAGGAACACAGGTGAGCATGCAGACAGGGGTGCTGCACAAAATATACTGGGGTATGGGGGTTTATTCTTCTAGTTCTACTCACCTTCACCCTTGGAGTGTACTCTAGACCTTGAAAAAGACAGTCATAAATTTTGTGAATAAGCTAATTTTTTACACAAGCCCCTCCTAATCTTTATTGGAGGGGCTTGTGTACTTCTACTGGAATATGTTTTCCTGAAATTCTTTTATTATCCCTTACTTAGTTGATAAAATATAGTTGAATATCCACACACTCATCTTCACGGGCTGTGTCACCACATCCTTTCAATCCTATTTTTATGATCAGGGAGTATCATATGTCTGTGACCTTTGATAAATCTCTAAAGTTCCTTGACTTCTAGAACTGTGAGAGCTAAGGGTCAGGGGTCATGATCCACTTCTGAAAAAGCAGAAGGAATGTTGAAGATGGGGTTGGAGAGATACAGGCAATCCCAGCCACCATCACCCCCTTCTTTGCTGATGCTAGAGGTGGAGTGGGAGCAGAGGCTGGGACCTGCAGCTCTTGCTGGTCTATGACATTCCCCTCTAGTAGTGTATTACTGTTTTACCCTCCAAACCCTCCTTAGTCAGCAGCAACTGAAGAAAAGGCAATGCAGAGACTGCTTGGAAAAGGGGATCAGGACAGGGACGTGAAGTCCGGAATAGCTGCTTCTCATTATTTCAGGCACAGACAAAATGCCCTGTTTCCTCTTGCAGAGCTTTGCCTCCATTGCCTTCCACTGCTATTTGTGTCAACAGCATATAAGTGATTTAAAACTCTGGTCATATCAAAGCTTGTCCATGATGCTGGTGACTCAGGACTTCTCACTTTGCAATTTTACTTAGTGCAGTCTTTGCTGCTCCACACCTGTGGGGAAGCAGCAAGGCAGGAGCCAGACAGCAGCATTCACAGGGCAGAGACATCCACCTGGATGCTCAGCAGGCTAAAACCAATCCCCCTGGATGCTCAGCAGGCTAAAACCAATCCTCATGCTGCCCTGTGACCTGGCTGGATATTGTGAGGCACATACTGCTTCACTTACAGATTGTGAGACATTCAACATCTAAGAGGTCAAGTGAGGAAATGTGCTGGTTTGGGGACCTACATACCTGTTTTGACAGGGTAGATCATGATTTTCACAAAATAAAACTTATCTAAATTAGATTAAACTGCTTCACATGTAACATTCTTAAGTAATGCTTAACTTTCTTAAGCAATAATAAATCATAGAATCATAGAATGTTAAGGGTTGGAAGGGACCTTAGAGATCATCTAGTCCAAAGCCCCTCTGCTGTGGGCAGGGACACCTCCCACTGGACCAGGTTTTTCAAGACCTTATCAAGCTGGCTTTGACCATTGCCAGGGATAGGGCATTTACAGCCTCCCTGGGCAATCTCTTCCAGTGTTTCATCATCCTCACCATAAAAAATTTCTTCCTAAAATCTAGCCTAAATTTCTCTTCCAGGGATTTGTATCCATTACTCCTTGTATAATCCTCCTGACAAAGAGTCCCTCTCCAGCTTCCCTTAGGCCCCTTCAGACACTGGAAGGTTGTTGTGAGGTCTCCACACAACCTTCTCTTCTCCAGGCCCAACAGCCCCAACTTCCTCAGCCTGTCCTTGTAGGGGAAGAGCTCCACTCCTGTTACTAACTTCCTGGCCCTTGTCTGGACTTGCTCCCACCAGTTCCATGTCCTTCTTATGCTGGGGACACCAGAGCTGGATGCAGCACCCCAGGTGGGGTCCGTGAGAGCAGAGCAGAGGTGTAGAATCACTTCCTTCACCCTGCTGGCCACGCTGCTTTTGATGCAGCCCAGGGCACAGCTGGCTTTGAGTGAGCACTCACTGTCGGCTCATGATGGGCTTTTCCCCAACCTTCACACCCAAGTCTAATTCTGCAGGGCTGCTCTCAATCCTCTCTCTGCCCAATCTGCAGGTGTGTCTGGGAGTGCCATAACCCAGGTGCAGGACCTTGCACTTTGCTTCATTAAGCATCATAAGGTTTGCATTGGCCCACTTCTCAAGCCCGTCAGGGTCCCTCCAGGGTATCTCTTCCCTCCAACTTCCAGCCCTTCCATCCCCCTTCCTGCCAACTGCACCACACAGCTTGGTGTCATCAGCAAATTTGCTGAGGATTTACTCGATCCCACTAGCATAATAATAATAATAATAATAATAATAATAATAATAATAATAATAATAATAATAATAATAATTTTTTAAAAAAAGTTTTTAGCACATAAAGTAGATGGTTGATTTACCTTAGTACCACAAACTAGTACATGCTCTTTATTTTTGCCACACTTATGGAAAATATGACCTGACATCCTGTGTGAGTGTCTTTACCATTGAGTCCAACTGCACATGAGAACAGACTTGAAACTGGGCCAGCAAACTAAGGTTTCTGCATTATTATTTTTTTGTGTGTTACCTTCTCCCTTATTTCTATTATAAAAATCGTAAAAATCAGGGTATTCTTGGGCTGCTTTAAACTTGTTGTCACTCTCAAACTTAGGCAGTGGAGTTGCTCTATGGGTAGCAGTTCAAGGGAATATCCAAATGGCATTTGTAGGCTCACACCATCCTCACATGAAAGGGAGAATCTGAGCCAGAGCTGGCATCTCCTCAGCCTGGGGTTCTCATCAGCCCCATCATGGGGCTGGGTCTGCCCTCTGTGTCCTGTCTCTCACTCCATCTCATGACAATGCCTCAAGCAGGCACTGTGTGTTCCTGTTCCTATACCAGGCACCTCATTTCCACTACACAGTACCAAGACAAGTCTCTCAGTTCAGGCTGTGCCTCTTCCACTCCTGGGAACCTTTTTAGTTTGGTCTCAGTGTCTTACCTGCCTAAGATAAAAGGTGTGAGTTTAAGGTTTTATGTACTTTGTAAATGAGAGCAGATATTGTGGCAATGGATCAGATCAAATAAAAGAAGTCAATATTGCATCCACAGCTTTATTATATTACTTTGAATGTTATTTAGAATTTGTAAAATATGACAAACCATCTTCTCTTGGTGAAGCATATTATTTTTGTTCTTCAATTGAATTGTTTTATGTAATCATATCCCTTAAGCATTCATAAACATTAATGAAATTATAATTTTAATGGTGAGTTCTAGGTAATAGATGCAAGGCAAAAGACACTGTTAGATGTAATAGAATAATCCAGGTCCTGGCTGACAAATACCCAGAATTTAAAAACTGTGTCTGCACTACAGACAATATCTGTAGCATCACAACTTTGCTTGGGAAATGGTGCAGCATTACTAAAGGTAACTAAACATAAAGTTGTAATTATTAAGAGCAAACCCAGTAATTTTCTAACCACTATTTTAAGTGGATACAACTTTCTTTGCATATTCTCAAGTCTGATAAATGCCCCAAAAAAATTAGTTTTGTCTTTTCTGTGATATTCACGTTCCAGCATGCATGTGAAAGAAATGCCACAAACAAAAGCAATAAAATGCACATGAGAAATTCAAATGGCTTCTGAAACTCTTGTTGAATCCACTGGAAAGCAAGAGTGAATGCACAATGTGTGTTGAGGGCTACTCATTGCACATGGAAATTTGAGATCCACTGGATCTAGGCTGTGTAATTAGGCACACCCAGTACCTTCTGAATGGGAGGATGAGTGAATCGGGATGCACAGGGGTGCAGTTGTGTCATACTGTATCGCAGGAGGACCTTCATTACATCTAGGAGAGGTTACTGGAAACATAGTCACCACCTTCATAAAGCTGTACATAATATATAGAGTGCATCTTTTAAAAATTCTATTGTAATTAATGGGCCCAGCTCCCCTCAATTTATTTTTTATTTTTCTGAGAACTCATCCCTGCAGAAAGCCTGTCTCTGTAATTGAGAATTACTTAGTACATGAAGAAATTGCATTTTCTTGTCCAAAGTCTCCTGGCATAATGATTAGCAAAGCTGACACAAGAGAGATAAAATCAGCTAGTGAATGAGAGTCTGCAGAGTAAGTTTCAAAGTGATTCCTGGCACTGATCCATGACACCCTACTGGCATCACACAGCATTCATCATACAGTACTAGAATATATGGCCTTATTGCAGAAGGAATAATAACATCCTGATCTGCCCCAAACTCCTTGCCCCAAATAAGAAGGATGAATATCTGAAACCTGATGTTGATGTCATTGGAGCAGTTGCTCTCGCTTCTAGCAAAATGATGTAATGTTGCCTTTTTTTGCCAACTGAGATTACATTTGTCACCACTGTAGAAACAAGTTTGCATGGACTTAGTGCAGTGTGGAGTTTACCTACAAAGGATAGCATATGGTGTAGCCAGGCACTTTGAGGAGTAATTCTCCCTGTCTAACTTAAATTGCTATTTCAGGCAATGGATCAACCATCTTCTGGAATTGTCATTCTCTCAAAATTACGCATTTGTTTAAGATGATAATCCACGATACGTCCAAACTATAGGTGGTTAAAATTATGTGAAGTTAAAATCTTTATGCAGTAATTTTAGTGAAGATTTTTCACTACTGTTTTGCAGCCGAACTGCTAAGAGTGTACTGTACTATACAGCTAACAGCACACAGTAAACATGAGGAAGATTCATTAGTTTGTAAGACTCTGAAATTATTATGTGTTTACACACAGCTCAGAACTAAACTAGGGCTTTTTCACTCATTGTAATGCATTGAGACAAGTACCCTTTTCCTGACTTCTTGTGCTGTGACGATGATCCATTTGACTTGTAACTCTGCTTTTGCCTGTTTCTACAGACCATCTGGAGTCCTCCTCCAGGCCAGACACCGCACCGAGCACCGTGCCCCCGGCGAAGGCCGAAGCCCACGGGCGCTCCGGGCAGCCGGACAGCGACTGCGGCGCGGGGAGAAGGCCCTGCCGGGGGCAGCCGGACAGCGACTGCGGCGCGGGCAGGAGGCCCTGCCGGGGGCAGCCGGACAGCGACTGCGGCGCGGGGAGGAGGCGCTGCCGGGGGCAGCCGGACAGCGACTGCGGAGCGGGCAGGAGGCCCTGCCGGGGGCAGCCGGACANCGGGGGCAGCCCCGCTGCGCCGCCGCGCTCCAGAGCTTGCAGCGCGCCTGCGCCGCCCCCGCGGGCTCGTGCGGCCCCGCCGCGCGGGGGCGCTGTGCGGCCGCCTGGGCCGCGCTGAGGGGAGCGGCCCTGGGCAGGTGCGGCTGCTCGGAGGCGCTGCCGCGGAGGTGCCGCCGGGTCTGGGAGGGAATGTTTGACAAGCCTTGTGTGCCTTTCTCCAGGGAGAGCCGAGCCTCAGGGGCTCGTGAGAGCGATGGCAGCGATGGTGACTATAATGCTGATAGTGGTGGTGAGGAAACTCTGGTCAGTGACACAGGTTAGTGCTGTTCCGGCAGTCTGAATGCTTTCCTGCGTCACAGTAGTGTCCACAGTCTACGAATGTGCAATTCAGCATTGAAAAGAAGATCATTTTAGGAGGTTTATTTATAAATAAATTCACAGTCTGATAGAAAATGATAGTCTGTGTGCAAATACTGTTGTCCTCCAATGAGTTAATCTGATACAACCTAATCTAAATCAGTCGGTCATAATTTTCACTATAACTAGAAACAGTATAAGACCAATGAAAATAGTTTCCTAGTTGTAAGAATTGCCTGCCAGCCTTGACTTTAGGTCATGACAAGCAGTTAGTTGAACTTGAAGACTGGTCCACTGATAAACACATTAAGGCCTCTGGCTTTTATTTATTCACAAGAAATCTGACTTTATAATGCACTGAGAAACTCTAAAAATCTCAAGAAGAGTTCATAGGATCTATAATTATGTAAAAAATATTAGCTGCAGCCTTTGAGAAACTGTGCTTTGACCCCAAAACTTATGAATATATGTAATAGTGGCTTTGGAATTTGTTAGTCGGTTCTGTTTGGTCAAACGAATTTGTTTTATTCTTATTTATTTTTACTTCTGGTACTATGCCAGCAAGACAGCTAATACTTTAAATTTACAAAGTTATTATTTACAATTTATGCCTGTATCTGTATCTTTTTTTTTTTAGACAATATTAGTATGGAAACAAAATTACAGTGGGGTTTGTCTGCTCTCTCCAAACAAGGTAAGTCTGAATTTACTTATGAATCCTATGAAATAATTTTCAGCTCCATTTTCAGACAGTGTGCAATGTACCTTCAGATTAAAATTAATACTTTTCATTCAAATGGATGAGCAGGGAGTTAATGGGTCCAACATATTTTCAGCTAAGGTACCTGGTAGAGAAGAACCCAAAAGTGTAACAGGTAACATTCAAGTAATATAAATGTAAGTCACGTAACAATCATGATTCTGTCAAATTTACAGAGGCAAATCTTATCCCATAAGCAATTTAGGGTCTAGAATTTTCTAGATATTTTTGGAAGGTTTATTTCACACTCTAGAGATATCTAAACTGATATTAAAAGCACAAAAATGCCATTTATATTCTCTTCTTCATTACTTATTACATAGCCTAGCATAAGACTGCAGAGATTTCAGCAGTTTCAGGAGAGTTGCTTGTGAGGGCCCAGCAGTGCAAGAAAGAAGCATGAAGTTACTCAGTAGGCTTAAAAGAAGCAATGCTGGAAGAGCTGGATTAGAGTTTTGGGAATCAAGCTTGATTTACTGGGAATGTTGTAGACAGGATACCTGCCAGTCATCACTTGAGAAAAAAATCCTTGAAGTTTTATTTTAAAAACTGTTATCCTTTTTAGCATACACAGCAAACAGAAGCTGTTTGGATGTGAACAGGGAGTGCGTTGAAGATGAAGTGTGTAACAAACAGCTGTCCCTGTACCTCAAAGTTTGCTCAGTAAATAAAAAGTGCAGTGTGGAAGGATGTCATGCAGCCATAAGGTTCTTCTATCAGAACATGCCTTTGGAAGTTGCCCAAATGATGATATTTTGTGACTGTACCCAGCATGATGAATCCTGCCACAGAGCCAAAGAACTTCTCCATGGCAAACCCTGTGCAGCTGCTGTAGTTCCAACCCCATCATGTCTGAATGTAATCCATATGTGTGAAGAGAATGAATGGTGCAGGTGAGTAGAGGTATTTTGCCCATTAAAGTGCTTTTGAATAATGATTTGGTCAGACCACTTTTATTATACTTTATATCTCAGCTATAACAGAATTATTTTCTGTACTGTATCTGCTTTGTTTGACGTCTTTCTAGATGTTTGCATCAACTGTGGTAATTCCAGAAGTAATCCCACAAGTAAACTGAAATGATTAGCTTTCAGAAAGGTTTGGAATCTAATGTGTGCTTTTCCTCTGTCCGTATTGTGACACTTGGCACCATTTCTGCTGGACAAACTATGCTATTGCATATTTTCATTACCACTTTCTTTAGATAACACCTGCCTGTCTGCACCTTTGCCCTCCAGCAATTTGTCCAAGTTGTGCAGCAGACCAGACAAAGTTTGTTTGGTCAAAGTAATTACCTGACCCTTTGTGCCCAACAGCCATGCAAACAACTTGGCCTGTCCAAAAAACTTTTGTCTTATTCTCTTCATCTCAAGGATACTTGCAGAAAGCTTTCAAAAGTCTGGCCTGAAACATACACAGACCACCCAACTCATGAAGAATAATGCCTTTTCAAAGTTTCATTTTATATTTTTAAAACATGCAACTGGATTACCCATATTTGTAGTTTAACTTAATTGCCTCCTTTTATGGACAATCAATTGGCCCACTCTGTTTTTCAGTGTAGTCACCTTGTGGATTAGAGTTGAATTTTACCTCAAGGTTATGCTCAAATTAACCTTCAAATCAATAAACCAGGAGGCCAAGAGATGGTTTTGAGCAGATTGTTCAGATTGATATCAGTGAGAATGGCCAAAGGGCTATAAATGTACATCTGTACATGTGTAGACGTGATGTCAAAATGGCTCAATTCCCCATCATTTTGGGAGCATCAATGTTTCCTGGCACTGACAATAAATGCATATAGTTAGCAAAATTTGTCTGTGAATTGTGGCTAGGCACATACATAAATCAGGACGTGAATGAAAATAATTCCTTTAGAATAGAGGTGGCATCTTTGCTTTGTGTAATGAAAGTATTTACCAAAATTTTCTAGACCATATTGCAAGGGTCTATGCTTTCCCATGTGACATACTTGGGGCCACTACACAATATCAACAGCAAATTAATGACATATTTATATTATTAAGGAAGAATATTTTAATAACTGAATGTACAATATACTAGACTTTACCTTTATCATCCCTTAAAATTTAATGTGATAGATTTTTTTTTAATTAATACCTACATATTTTTCTAGTTAATTTATAATGGATGTTTTCTATTGAATGCAATAAAGGCCAATTTTATTCCATCCTAACAGCAAATAAATGGAAATAATTTGAGATTATTGAACTGGGTAACAAGTTAATTCTTCATGTGATTGATCTCTGCTATCAATTTATCTTGAAATTCACTGAATTAATTGTACTTTTTCCTGAGCCTTGGATATTTTGTATTTTGTTAGCATTTGGGGGGCCAAGGGGTTGACATTGGATGTAGATTATTTAATGCAAAATATGTTGAATGTTTATTCTTCCTTCACACTGCTCAAAAACTGATCCACTACAACAGCACCTGGTGTGGCTTCATTGTGATGACTGGTGTAATTCCTGTATTCACATTTCTTCTCTGAGTATCTGAGACTGTTGGAATTCACACTGGTTTTTACTGGACTTTGGGAAACAGGTGCTGATTAGAAGTGCAGTTGCTTTTTCTCCAAGTCAGAGCAGAATTTATGTCAGCTCTCACTGAATATTGCGATTTTTCAGGCTTAAGTGGTACCTTGGAAATACACTCTTTTAGTGGTGTTCACTAAATGTCTTTTTATGAAATCACAGTTTAACAAGTGTCATTGTACACTTCTTTTGTTTTTCCGTTTTCTTTCCCTACCAGGAAACAATACACAACTTTTTGGTCAAAGTGTTGGAGACATGTGACCAAAAAATGCTATAATGATGAAGCTTGTCTTGAAACTTTAATGAAGGATGACGTGCCCTGTTCTGCCACTGCTGATTGCAAAGCAGCCTACATCAGCACCTGGGGCACGATGCTGCATGTGGAGTGCACCTGCCAAAATCTGCCTCCCGTGGAGCAGCCTTTGTGTGAGCTCTTCCATCACATGCTGCACAGCAAATCCTGCTTCAGTGACTTACGTGAGTAACGCACATTTACAGAGTAATTAGTTTTAAAGAGAATGAAGATGCTAATTTACATCAAGTCTTTACTATATCTTTGCTACCACTGGTTCCAGCAAGATCTATAGCTGTGGGTTTTTTAACATCCAAATCAGAACAGAAATTTGACCTACAGTTTTCTTCCTCTGGTTTGGGGAAAAAATTATAATAGTAGTAAACCAATGAAATTGACTACGTCTCATTATTTGAATTTTCTGAAATAAAGAAGTAATTTCTAGAATCTATATTAATATGCAGATTAGAAAAGTCCAAAGTCTTCCTGTTCTTGACTTAATGTTGTACTTTGGTATGCTGTTCTTACCAATAATATGAAGTAGCATTTGGTTTTTCTTTCTTTTCCTCTTGGAGTCTGACTATTAGTAAACCTTACACATATTTAGCAACAGAATTCATTCTGCAGAAAAAAGCTTCAATTGTTTAAAGTAGGCTTTAGGATTTGGTCTTCAGTAAAAATACTGGGTGTAATTGAGATGAAATATAGGTACTTTTTCAGAACCAGTAATGGCTTTCATGTGCTTAATTAGCTAAATATTTTTAATGTGATAGAATGTCCTTGCCAGGCCTTTGGTTAAGAGAATTGTTAATGCAATAAACAGCAATATGGGAGCAAATATTAATGTTTTAGTCTGAGTCTGCAAAGTGCCTTCAAAGCAAAGCTCCTCTTTGTCCCCTCTTATTGTGTCATGGGTCACATCACAGGGTGGTTCCTGGTCTCCTGCACCATAAACTGAACCCAAGGGTTCCTCTGCAGCCTCTGCAGTGCTCCAGCTGCACACAGACATCTGGTCCATCAACCAGATCAAAGACCAAAGTATTCTCTTCTCCTCAAATCTCTGACTTATCCCACCAAGTATTTTGCAATGTTGATCCTCTGAGGATATGTTACTCACCAGTGCCTCATGCCCTATGCCAGCTATCTTCTACATGTACACTCTAGGATTATATATATTCTTGCACTAACTTGAGAGAGGTAACAATACCTAAAGATTTCAATGAAAAGAAATGGTTCTTTCATAGTTTTACCTGATGGACAGTATTTTGAGAACATTATATATATGTATAATATGGATTGCATGCATGCATTTCATTGAATTCATTAGCTACTCTTTCAGAGTTGTTCTAGGAACCAAAAGGGTACCACTGATAAGGGTGTAATTTTTTTCACATCACTCAAAGGCTACCCAAAAATTAAAGTCAAGATGGGGAAACATTGCTCTTAGTTTAGTTAGTCATTACTCAAATCCAGACTCCGAGAAAATATTAAAAATCTTGTAACAACTCTCCTGGAAAAGTGATAACATAACAAACTTAGACTTGAGACTTCTAGCAATGATTTTGCTGATGAATATTATATACTTGCTTGATTTAGGGCTGAATTTAACAGTCCAAATGAGTGAACACATCATCATGTTAGTTATTCCTTAACCTGCAAAGCAAAAAGATGATCCTCATGTCTGAATAATCAAATAATTGCTGACGAGCTTTTGCCATTCCCTGAAGCAGTCTCAGTATAAAATGGTTTCAGGGTTTTTGTGATTGAAACTTCCCTAACCTAATTGGGACTGAAGAACAGAAGCTTATGTTTCTTGTGTTGTGCAACAATTTCCTGGCAGTTAAACAAAAAGAATTTGGGGATCCAGAGCCTTTGGTGGATCAGCACCTAGTCTACAGAACGCTTGCAGCTTATTGTTATTCTTGCCTTTTTTTTTTTTTCTAGATGTCTATTTGTAATGCAGCTAAACTGATGATGGTGATGATTATGGGTTTTATTATAAAGCATGTTTTTAATGCCATTCTCTGTGGGGCAGTACAGAGGTGTGGAGTGACTTCTCTGTTTCAGCTTCCACCCAGCCCCATTTGCTGACTTATTCCTCTGGCCTGGTAGTGATTTTTGGCTGACTTTCACTCTTAAAATGGCAATGACCTTAAACTCTGAAACATTTCTGAACAGGCAAATACCCAGGGTTTGGAAAGGGGATCTTTGCCTCTAGAACTGGTGTGAACAGACCCACAAGTGGTGTTTCCACCATCACATCCTCCTACTCTTGCATGGCACTGCCTTTGCTACAGGTGTAGCAAAATGAAGCTTTCTTGTATTACAAGAATTTCTCAGCTTGGTGGTTATGTGAGTGACCAGACAAATCCTTGTATGGTTTAGCCTCCTACTCTGTAAACTATACTACTTAAGTAAACTTCATATTTTTTATGTCAACAGAAGATATGTATTTTCAGATATATTCATGAAATTATGCCCACTGAGAGGACAGGCCTTTGTGAAAAAATTTGTTGAGGTCTAGCAATGCAGTTGGAGAATAAACTCTGCCTTGTGGAAATTCCTTCAGACTGCTACCCCTTTCTGACCACTTCTGTATTGGTTTGGTGGACCCAACTCTTTTGGTGGGCCTATTTTTAGAACAGTTTATGTGAAAAGAAAATTTAAGCTCTTTTGTGCAGAGAATATTTTCAAAGAGTACTTGTCATACACAAGAAAAACTGCGGCGGAACAGGAAGAGCTGTTATGCACTCGTTCAATTTGTTCATCAAGTATCAGTAAATGGTATTTTTAAATAGCTCCCTTTATAAATTCTGCGGCTGTTAGCAAATTATCAAACAATATTAACTTACTTATTATTTTAAAGTAATATTTTTGATGGGTATTTTCTTTCCAATATCTAGGTCAATTTTCTATTCAGAAGAAGAGTTTTCACACGGTAAATACAGAAATGCCAGGGGAAGAGATTTCTGGAGCACAGCCCCATTATTCTGCAATTAATGGTGAGTTTAGGCAAGTCACTCCATGATTTCCACAGCACTACTCTTGGGATATCCCTCAGGTATGATAGAAAGGACCAAAGGTTGGTCCCTTGGGTGGGTTCAGGCAGCTTGAACAGTTGCTCCATCATTTGGTCTGGAAATCTCCCTACCTGTTTGGCTTAGCTTATACATCCACAAAATAAAGTTAGTCAGACTGAACAAATTACTCTGATAAATGGTTTTGAAATAGATGTCTCACAATCACTGTACTATAATTGGGGAAAATTAGGTTATTAAGCCTACCAGAGCCTGACTCTCGGTACAGTCATTAGAGAGTAGTCATCACAATGTGTAATACAAATTATTGTCTTTGATGTCACACCTCCTTGTATCTCTCTTGACTTTCTGTAGTAGTTACAACGACAAAATTAGAAGCCACAGTCAGTGGTCTGAGAAGGGGCTTGTGTTATACTCCATCAGACTCTACCTTCTTACACAGCAGAAGGGCACACAGTATCCCATGGACTGAAGAGCTGCAGCGGCTCTTTTATTTCCACACATTTACAGTAAGAAATTAAGCAACATAAAGGATATTGAATTAATATACAAATGTTTTCATTGCTGAAATAATATTATTTTATATTTCCTTTTGAGGGGCGCAATTACAGAGTGAGAACACTAAAGAGCTTAATGCACAAATATCACCTCTAATGAGAATGACCTGTTCTACCTTGTGCAGGGCAGATTACAATTCTCCAGACAATACCACAAATTAGTTCTCAGAACTGTTCATACAGAACACTTTTAACTATGAAAAAAATAATTCAATCTCTGCATGCAGTAGAAAATGAAGTGACTTCTAACCTCTCCATCCTCCAGCTATCGCTGAAGTGGGCAACCTGAATAAGGATAAAAAGGATATAAAAATGGATTAAGGGAATGGGATTCCTGAGACCTGTGTGTGCATAATTAAGCATTTGGCTGTAGTTAGCATTAAAGTTACTTAAGAATCATGAATGTCGTCCAAGTGCTCTGTGTAGCCAGAGAAGAAAGTCAGGGACCTGCAAAGGAAGAGCAGTCCAATCTTTTTGGACTGCCTTTGCTGAAAGTATTGACTTCTCCTTGCCAATTACAGAGGGAGCCTGAATCCCTAGTTGGAACGAGACTCTAGTGGTTAAATAATGCAAGTCATAATACAAGAAATACTGCACTAAGTGAGAAAATGCAAAATGTGAGATATTGCACCCCTGTGGCTAGGTCTAACTGCAGACCTTTTCGGTGGGTCATTTACAATGTAAATGCATTTTACATTTCACTCAGAGATTCAGATAAATATTTGCAAGAAGAATCCTGCACCCTGTTAATTCTGTTCACACTGAAGTCTGAATGATTTCCAAAAACCTTTCCTTGAAGTCTTAACAGAACTTTGGATGGCTTTAGAAAAATAAAAAAATGCTGACCAGCCTAAACCATGCAATAAAATATTCTTTCTATTGTAGCTGTCATGTACATGAGATGAGAACTCTAAGCCATAAAAGTCTCATAGGAAGCCAGGTCAAGAAGAAGAATTTGATTCAGAATATCTGCCTGATGGTAAAAACCATGCTGCAAATTATTTCATAAATCCCACTGCCAAAAATCTAACTCAGTGTCCTAGATTCATATGCTAATAAGTGTGCATTACTCAGGCTGCAAAGGGAGTTATCATCTTCAAAAAATGTTTATCTTTAATGCAATCAAATCCCAAGAAGAATCCAGGGCACAGAGGCAAAACAGTTAAGTTGTCAAATGTGGCCTTTAACGTGTAAAGACTTTTGAAGACATTTGCTTCTTGGCTATTTTCTGCTTGAAAAACACGAGATAAAATCTGCTGATGTCTGTATGTTAAAATCTCAGAAGAATCCTTTACTTAGTTTTTCATTGAAAGATACAAGGTTCTCTTTCACCAGATGAAATGAATGGCCATCTACAGATGAACTTGTTCAGAAGAAACAGCATGTCTTCAGCTTTTTCTAGTTTTTTACTTTAAAATATAGCTTACTGTTCAAAAAACCAGTTAGATTTCTCTTATTTTATTCTCTTATTTTATTTGCAGCATTGCAAACCATCTTATTGGATAAGATTGCTTTAATAGAAGGAATCTTTCACAATAAGTAATAAATCTAAACATATGTGCATATATTCAAATATATTTGAAAATAAATAGAACCATGGAAATTGAAGAATTATTATTCCAGCTTTTGGCGTAAAAATGTGATACCAGGATTATGTAAAAATCTTGACTGGATTTAAACACATTCACATTCTCAGGAGGGGAAAGGCCAACTGAGCCATCTTTGGGCTGATACAACTCTCTTAACAAGATGTGATGTGGGCAGAGTCAGAACCATATAAAAGTTAATCAGGCTTTTCCTGGAAAATTGAATTTGATCTCATTTTGGAAACAATATCAAAAAGTGATAAAATTTCTCCAAACTTCTAATATGCCTACCTAATTATGCATCTTCAGCCTGGTTTTGGCTTTGGCAAATTATACCAATGACTTTACAGATCCAAATAATTTAAAAGATTGCTTTCTGCACTTTAGATTGAAAAATGATTTGTGGGAAGATAAGGATTTACTTTCATCACTGTGGAGCTTTGAGGCTGAGTTGTGGGTTTTTTATGGAAGAGGAAGCTAGAAATACAGAACACTTACCCTGTTCTTGTGAGATACAATAAAATTGGACTTGACCCAAAACCTGTTGAAATTTCATCTTAAATTATAGTGTTCTATTTCCTACTGAGGAGTTTTGCTGTGCTGAGTATTTATATAAACAAGTAATTGGTAGGGTTTATCTGTAAGTATACCAGCTGCTGTGGGAACAGATTAGTTCAGCTCCATTTTTCCTTTTCAGACTTTAATTTCTAATTTTGTCAGTCTGACAGTTTTATAAATGTAAAAAAGAGCCCGTGACGAGCTGCAGGTAGCCAAGAAACCTCTGAGCAGAGGCTGGGATTAATCTGTTTGATGAATATGCACTAGCTGTATGTGAGCTCGTAGATCTGCAATAGAATAAGATCCACCAAAATCCCTCTTTGTTCCAAATAGAACTGATTCAACATCTCTTTTACCAGAAATTCTTCAAAAACATAGCATTTTTTTCAGATTTTCTCAAAAAAAAAAAAAAAAAGAATAATTGGTAATTTCAGTGTTTGATTTGATTGAAATGAAGCATCTTTTACAAATATTATAAGA
>VYXF01005288.1:383895-469015 GCA_013397295.1 Polioptila caerulea | reverse complement strand
AAAAAAAAAAAAAAAAAAAAAAAAAAATTGGTAATTTCAGTGTTTCATTTGATTGAAATGAAGCATCTTTTACAAATATTATAAGAGAAAAGATCAGTGTTATGCTGAGAATTTATTAGCTCATTTTTAACCATCCCTGACTGTACAATCTATAATTTGTTAGATAAAATAATTTTTGTGGTGAGTGACATACTTTAAAAGTTTCCATTTGCCTAAAATATTTGTGAAAGCCACTTTCCACTTCAAAAAAGTAAGAAACTCTT
Source organism: Polioptila caerulea (assembly GCA_013397295.1). Classification (NCBI taxonomy): domain Eukaryota; kingdom Metazoa; phylum Chordata; class Aves; order Passeriformes; family Certhiidae; genus Polioptila; species Polioptila caerulea. The sequence goes on along the minus strand of VYXF01005288.1, from coordinate 468,752 downwards.
GCCCCTACAACTGCTCCTACACTTGTAAAAGGTTTTCAAAAATAGCTGCATGTACAATTAAGGTTCAGAAACTGAAAGAATTGCCCACAAATTACTCTTTTGCTAAAACCCATTACCTCAAAGAAACGTTGTAACTTGGGAGCTAGGCCAATTGCTGATGTAGTTTTTAGTATATGTTATTAGCAGTCCTTCTGTAAGATTGACCTCAGCCCTCTTTCTTCAAAAATTCACCATCTTGAGTATCTTCCAGTAGGTTACTGGATGGAGTATTCATTCCATTTGTGCAGATTGTGGTGGTTCAATCACTGCTTTCATTTTCTTCTATTGGAAAACTTGAACTTGGGACAGTTTCTTGAGAAAAAGTGAGCACCATTCTACAGTGAAAGCCAGGCAGGTCTGAGCCCTGCTCGGCCCTTTGTTTTCCATGCTGTGGCATCCACAATTCACCCTCTCTTCCCAGGGCTGCTCCAGCATCCACACCACCTGTGCTTGTGTTGTAGGAGGCTCTGCACCTGCTGCACGTATGCAGTGCACACAGAAATGCCTCATGCAGGGTTTGTGTGTGCATGTACATGGCACAGGGCACATGGCACAGCCTCCTGCAGGGTTTGTGTGTGCATGTACATGGCACAGGGCACATGGCACAGCCTCCTGTAGGGTTTGTGTGTGCATGTACATGGCACAGGGCACATGGCACAGCCTCATGCAGGGTTTGTGTGTGCATGTACATGGCACAGGGCACATGGCACAGCCTCCTGTAGGGTTTGTGTGTGCATGTACATGGCACAGGGCACATGGCACAGCCTCCTGCAGGGTTTGTGTGTGCATGTACATGGCACAGGGCACATGGCACAGCCTCCTGCAGGGTTTGTGTGTGCATGTACATGGCACAGGGCACATGGCACAGCCTCCTGTAGGGTTTGTGTGTGCATGTACATGGCACAGGGCACATGGCACAGCCTCATGCAGGGTTTGTGTGTGCATGTACATGGCACAGGGCACATGCAGTAACTGATCCCTTCTCCAGAGACCAGAACACAGCCTTCCTGCAGCCCCGATAAGTAGCTCAGTGATGAGTCCAGGCATCCAGCTCTTCCTTAGTGAATGTTTCACTGGCTGTGTAAGATGGAGAAGCTCAGGAGCACCTAGGGCTCTCTGCATTTGAATTCCTATATAAACAAAACTTACCTGATTGTACCAAGACGACAGAATCAGTGCAACAGGAAAGCCACAGAAAGGTTTCTTGGTTTTTTTTTGCTTGTGGCTCTGCATTTGTGGCCACCTGTCAAGTCATCTAACCTCCCCAACTTCCCATCCTGTGTCCAGGGCTTATATTACACTCTCAACTGAAACGTTTCCTTCAAATATTTGATCAAAAGCAATGGATTCATTATTTCAGGGAAAAAAAAGCGTTACTTCTCCTTTGGAAAATAAAATTTGAAACAGCTCCCAGTTTTTCAACGGTTGGAATTTTTAGCACGTAAGCCACCTAAGTGCCTTTTTGATGAGAGGCTGAACAGAAAAAGGAAACTCCATGGGAATGGGGCCCAGAAAAACAGTGTTAGATCCCATTTTACATTTATTTGATTCTAGGTGGAGTATTGCCCCACACTGTAATTACAGTAATATGTGAAAAAGGAAAATAAGTCTAGTTGATAAGTAAGAGCCAAGTCTGCTTGGATACACAGAATAAATTTAATATTTTAACATCAATAGGGAGAATGCTTCAAAACAAAAATCATAGTAACAAGCTGTTCCCCTGCAGCAGAGTGAAAGGTACAGCTATACATATGAAACACTATTGGAGCTGGTATTTACTAAAAGTCTGAAAATTACATTGCATCAAGTGGCAAAGGAAGTTATTCCTACCAGACAGACATCTAGGTTTTTTTCCTCCTTTTAATTCCTTTTGTCAATAGTGATAGCTACTTTAGCTCACATATGTATGATTTCCAATACAGATCTCAAATCTGATTCTTGTTACTAAAAAAGAAAATGTTTCATTTCTGTTTTCTGTTTTTATTTTTAGGTGAAACTGTCTACATTATTGCTTACTCCTCCTGCATAGCTCTCATCCTAGGAATAGTCCTTCTGACTCTCCTGAAGATCAGGTAATTTGATAGGGATATTAATCACTGGTTCTAGGAAATTGAAAAAACAGAAAATAAAATGTTTTGACTTAGTTAAAAGGTGGACATTGTGATTGTCTTTAAAAACAGTCCAGCATGCCCCAGTGATGGAAAGAACTGACATTGTGGGTGTCAGCAGGGAAGAGTGAAATATGATCTGTATCTACAATGCCCTCCATTCATGCAGAGATCCCAGGCTTTGGGAGGTTTCATTTCCTGTCCCATGGCAGGGGAAGGTGAAATCTGAATTCAAAAATTCTGTGAGACTACGTTCCTAGCCCCATAGCAGGCAGGGGTAATGCAAAAAGGAAATGAGAATATTCAGCATTATAACATATTTAGAAACCAAATTGTGAATGCTGCTATTGTAGTTAATATTCTTGCCAAATGCCATTTTTGCTCACAGGAGTCTGTAAACAACACTCGCCATCCCTGCCATCCTTTCCCTGCCCCCCTCTCTCCCTCCCTCCCTCCCTCTGTATGAGGAACTGCCCCTACACCAATGCTTTGTAAGAAAACAGAAATGTGCATTCACTTAGTTAAATGAACATGGTCTTTTCTTAAATGATACATTTTCTTGGACCAAATTAAATGGCCAGATTTCAAGAATTACACTGTCAGATGATAGGTAACAGAACATGATGTAGCAGGAGCTATATAAAGTGGGAGGGATATTGAGTCAAATTTCATTAATAAATTCCAAGGAAGATCAAAGAGGAATTGTAGAAAAATGCAAAAGGCAAGTCAAGGATATATGGGAACAGAGGCTTTCTCTTTAGGTTTGCAGTTACAGGAATATCAGCATATAAAGAAAATACAGATTTAAGAATACAGAAAATGAAAGGAAGAACAATGAATTAATAACAATGAAGAGGATTATTTTATACCACGGAGTTCATCATAAAAAGAGGAGAATTTTGCCACTGATTTCAATTAAGCCAAAGTTCAAGCCAAAAGCTGTATAGTTTATTGTTAAATACATGCACATTCTTTGTTTTCAGAGCCTGCAGAACAAAATATGAGTCAAGAAGTCCCTTGCCAGACCATTCTTCTGAAACATTTATGGCCCATTATAAAAGTCACAGATGAACTACTCTGTTGCTTATGTTTTTTAAGGCTATTCCTGAAAGCCAGCCTGTTGTACATATGTGATAATAAAATATATATTAGAAAAACTACTATAAATGATGGAATTTTGTGGTTAAGCATACAAATTCTTTTTTTCTATTAGCTTATTTTAAGCCTTTCAAAAGCTGAAAAAGGGGGTTAAAAAAATGGTAAGATGATGCTCTCTCTTATTTGTGTAGGTTCACAGATCTGTCCTGAGCTGTACATTTCCTACATTTTTAAATGCACGTGACACTGGTATAAATGCTGTATTAACAATGGCAGTCTTTGAAACCCACCCTTCCTGATCTCAACTCATCTGGAAGAAATAAAAAAAATTCCACTCAGAAACATTTTAGAGATCTGATAAAGAGCACAGATGTGGCAGTTTTGTGCATCAGGCTCCCAGGTACCAGGTACCTGAAGCAGCAGTCACAGCTGAGCTGCCTGAGGTTTAATGGTGGAGCACTTGCAGGGTGGGAGGAGATCAGGATTATAACCCCCTTCAGAACTGAAATGATTCTCTGAAATAATGCTTTGACTCCAAAACGTTGCTGAAAATGTTTTTAATTTCTCCTCCAATATGTTTTTAAAAGAAATGAGTGAGTTTTGCCACTTTGAACGCAATAACTTTAGAAAGCATGTTTTGGTCTGAATGCCCAGTGGAGAAAGTCACTTGGTTGGGGCTGAAGTGCCTCCTTCTCAAGAGAGGAGCCATGACCCATCTGATCATCTGTGTTTCCTATTCATTGTCTCTAGGCAAGACCCGAAGTGCCTAATTGTCCCCTTGCACTGCACTGGGAGTCATGGTCCCTAAGCACCATTCTGGATCCCACTTTGTGGCTAAGAGCTCTGGATTTCTCTCTATAGCTGAGTTGTTTTGCTAGATTTAAGCTTCTGTTTACTACCAGTGGGTCATCTTTGTTAAATCTTTGGAACAATCTGGTTCTGGTGAGCACAGAATAATGGACTGCCATGTCTTATTCAACTGTTTCCATGAATAACACATGTGTTGTTATAATAGTGTCTGATTAACTTTATTTTGAATGTGATTAGTTTAAATTTTGTTTGAATTATCATTAAATGTAACTCACCTCCCATTTTGACCATGAGATTACTGATCTAGGGCCACATCTAGTGCTAGATGCCTGATCTAGGGCTAGAAATTAATGTGATCAGAAAAGCAAGAATCTCTGCTTTCAATGTGACTCTTGCTTCTGGCTTTGGTAACTTGCAAAATTATTGCTGTAGAGCAAAATCTAAGTGTTCAGTTCTGTTTGGGAGAGGCTTAGAAATCCTAATTATTACAACATGGATTTTCTCTATCATCTGCATAAACCAAAGAGAGTCCCTTCTTGTTTTGCAGTCAAATGTTCTGTCATTACTAAATCAGCATTTGGACAAAAATATAGAAACAGAAACGTGAAGTTAGTTTGTTAATCAAAAAGATCTCCTTTAGCAGTCCAGCAATTTGCAGCATCTGACTTAACTCTCACCAAAAGGATATATTCATATTCTTCATTTTAAAACTGTGAAGTGAGAACACTTCAAACTGAAAATACTGTTTAGAATATGTTGCATAAAAATATTTAGTTATACAGGAAGTGGACTTCTGATATGAAACCTGTGCTGGTTTTCAGTCTGACTTCAAAAACCAGTGAACCCTTCATCTCACAGAATTTGAGATGTGTTTAAATTTGGATTTAACTAACCTCAATCAACAACAACAAAAAATTGCCTTCTGTCTTAGAAACTTTTTGTTTTCTAATTATCTTATGTTTAGACACTAGAAAACCAGCTCATATATGTGCTTAGACACACACACACTCACAAACAAGTTTGTAAAATGTATTTGAAACTGAGGGAATGTTACTCTGAGAGACAGCAAGATATTTAGTGGCTGTTGTGTTGTTCTGCAATTTTACAGGCTCTCTCTTAAGAGATGAGTTGAATGCTTAGTGGAAAAGTACATTCCCTCCACTCTACATGTAAAAAGTAGTCTGTCAATTGTATCTAGATGTTAGTTATTAAATAAAGGAATTTCTGCTGGGATGATCTGTATTCCTGTGATCCTGATTGTACTCTTAACTGCTTCACAGTTTTCTGAACAGGGAATCACAGAATCAGTTTGGAAAAGATCTTTAAGGTCTTTGAGTCCCACCATGATGGGAGAAAAAGCAGTATTTTGTAAGAGCTTCATTATTAAAGTATTTTCCACTGAAGTATGAGATCTGCATACAATACCCAGATGAGGTAAATTAAGTCTCATTGATGACAGGGTTCCCAGGACACACGAGATTTTGGGTAAGGATGTAGCATTCATCCTCTTTAGAGGATGTCCTCTGGAACTGGGACACCTCAAAGTGAAGAAATGAAGGCTGATTGGGCTGGAGGGAGAAAGCATCAATTTTTTTACAGCACTCTCATCTGAAAGGGACAATGCTGTATTTTCCCAGTATTTTCTTTGAAGATTGTTTATGCATGTTATCTAACAATTGGTTCAAATTAAAGGTGTGAAGATTTTTTGAGACAAGTACACAGGACTAGCTCTTCCTTATGCAGTGTGAAGCTACAAGGCTGTAAAGCCCAAGTTTCTACTTCTGTCATACCACAGTGAATCTTGAATTCTTCAAGAGGAACATTTTTTCCTGGCTGTCTCTCCTGCTTGTGTGGTCAAAAGAATGAGCTACTTGGATAGGCGGGCTCAGCCTTTTGAAGCTGTTGTGGGAATCACATCCCGGTACTCTGAGCTAGATATCAGACCAAACTAGGAGCACAGAGGATGGATGGAAGCAGCACCAACACCAGAAGATGGTGCCATAAAACAGAGAACACCATTCAGTTCTTTTAAAAAATGACTGTGGCTGTCTTTACACCAAGGAAAGTAGTAACCCTTATGTTAAAACTGGTGAAGATAACTGCAGCTCATGTTGAGGCACTTCAAGGGTAGCATGGGGTAGGGAATTTTGCTCTTGACTTTGCCAAGAAAATTCCCTCATCAGCATTTTGATGTTTCAGACCACATGCTGAAGTCATTCAGTCTCCCATGAAGTGTGTAGGGAATCTTAGACATCACTTAGATGGCACAGATTTCTGTCCTGCATTGGAGCATCTGAAGTTAGATAATGCCTCATTTAATTCTTTCAACTCCTACCTCCATTCCTGCCTGTAGCTTTTAATGTTTAGTTAATGGAGGAAAGAATTGTTTCCCCAGTAACTTAAAAGAGATTTGTCTGCTATAAAAACACACAGGAACACCAGATTAAAGGTAATCCTAAGAAAAAGCACTCAAAATGGATTACAAGGTAACAAAGTCAACACAGGCACACACGTCAGTGACAGCTTATATTTGCTAATGCTGTACGCATGAGCTGGTTAGTCAGAGCTGCTGGATCTGGCATAATACATGAGCATATCAGTTTCAATAAACAGTGAGACAGATTTTATTTCAGCTTTACACCACATTTTGCAAAATCACAAATGCATTTAACCAGGCGGATACATGACAATTCCTTGACAAACATATCATCTCTTTGACATTGGTTTCAAAGGACTAAGTTGACTTTGGCTGTAGTCCTTCTGCCTGCTGTGTTATTGCAGCAATGAAGATCAACACTGTGTTACAGCAGGACTTTAGAGAAAAATAATCTTCAAAAATATAACAAAAGAAAAGCTTTGATCAGCAAGTGGAGAACTGAAATTCACTTACATCTTGCCACTCTTATACCTGTTTAGCTACTTTTCTAGATAATTCACAATTAATGAAGAGAACTTAAGGCAGTGTCAGAAATCAGAAAAATTCAGTGGCAGAAAGTACTGATTTTCTGATGTCACAGTAACTAAATGATATTTCTACTCCTTGAAACAAACTCAGTGAAAAAATAGGCAGATCTTATACACTCACACTAACTCTTTGGATAAGTATTATTTCATTTCAACAGCACTGATCCCAAACATAATAATTTTACCTCACAGACTTGTAGTCTTCATTTTGTGACTCCTTAATACAATAATAAAAGTTTTATGAACTCAAATGACACTCTTAAGAGAGGAAAATTAGCCAAAGCCTCTCTGGACTTATTCACAACACTAGAATATTTAGTTCTTATTTCATAAGCTCTGGTTATACATGAAAATGAACCATTAAAGTGCTGGTCCAGAGCCAAGTTGCCCTAATACATAAAAGTTTAAACTACAAAGCAAGCTGCTGCTGGAAGACATTAGAACTGTTTGGGATCTATGTCATTGGTGTGTTCTGGAAGGCACTGGAGAATGATTATGCCCATACTACTGGAACTGATCAACTTCTCCAACAAAGGCACACTAGTCATGCCTTTAACAATGCAGTATCTTGACTTATAATTTTTATAATGACACAGTGATAAGAACACCTGCTCATGGAAGGCAAACCCCTGGATGCAAGCCCTCCACAGCCAGGGGGCTACTTCAGGGTGAAGTGACACCGATGTATTCAGCTGGGGGCAGTGGTGGGGACAAAAAGAGCAGACACCACTAGTGATGGATGGGTCACTCTGAATATAAGCATAAAGGTTCAGGAAGTCAGAAGCACTGGAGAGCCTCATCCCATGCCTTGACATGTTTTTGAAGGGCTATAGTCTCAGCTGTTTTACTATATGCTGAATTCAATGCTGCCTGTGTGAGTGGTGCACGCTCATGGCACAGCTATTGGATTTGCCTTTGCTATTAAAAGCAAGAGATCCTTATTTTGTGAAGCCAGAGATTAGGTGTCAAAATGTTCTGCATAGTCAAAATTATGCCAGCCCAGGAAAGCAGAGCAGCAGAATTTTATACCCCTAAAAAATGTCAATAGGCAGAACATAAGATGTCTTGAGATTCTAAGTCTCACTACAAGTAAGCAAGGATTTTATAGGGACTGCTCACCTGGGTCCACAGACCTAAATTCATCCCAGGTGGCAATTTTGGCACATAAACATTGGGTTGGGGTTTGCTTTTTTAAATTCTGGCTCTATGTTTCTTTCTCTCTTGTAACAATCCTGACAAACAATCTATTTGTCTCTGACCTCCACCCTGGATTACTATAACTCATGATGTGGTTGAAGCTGAACATGTGGGTAAAGTACGGGCTCCAGATGTGACTGCTCATCTTTTCCAATGCTCACATCATTACAGAATAACAGACCTGCAATTAAGGCCCTCCACAAGTTTCCAAGTAGTTTCTAAAACAGACACAATAAAGAACAGAGACATTTTAGGTTGTTCATCCACATGATTTAATAGGTACCCAGTTTCACTGCATAGGGAGAATTAAGAGCCCTGGTATTGCAAACGAGACAGTCCAGATGCTGAGAAGCCTAGGATGCACTGTGCACAGAGGCATAAAAATGGCCAGTGTCTGTTCAGTTCCTTATTTGGCTGATAACTGACGACCCCACCACCACCTTCAAGGAAAAGAACCCTGCCATCAGTTGCAGAGGCACTGACATTCTTTTCTTGGCATTTTTCTGGTCTTAGGAATTTTTAATTCCATTTTACCCAGTGGCACAAATTCATCCAGATTTACTAGAAAGTGTGTACCTTTTCCAGTTCATAATCACAGGGTAAGCTGAGCTGGAAGGGACTCACAAGGATCACTGAGTCCAGCTCCTGACCTGCACAGGACACCCCAAGAGTCACACCGTGTGCCTGAGAGCACTGTCCAAACACTTCTCAAACTCTGTCAGGCTTGATGCTGTGACCACTGCTCTGGGGAGCCTGTTCCAGTGCCCAGCCACCCTCTGGGTGAATAACCTTTTTCTAATATCCAACCTAAAACTCCTGTTACAGCTTCAGGCCATTCCCTTGGGTCCTGTCATGGGTGTGTATTTAATCTCCCCAGCAAGCTCAGTTTCAGTTCAGTTTAGTCTCACATTCAAGTTTACACCACAACTGCTTTTGTCTTTCAAGGGCTGGCTTCACTTTCAGTCTTTGGGATGCTCAATATTGTTTATGTCAACTAAATGTGCTTGCTCAGAGGGTCTTGGGTGGACGGAAATTCATCAGGACCTAAATGAAAACTGCATACTTCAGCTTAAAATGAGCCAATTCTGTCCCTACAGAGAAAACTAAACAGGAAAAATTATTATTAAATAGGAAAGCATTACAGTAAGGTTAGTCACCTTCAGGGGTAAATGGCACATGAATTAGGGAGTCTTTAAGATGTTAATTCTGGAACCATGTTTAGGCTTAAGTACTAATTATTAGATTGAGTACAGTCTAAGTACTGCTGCAGTTTCCTCACCTCTTCATTGGGTCTAATCCATTACAGAATTTTTAAGTCTGTGAATGGTTCAAGACGTGGTTTTATTTAAGTTCATGTTTTGATATATGAGCTATAGTGGCTGCTAAATAGCAAAGCCCCAGCTGAAACACAGGAAAAAGAGGAAAGAGCTTTTTTGTGGTGATTCAACCATGCATCCAGGGCAGGTCAAGAAAATCAGGGTGTTCACACCTTCAGGAGTACTTGAATGTCTTCTTACTAAACTGTGCAGGAAAGATTTAGTATTTTGGAATCACAGGCAAGATATTTCTTGCCTCATCTGAACACATTTCTTTGTTTATCCTTTGATTTTTACCATGAGAAGAAAGAAATGAAGTAGCCTGTATTAATTTTGGCTATCATTATGGCCTAAACAGGATAGAGGTATTGTATCAAATTTATAGCTTTGTGTTGCCTGGAATGCAAAGATTGACTTTCTTAAGCTATACCATTTCTAAACTACACAACTGGCTAAAAAATCTCAGAAAAACTCACTTTGGTATTTCAAAGGCAAAATGTGACTCAGCTGCAACTTGGCAGAACTTGAGTTCCAGACAAAAAATTATTCAGTCTTTTCTTATTTGATGTGTTATCTTTCACTTTCTTTCATCTTACCTCTTGACAAGATTTCACATATTTGAGGAAAATTGAGAATATGGATGAAGGCCACAGTTCAGGGTTTTAGAGTTTCATATCAACAGGCCATGTTCAGAAAAACTATAGATCAAGGTTAAGTACACAGAGAAGTACAGACAGACCCTACACAACCAACCAGTAAGAGTACTGAAGTTTCAGGCTGAAAAACATGACAGTATTTTCATGGCACACTTGAACATTTATAAATAGGATAAGGCTCTTTGAATTTGTCCATTTGTTCATTATTGATCTAAAAATGACAGTGCAGTTAATTGGCATCTTGTTGAACTAAGGTATGTAAAAAACCAGTATCATTATCAGCAGAGCACAAAAAAAAAGGTAAGTTGTCTCCTTTGTGTAAGCTGGTCCAGCAAAACACTACTATCCTAAAAAACCTGTGACTTCTGAATGAGAATATCAATTCATAGCCTACATAATGAAAAATCTAATTGATGAAACCTTGGATGAAAATGCAGCCCCTTCTACACCCCTATGAACCTGAATGATGTTGAAAACCTTGCCAATTTTTATTTGCTTCATATAATTAGGTTTTTATAAGTTGACCAAAAAAGGCAACTACAACAAATTTAACATATGTAACAAATAAGGAAATTTACAGGAGGATTTGAAGGATCTGGCAGAATTCCATTCACCACAATGTCTTGGAACAAGATAAAGTCATCCATAATTTAACAGATGTTAAATAAAATTTAAAAGAAGTTCTATTGCTAGAAAGTTCTTATGGTGAATTCAGATTTGGCTCCATGATCATAACAGTGACTTGACAAATGAAAAGTGAGAATTCAGATAAACAAAATCCATAATAGAATGGCCACACACAGTAACTACTGAAAATATTTGTACTGTTCTGAAAGAGATCTTGATTAAAATTTATCTATGTACTCACTGCTTGTACCCAGTTTTCCTGAAAAGAACAAAAAAATCAATTTAAAACATGGTAAAATGTCCTGGTGTTTATACACTTTTCTCATCCGTAGAAGTACCAAGTACAGGGTTCTGTACCACAGTCATTTATTTCTTGCTTACAAATCAGACAGTTTCTGACAAGACAGTACAGTACAATAACTCTTCCCATTAAACAATAATTATATATCTGTTCTATTTTGTTTCTTTGATGCAATGGTTTTCTTGTTTCTTTTCCTGATGCAAATGTCCTTGGCCAAGGTAAGTGGGAAATGTAATCAAGCTGCAAAAAGAAAAATCCATTTAATTGATAGTTCCAGTGCTGAATGAAGCTTGTGCAACCTTCGAGTTTGTTTTCTTGTTCAAAGCTGTGCAGATGAAGTTTCCAGCTTCCATCACAGCACAAAGATTTACTCCCTAAAAAAGAGGTGAAAATGTTAAGAATAATAAATGCACATGTTGAAAATGCTTAGACTCCAAGTTTTTTGCTCCAGGGTGTAATTTTTGCAAACAAAGGGCTTGATTCATGTCATAGGTCAGTAATGGGGATCAGTAGAGCTACAGTGATTTACTGATAGTTACAGCTTCTAGTTTGAAAGGTTCTGCTACTTTGAGAGTGATTTCTTGTCCCATCAGCAGTGAACGAAATACTGGAGTAATATCTTTCAACCCCAAAAAATCTGGAAAAAAGAACTGAGATTACAACTAGAAGTTAGAAGAAAAACATAGTGTCTAAATATGTGCTATACTTATTTATCATCCAACACTACAAAACTTCATGCTTGCAAGTGCCCCTTTTGCAACTCAGGAAAAGGGAGGAAACACACTTGTATTGGCAACTGAATCCAAGAGAAATGGGCTCCTCTATGCTCTTGAATAACCATAATCTTCTACTTGAAGGAGTCAATTTCAAAACAAAATTACAATCTACCTTGATAGCACAGCTGAGCAAAAACTCACAAGTGCTTCATCTGCCCATGCTATAAATCATGTCCTTTGAGCAACTGTTTTTTAACTGTGATACATATCAGTACTGCTTGATTGCTAAAATTAAATCAGATCACTGATTAGAGGCAAAACCACTTCATTTATAAGTCTCCTTTAAAACTTCTGCTATATATGAGTAATAAAGTTAGATCATATAAGTGATAAAAGTACTTGCTCCAAAGATTGCAATGTAGGAGGCAGAGTAAAGCTCCTGTAGAAAGAATGCAAAAGGAGACTTTGAACTACCAGTACACCAAGCAGTCATTCAGAACTGGGAGAAGGGTGTCACTCTCCATTAAAGAGTACAAGCAACAGAGATTACACTTTCATCACACTTCCAAATTGATGCACTAATATTCAGACCACCATCTGACTTAAATACTTAGTCCTTTAACTGAATCTAGCACTTATTTTCATGTTCTGTTGTAAACTTTGCCTTTTTCATTCTTGGAATTGGCTAAAAATGTTAATGAGAAAATAAAGTACTTGGCTGAAATGTAATAAAAAACATTTTTAATTTGAAAAAAATGCTTGCACCCTCTAAATCACATAGTTCAAAGACATCCTTTTATAACTATCTAATTTTAATATAGTTATAACAAGGTTAATTTCAGCTTATTCTGTTTATCCTTTATGGGTCATTACTTAGATTTAATGTATAAAGTGTGATCACACATAACATAATCTAAAAAATTTTAATCCATCTGTGCTTTTTAACAAGGAAGAAATGAGCAACATACCACCATAGATATATTTGGTAGTTAGATTATGGAAGATGTCAAAATAAACTCCCCAAACTACACAATTGTCATGTTTTCATCACTGTAACACTGCAAAATGTGATATTTGTTGATAAGAAACATAACCTTCACAGTTCACATTAATGAAATGGAATACATTAATATCTGCTTTTTATATTGTCTTCCTTTATGTAGGTATTCTGAACCTGATGCCTTAGGTTTTAGCTTTTATATTTTTTAGATCCTGTGCTGTTTTAGTGGGTAGTTTTAGGTTTCATATTAAGTGCTGCTAAGTTCTCTTCACAGAGTAGACAGACAAAGCAATTCCTTCTCTAGCTCGATACCAAGGACAACTTTCAGGCTCAAGAATGAAAACAGTGGTGAAGTGAGAAGGAAAGGAGGATGGAGCTTCATAACCTGAAGCTATGGTTGGACAATTGATTCTAATATGCCAATGGACCAGAACTTATAAAAGTGTGGGACCTGGTGATCGGGAATCCATTTTGTGACCATTTTGGGGCATCTTGGGTGTGGTCTGGCTGGGCTCTTGTGCAGCCCAAGTGAACCCATTGAGGCCTTTAATAAATATCTACTTTATCCTTTTGCTCTGTCTAGTGTCTGTTCCAGGTCAGCCTCCAGAAGGTATCAAACCAAACAGGACTACTGTGAGGGCACAAATCCAGCATTCATTGTATGACTCAGAGATGGGAATGGGACAAAAGTTGGTGATCGTAAGGTTGTCAATAAAATAATGTGTCTTCAGATAGACAGCCAGAATGTGCTTACTAAGTATACTTGGTAATCACTCCATATATCCAGAAGTACTCCTTCACACCAAGGAATTCATTTCCTCCCCAAAAAAAAACCCAAAGAAAAGTGCCTCTAATATTATCTGTAAACTTGGACAGGTGCCTTAAATCACAAAAGCTTCTGCCAGAAGGCAAAATCCTTTAATTCTCATTGACTTCATAATTATTTCACATTTAGTCTGCCAAAGATTCATTTCATGGCTCATTTCTTGTTTATGTATTTGGAAGAACAGTATAGAAAAAACATCAGTTACTATTTTGATGTATCTAGTCAATCTGAACTCAATAATTCACAGATATCACAAAATACTCGGAGTTGGAAGGGACCCACAAGGACCATCAAGTCCAATTCTTAAGTGAATGGTCCATATGGGAATCAAATCTGTGACCTTGGTGTTATCAGCACCATGCTCTGACCAACTGAGCTAAAATAATGTTTGGTTAAATACTGACCAACATTGCCTGACACTTAAGGTGAGTTCAGTCAACTGAAAACTTTAGTGTATAGTTGAGATGAACATGAGAAATTGCTCCTTGAAAATGGACAACATTAGCAATTATTATTTCATTTTGTGCCATTACACAAAAATTAATAGTTTTCTTCCATTATGATTTTACAGAATTGGCAATGGTACCAAAACCAACCAATATTATAAAGACAAAAGCTCATACATTATGGTAATAACTTTGAGGGTCCAGGTCTCTCATTCAGTAAAACACTCTTTATTTAATGAGCAAGAAAGGATTCAAAAATCAAAGCCTTATGTTTTGCTATTGCATAAACTAAAATCTAAAATTAAACAAAACCTAAATAGAACCACCACCAAATGAAACAAAAGGAGAACTAAGCATTTGATGGTGAGATTGTCTCCATGGATTTGATATCAACCTTTAGGACAAGCTGGATTCTTGCTTGACCACCAGATTGTTAACAGATTAATCAATCTTATCTAGAAGCCTGGGACATGGTATATTTCATATAATCAGACTATTTTCACTTAATTGCTTCCTTTTGCTATGAGTCAGTTGGAAAGATCAATGAGTGTTTTTCCCAAGGAAAGGCTATACTGAAAGCCTAAGGTGCACAGCAATGTAAAGTGAAATGCATGATTTCTCCTTCTTATTTGAAATAATTATGTTGTTTCAAAAGAATAAACATCTTCATGAAGAAAAGGCTACCCCAAAGTGCATACAAATAGTTCAAAACAGGGCCCACTTGTACAGTGGACACTTGTGATTGAACATTTCCTAAACATGTGTCTGACATCTACCCTTAACTTCCTAAAAAACAAATGAGAGCAGATAAATGCTTACAGTGAACTCTGTAAGGCACTGAATATGCTTTAACAGTGCCCAGGGAATGTGCAGTTTAGAAGCAAGTTATAATCCTTTTGTCAAGGAACTCCATTGGCATGTACCCCACATGGAACTCCAGCCTACAAACAAGCGATAAGTTCCAATGAGCTCCTCAATAATTCAGATCTTCCAATTTCAAATATCAGGCATTTAGGTTACTTTCTGAGATAGTTTAAAGGCAAACCATACACTGTAGTTTTGGAGTTCTTTATGTGTTCTCCTTTGAACAAGACTCTCCAAGTCTATGTGCAAATTAAACATAAAGTTACTGCAATGCCTGAGTTAGCACAAACTCATTACACCAAATATCCAGAAAAATGGGGACACCAAAGAGCACTTTTATTGAAGAAGGCAGTCACCGAGTCTTAGGAATAGAGAATAATTAACACACCCACCAAGTCAGGGATACTAAATGTGTGCTCCTGAGGTATGGATGCTCACTGGTAAGGTTCATTAAAGTGCAGCTCAGTGCATATAAGCTACTCTGCCCTGTCCCCCAAGAACAGGACTGGTAATAAAAATTACTGTGAAGCCTCCTAGCCAGGAACAAGTTCTGTACAATTTTGAAATATATTAAGTGGATACCTAGGAAATAACAACGTCCTGTGCTTGGGTGCCAAACATCACAATTTTTTTCAACTTTGAAGTCAGAAAAATTGACAACAAATTAATAAGTACTATGAGCCAAATCTAAAACTGACAAAAGCTGAGCTCTGCTCAGTCTTTCCACTGTTGAGATGATCAGCCTTCTGGAGCAATGTCTACAGTACTGAATTTTTGTGGTTACTGAGGCAGAGCAATGAGACAAAGCAGCTGCTACCTCATAGCTCCAGGTAGGAAGAAGTGAATTATTCAAGTTATTTTAAATACACTGATCATTTCTAGTCTAAATTGCTAATGAAGACAACATGGTCCCTGATATGTGTCAAGCCATATTAAAGCATTGAATATGCAAAAACTATGGACCCTGAATATTTTATTGTTCAGCACAAGTTATTGTGAGGTACGTATCATATGTTTCCTAGAAAAATATACATTTTTCCCCTAAAGTTCTGAGTAGAAGGTAAAAATATCTTACTGTGTTGATCCCTAGACCATTCAGCATGTATATCACATCCTCTGTGGCTACATTTCCAGTAGCACCTTTTGCATAGGGACAGCCACCAAGTCCTGCAACAGATGAATCCACTACAGCAACTCCCATCTGGAAAATAACAACACAAAAGTGAAGCATCAGCACAGAGTGTTATTTATAATTTTTCATAAATGGCAGGCCATATGTATTAGTTACACTGCATAAAATACACATTTCTCCACAAATGGATGTGTTCCTTGGATGAAACTCCTTGTAATGGCTTGAGTTGACATCTTTATAAGGTAAGACTTGACAAACACAGGATACGGAACAAAGAACTAATGGTCCATTACATGTGATTTTCGCAGATAAGGTGATTGCTGTTTTATAGACAGAGGTTTAAGTATTTTTTATCTTTCAACTTGGTGTTTTTAAATAACCTGCATCTAACATGAAAGGTTTTCATGAAAAAAAAAAAAAAATCAATGGAAGTTCTCCATAGATATATCTAGGTTCTGGCTTGGAATATTTTTAAGAGAATACTTGGTGCACAGTGTTATGCTTTCTCATTTAAACTAGACTTAAATTAAGACTTGAAAAAACACTCAGCTGTGGTAAATTCATAATTGTTGGCTTTTTATTTTCTTCTTGCTGCATTCAAATTTCTTCTCTCTTCTGACCCACTCAGCATATTCATGTTAAAAAGTAGTAAACCAGTTACCAACTCCATCCATGAGATAATATTACATTTCCTACGGAATAAAGTCTTCCCTAGGAGACTGATAAGGGAGGGGACAAAAAACTGAGCCAGTGACTTCCACTGATATGTTTAGTGAGCTTTTGCACCCTCTTCTTTCTATAATTTGATTTTAAAATAAGGCTGAAACTGCAAAGCAATCTTTTTCTGTTACATGCTAGGTATGCGCTCCAGGACGCTGGGTCTCCCTTGTCAGAGAAGGCTCTTCAGTCTTCCCCTTGCCTCTGGAGGCATTCAGGCTCTTCAGATAATCAGAAGCAGGCAAGGGAATTAGGCAGAACAATTGTTAGGTCTTCAAAGACAAGAGCTCCTCTCTGCCTTAAGCACACTAGAGGATTCCCTTCTCCACAGGAATAATTTAGACACACATACACCAAAACTGTAAGACAGGTCAGGCACACTGGAACTCAGGACAGGAGTTTCTGTGCAGAGATAAATTTTCAAAACCCTGACTCTGGGTACCAAGAGATTCAGAGGTTAAACCATGCCTGTTACCCACATATGCAAGTCAGGGAGTTTGGCTTAGAGGCCTGACTGCACGGATTGTTGATCTCCCTTCTGAGGAACCTGTCCCTGCAGGCTGGTCTGGGAGCCTGAGCTTCTCCTTCACAGACATGCACACAGCTAGCTGGCAAGGTAGGCAAATGGTACATCTTGCATGTTGCAGTTGCTAAGTCCCATTTCCAAATATACCTATTAGTCAGTTTTCTAGTTCTGAAATAAACTCCCCTAATGTGGTTTTGGGTTTTTTTTTTTATTTGCTTCCAGTTTTAACAGTGTGTTCCATAGTATTATTACTGGCCTTAAAGGCTCTTTGAACTTCCAGCATCTCTGGAGAACAATAATAAAGACTGAAGTGTTGTCCTAGGTCCTATTCTTGGACAGAGAATATTATCTTGAACTAGGTAACTTCTCAAAGCCTGTAATAAAGACCTCAAAGGAGTCGAGGTGCATAACTGTGACAGGCAAGAGAGTACTATTTAATATTACTCACACAATGAGAGTCTTTAAAAAGAGATACTGTACTTCAAGTACACTAATCTGTGACTTATGGAGTGCATCACCAAAGCGCATGTTTCACATTTCAGTCAGTTGTCACACTCTTTGTTTGTGTAAATCACCAGTCAGAAAATGTGTTCTATGACACATCTGTGTCATGACAGCTGGACATTCTGTCTCGTTTTGCACTAGCTGCAGAGATTCATACATTTACTCTAGAAGTCATTGCTCCAAGCTCCACAGTGGCAGCTTTCAGCTTGCAAGTGTCAATGCAGAGACACAAATAAGGCTTTTTGTTGGAAAGATTTAGGGTATGAAAAGGGTGTCTAACACCTGTGGATGTACAGTGGATGTACAGGTTGATACAAGCATGATCCCACTCCTATGCCTGCTCTCTCAAGTTGATTTTAAGATTTCCATCAGAAATTATTGTTTCAGAGATGAAAAGATAAAAGAAAAGTGCCTTTCATGGAGGTTTTCCCAATCTGTAAGGTTATGTCATAACTTCTAGAGCATTCTTCTTCACGTACTCATTTTCAGTAACTTTTACAGGGAGATAAAAATATAGGCAAATAATGTGGTAAGGTACATCATGGCTGTTAAATTCCAAAGGGATATCAGCAGACTCAGAAACAGCTTCAGTAGCATATAAACAGTCACTTTCTAATCCCAGAAAATTATCTTAATAAATTATTGTCCTTTTGCACAAATGGGAAGAAAATATCAAGTAAATGGTAAAAAACAGCCAAAAAAATCAGTAGCCTGCTCCAGTCCTTCACAGGGCACTCACTGTAAGCAAAAACAAGAATATCCTCCAGCATTAAAAGGGCATATTTTCTAAAGTGTTGGTGACTACGTGGGTGGATATGGGATGTCACAGCGACTTGAAGGTAACATGAAACACCTATCTTTGTCTAACCACACCCTTGTATTCTCTGGCAGCCTTGTCTGAGTTATTCAAAGTACCCTCACTGGAAGCTGCAGTAGGCTCAGACAATTTATCTTACAGGAGATGCAAGAGCATAAAAAACTCTGATGCCTTCTTCTGGCTAAGCAGTGGGAGCAGTAATTTCCACATGACAGACAGTGATAATTGCTCTGTCTTTTAAATCATTGACTATTTTGGCGAAATAGAAAAAAAAAGGAGATTGTCTAATAGCACTTTTACATTACCTTTTACATCCTTGAGGGGATGGCTTTAACTCTAGTGCAGGACACTTAATCCATTACTTCCCAGAAACAGTGTATAAACATAAAGTCTCTAAAATTGTATCTCTATCAGGATGTATTTCCTATTTGAACATTAGGCCAGTGGTAGACAAGGTCTAAACATGGTATATATAACACAGCAACCCTGACTGACCTCCAAGTCTGGCAGTTCTTCAAATCAATGGTCTTAATATGCAGTCAGCAGGTGTCTCTTCTTTAAGATGTCTTTTAAAGTTCTCTTCACAATGCTTTTGGTAGGATATCTACTGCAATGTACTACTATTTCAGCAACAGGGCCAGCAGCATCTGTCTGCTCTTGCATGTTGTACAGACAGTTATAATGTGTTTGCTGACTCAAGTGCAGAATCACTCCAGTTCATCTTCAGTGCGGCCCCATTCAAAAAATCCTTAAATAATCCATACTCTAAGCTCCAATCTAACAGTGCTAAAAACAGATGTTGGAAAACATCCCTCAGTAATGCTACTAACTAATTTGGGGGTTGATATTACAGCCCAGCCTGTCTGAGCTCAGAGTCTCAAATAGCACCTAATAAATAACTCCTCTGCACGTTTGGGCAGCTATGAAGCTGCTTTGCTTTTTCAGCCATTAAAAGCACAAGGAGCTCTAAAGAAAAATCTAGAAATTGACAAAATGTGTAAAACAAGATCTTTTCCTTTATCATATCTTCCATATTTGTCAGACTTTTACTGGAGATAATGAGTTTCCACCCTTTTAGCAATCCAAGCTTGCAAAAAATTCACTGTCAATATGACATTTAAGTAAGTCCACAGTCTCACTGTCAGTTCCTGACAGGCACTAAATTGTGCTGACATTCATGTGAAGTTGTACTGCAGCTATTTCATAGAATATGTCCTAGATGAGCACTAGCTGAGCTTCTTACATATGGACCTGTGTGGGGGTGAACAATGACTTGGCTTCCAGGACAACTATAGCACTTCAATATTTTTTGACACTTTTTGATAATCACAAAATTCCTGTCAGTGGTTCCTGAACACCTTCCAAACTTTAGCTTTGGCTAGCTTTAGCCTACTCTCTAGAGAAGGCAGCGGACTTTTTGCTCCTGTCCCATGCTAACTTCCTAATTCCCCAATGAGAAAGCAAGGAATTAAATTCATCACCTTTGTCAAACAGCCAGTTTTAACAGGAAACCATTATTGCCAGTGAATAATAAATGCTTCATGTTTCTCAGTTTGCTTTACTAGCTCCCCATAACTTCTTGTTGGGACAGTCAGTCTCCTTCCTTTAGTGATCTTTAAACCTGGTCTGTCTGGCAGAAGTTTCTCTCTTAAAAATGGCAAGGTCAGCATCAGTAACTCCAGGAAAGTATGTGGTATAAATCAGAAGCTATAAATCAGGTCTTTTGTAAATCAGACTTCTTCTGAACGATGAGATTTTAAAAGCATAACATCAAGGATACAAGGTATGCATTAAACAGGACAAGATTTTTGCCCCAAAGTCAAGGGCCATAGCGCTGTGAAGTTCAGTGCCCAATGTCTTAAAGATAGGTGCATATAGATATTGCAAAGAATGGCTGCATTAACTCAGCATTTGTTCCATGAAGGGAGGAAACAGAGAGGAAGAAGTAAGATATGTCAGGTCAAAGACTGCCCACACAAAAGGCAGTTCAAGACTAACACTATTTAACCCTGTAGCCCTGTTGGTGCCTAGCTGGCACTTTTGGAAGGGTGTGGTTCTGCCATATTACTGTGTCTCTCTGGCATCAGTCTGCCACCCAGTACTACATGGTATGCCACTGGCAGGAATACCATCTCCTGTAGGGAGACAGACAGGAAACCACAGAGACAGAAGCAACTATGCCAGCAATGCTTTGTAAGATTCAGTGGCTAAAAAGGCCCTTCCCTAATTTACATTGTCAAGTTGTCTAAAACCAAAGCTTGCCATTCTCCTGTATTTCAAAATAAATGTATGCAAATAAATATATTTTTTTTGTACTTAAGAAATTAAAAGCATTATTTTCTATGTATAAGGCAATAAAATGGGATAACATCTCTCTGTGGAAATCTCTGAAAGTTATCTGCATTTCCTTCCTGCTTCTTTTATCTCTGCTTTTGCTAAAAGCTAACACATCACAAAACTGCTATTCAGAATTAACGCCATCCCTACTGACCACAGGGTGTCACTGTTACATTAAAATCTCTAATTTCCCAGTTCATGTCATTTGAAAATTAATATATTCATCGGGAGGAAAAAAAATCCTTTTCTTCCAAAACATATTGAGATGCAAGCAATTTGTGGGCAGACGTGCCACATAAAATAGGTTAATACTGCATTCCTTAAACTTATTGTACACATCTTTTCATATTGCTACTGACACATTTACTATAAGCAAAGCTGGCAATGACATCTAGAGTTAAAGTTCCCTAACACTTTCCATCATAAGGCCCCACTTTCAGTTGTTTATTACTTTGTCAGCCTTTAACTGCTGGAACTTATATTTTCCATACCTTGTCTCTGCCTCAGACTGGATTGTTTTGAAAGTTTTAGTGAAAAATAGGCTTGGCCACTTCCGGGAACAAGTTTTGGGGAAGAAAAACACTCTGTTACGCTAAATTTCAATAAGTTTTACATGGCTTTCTTGGAGATATTTTTGTAGCTTTGCACTCTCAAGTTTGGCACAGAAGGGATACTTATCTTAAGACATCCCAGTCTGGACTTAGTTACATGTTCAGGGAAGTTCCACATTATTGTCAGGAACTGGCCAGTCTGGGAGTTAAAATGCCCAAGGGTCAAGAGGGCAGCAGCTGAAATCTGTGTCTCTGACTGACAACACATCACCTGCACAAAAAGCCTGAGCAGTGAGGTCTGTGTTGCAGATCTGGTTCTCCAGAAAACATTCATGGATGTTTAGGGGGAATCAATTCAACATGAGACTGGTTTTGAGATTTTGGAATGCTAATAAAAATCCTAGGCCATAACACAATTAATGAAGCAGATGTTCACAAATGATTATTCTAATTGCCTATGCAGGCTTATTGTGCTCCTTTTAGGAATATGTGCACTCTTTTATTTAAAAACACTGGGGTATGTTGGTGTGGGACTGTGCTGAACTGATCTCTTCCTTGCTAAGGATCACAAAGCTGCAGGGGGAGCAGGAGGCACGCCAAGACCTTGCTGGAACCCACGAAGATGCAATGATCATCAAAACAGTAAGTGACTTTCCAGTCTCCTTTCCTTCCCTCCCCAGACGAGCCATGGCATTGCCAGATGCTGCTGCCGACTCCAAGTAAGTTAGCTACTGCCCCGGATGCTCTTCAGCAGAAGTTGCTGCTCTCAAGCAAATCTGTGATGATTCAACAACTTATCTGCTTACTATGTCATGAAATAACCTGATCTGTAAACATGAGGTTTTTTGCTCTTTAGACAAAAGTTTGGATGCAGTCAGAAGACCAATAAGATAGGTAGGGCAGAGAAGATAATAACCTGGGGATATGGAGAGAAAGAGGGAACTAGACAGAAAAAGTAAATGTGAGCTTTGGGGTAGGCTAGGATAGAACTGTCTAGCCCAGAGGTGCAACAGCTGTGCCAGGTTGCCTGTGCCCTACATATCATCATGTAACAACAAGGTTTTTCTCATATGTTACATGCCACTGTAAGTGAATAAAAATAAACTAGAAATAAACAGAGGACTTTGAATGGATGGGGAGAGAAATGATTGCTTAACTCTGTGGTAAAGTTACTGAGAGTAGTTTGGGAGAGGAAAACTCAGCTGAGACTGGACAAAAATATTTGGAGCTGCTGACTGTTATGGTCCAATGAAGAAAGGAAAAAATATATCCACCTACTTTAATGGATGGCTCCAAGAGGATAAGGTAAGCAGACATATACTAAAATAAAATGGCTGAATTATCAAAATATGGGACATCAACTGAGAATGAGTTGAATGAAGGACAGAACAGGTAAAAATCAATGTTTGAGATGCAGGCTGCAGACAGTGCACTTCTCTGTGAGCCACAATACTGAAAAGGGCAGGGGACTACTATGAAGAATCAGGGAAAGGGATTGATTTGAAAATTCTAGTATTCGAGGTGCATATGGCAAATGAAAATGGCAAATCTGACCCAAGCACCACAGTATCTGGGAAAAGCCCCTTTTTTTCTATTCAGGGAGTGCATAATGAAGTTAATCTATCTTATGCACCCCTTTTACTGTATCTGCACCTTAGAAAGAAACAACAGATTCTTTCAATCTTTTGTATTTGTCCTCACTAGCTTCTGCCAACTCTCAACCCTTCTAGTTACTGAAAGATCAATTTGTGTTGAGTCACTCTTCAGGTTAAACTGAGTGACCAAATTGTTCCTGGAGGTGTAATTTCCCTCACTTCTTATAACCAGAACACTTGCAGCATTATGCACTAAGTGGCAGTGGACACTACCTTGTACCAATGTGAGCAAACAAAATAGATGGATAGCAGAAAATATCTATTGTTTTAAAATGAATTTGTGCAATGACAGCATTTATAAAAACACAGGGAAAGTAGAGCAGAACTATTTTCATTCCACAGTAGCATTATCATATATCAGTATCAGGTTAGCTAAAGGAACAAAATAACATTTAAAATGCCATCTGACTTCAATTCAGCCTGAGCCTTCATGTATTGTAACAATTTTTCAGATTATTTTAGAATGTACTACAAGTACATGTACAATCTTGAATCCTAGTTTGGTCTTTACATAATCTATTCTATCTTTTGCATTTTATATTAATATACATAATAGACACTTTGTACTTAGAACACATACTTTATTTTTATAGCAGTTATTTTCTAATGCAAGAGATTCCTTTTCTCATTTCTGGAGATAAATCTCACAAAAGAAATGAACAATTGTGTATCCTACTCAAGCTGAACAGATATGTATCTCCATCATTCACTGTCACTCCATATTAGATTTAGAGTCAATCAAAAATAATTTGTACAGTTAATGCTGTAAAATAAAAACTGCACTTTTTATTCAGACTTAAATACTATTTCAAATCTCTCAATTCTATTTTCAGAATCCCCTGAGTGGAACAATACTTTATTCTACTTTAGTATGTTGGATATACGGAAGTTCAGTGACTGCTCACCAATATTCATTGACAAACCACACTCACCATAAAGAAAAGTGGATTTCCAACATGTATGATAAACTAACCTTAGAAAAAAACTCCTGGCATTCGTTACATCTTCTGGATTGCACAGGTGCACATCCATCTTCTCCCATATATGGAAAATAAGAACTGCATCATCCATTCAAATGCTTTTAACTTATTTACAGCTAGACTGGAGACAATATTTATCATCACAAAGTATAAAGCCAAATGTCCTTTTTCTTCAGGAGCACCAAAGATTAACAGATTAGAATGTTTTCCACATGTCCACTTTACTGTCAAGAGAATATTAAAGAAGTTTTCCAGCTTCCGCAGCTCAGCCAGATGTCAATGGATCCCACAGTGAAGCAAAATTGGCAGAGTAGCCTTCTCATGACCCCGGCATTGTTTTATCAAGGATCAGTTTAAAAGTATAAAGGGCCATTTCTTGCTGAGATCTGTAATGTTTTTCAGCCCTTTTCCCCTGCAATTACACAAAAGTGCTGACTTTGTTGAACTACTGATATGCAGTAGTATTTCTTATGACTTCTCTCACACTGTGCTGTAATTGCTGTTTATGTTGGCACAAGAAAAGTACCACGTCTTGTTTCCACTGTACATTTCCGGACTCTGGTTTCAGTAACATCAGTGTAGGATATTGTACTGGGCATATGTTTTGTTGTGTAAACATTAACTGGTAATTTACCCTGTCAATCTCCACAGTATGACTTCTAATTACCAGAGGTTGAGGGGCTTCAGATGGACATTTTACAAAATATTTACAGTAGCTATCATGCTTCTTTTCTTTTTTTTTCCTTCACTGGTATTTGTGTTTTGAAAATCATTGGAAGAGTAAAAAATACAACTCCATCAAATGCCATGAAACAAAACCTGAAACCAAATGTATTCATTCTTGTGCACCTCATTCTCTAGAGTAACTAAAGACTAGTTTCCCAATTA
Source organism: Polioptila caerulea (assembly GCA_013397295.1). Classification (NCBI taxonomy): domain Eukaryota; kingdom Metazoa; phylum Chordata; class Aves; order Passeriformes; family Certhiidae; genus Polioptila; species Polioptila caerulea. The sequence goes on along the minus strand of VYXF01005288.1, from coordinate 443,677 downwards.
GTTAAGCAAAAATCATGGCAATATTACAATAAACATATAGCATAGTAAAGTACCAGATATTTGTTTGCTTGCTATTTGATTATTTCTTTTATATTTTTTTTAACAAGAAAAAAAAATACTTCTTTTGGCTTTTTTTTCCTTTAAAATTCATTCTAGCTAAATAGCCTGTGAACTTGCAAATGGCTGTGCACATCTTTATTTGATTCAAGACTCAGACAAATGTACTCAACAAATGGGACCACTATAGTCTTGTTGGAAAAACTACTGCAAAGATTCAGAACCAAGGAACAATCTCCCTTTAAGAGCTATGGAATATATGTTTTAGCCATTCATCTGTATAATTTCAAGGAAGTAGCACTTTATATTTTGTGCAGAAATACAGTGTCTTGAGTAGAATTCCAGCATGGGATTATACAGTATCAATAATTACAGTACCATAGGCAAAGAAAATGCAATCAAATAGGGCATTTTTTGGCCACCCTAGGAAGAGAGAATTTTTATTTCAAATAAAGTTTTCATCACAATTTTCATTATAATGCAAGAAACTTTTTTTATAAAAGTTTCATAGTTTCTCATCTTCTACTGTTCCATTACAACTGGATTAACTTTATAATGTGCATCACATTACAGGACCTTAGCATGTTACACTGCCTCCCCTTCAAATACACTGACTAATTAAGTGGTAGCATTAAAGTGGGGAGCCATGAAATGTAAAATGTCTTGAAAATATTTTTCTCTTATTCTGATGGAAGTTTCGTTCCTTTTCATAGGAAGACATTTGTAATTGTCTATCCAATGTATCTGCCAGCAGTAAAGTCAGAACACTTATTTTGCTTAAAAAGGAACTCAACTTAGCATCTTATATTTTGCATGTTGCATATATTGTTCTGCTAAATGTACTTTTATTCTGTTTACTTGGTTTATTCTTTAGAGGCAAAAATACTCCACCAAGTTAAAAATTATTTCTTATTGTTGCAACCCTTAGTGCAAGCAGCAAAATTTAACTGCTATGAACACTGATTAGAGAAAAAAAAAATCTTTCTTTCTCTAAGTGTTTACTTTATGTATTTGAATGAACTCTGTTTAGCAAATCACATCATTTGCCTCTGGCAATCTTACCACATATAATTTGCATGAAGCAACAAAGAAGTAAAAAGTAAACAGGCAAACATGCAAGCTGGCAAAATTATGAAGTATATAACACTACTGTTCATTTATGTTTAAAAATTATTAAATTTTTTTTATTTCTGAATGCCTGGCTGTTTCAATTCATAGTGCAATATTTCAAAAGAAAGAAAAAAGATAAATGACAAATTATTTTACTCAGGAAACTGTTTCTGTGTTGCTTCTGCACAGCACTGAAAGAAAAAATTATTGTCATACTTTAGGTACTACATCAGCTTTGGTTTCTGTCTTAGCTGAAGAGTCATCTTCAACTTATTCCACTTTTGCAAATGCTCACTTTTTCTCCCAAGACACAAAGATCCACCCAACACTCATTTGGAGTGAGTTCAGAACTCCAGCCTTCTGGTCACAGCTATCTATAGATTTTCTGCAGTTTAATTTACCTTAGAAAACACTTTAAGATATTGTTTAAAGCCACTTGATGCATCTCAGAATAGGAAGCAACTCTCCCTCCATTGTTTGCTAGATGATAATAAAATCCCTTCTGAAGAGCTGTAAATATGCAAGAATGGCCAGGGGTTTAGTTCCACCCCCTCAGCACAGCTGTCTGTAGAGCTGCCCAAAAAGGAAGGAAGCATCATCCTGTAAACACTACACTTCCCTACTGGAGACCCTGGGATTTGTCATTTCCCAAGTCTGTTCCAGCCATGGCAAACTCCTCTGATCCTTGCTTAGGTCTGAAATTCAGGTTCCATGCAACATCCTCTTTTTCAGGCAGAAACTAGAATACACACACTCACAAATAATGAAAGGTCATGAAAACAATCATTTCCAAGAGGGAAGCACTGTAGTGATTCTGTTGGTTTTTTACAGTTGCTATTAAACTTTAAGAAAAACTACTTTAGGGAAAAAAGGGAGAGGGAGTCGTTCCCATCAAGTAGAAAAATAAATATTCTAAAGCCATTTATCTTCTAGCTGATGTGCACAGATTAAAGTTCCATGTGATTATAGGGAGAGCTTCTAAAAACAAATCAATCAACACTTATAGAAATAATTTATTTCTATAAAATATTTTATTTCTATAAATAATATAAAATAATTATAAATAAATATTTTATATCTATAAATAATATTTATATATTATTTTTCAAAAAATAATCTAAATTCAATGATGAGTTAAATTCTGAAAAAAAAAAAAAAAGTTTTAAAGGTACTTAAAATAATTGTATCTTGACCAAACTTTTGAAATTTTTCCTTCACAATTCTTTTTAGAATTATGTTGAAATATTGTATCTTATTTCTCTCACTGCTCCACATACCTTTTTAGTCAAATACCCAGAGACATCAGTAGCACACTCACAGTTGACCAGAACCTCTGAAATCTCATCTCCAGAGATACCCTTAGATGTCATTATGGAATGCCATTTGTGAAGTGCCACAAATGCTACTAAGAATGACAGCAAAAATCTCTTTTGTGTGGCTAATGCACAGGAAGTTGTGCTCTTTTAGGGCTATATGTATGACCAAAAACCTAAAAGGCATCAGGACTGGAATTCAGTTGTCCACTGAGTGTAACTCTTGCACAACCCTTGGCATAGCTTTGCCCTGGGGCAGACAGAGCTCCACCAAGCAATTTCTGGCACAATCTGGGAACTAGCATCCTTTAGAGACCATCCATGGTTGTCAGTCTGGATTTTTGGAGGGTAAGAGTTTGGTTTTCAGGATGCAAGCTGCAAGCATAGTGCCAGAGAGGCCAGGATGTGCTGAACATGGCAACCCTTTAAAGGAATGATACAGCAACTGCAGGAACACAAACCCTATTGAGATATCCAACCTCATCTCTAAAATTACTATGGCAGCTGATGAGATAGCTATCGAGGAAGAAATGCATGTTGTGCAGGGATGCTGAGAAGGAAGAATGGGATGGGCTTGCAAGGATGGGTTCTGAGATGAGCCAGTTTGTAGGACTGTATTTTTGGAAATCATTTGTTGTGGAAGCTGGAAGGTGTGGGAAAGACAAGCAAGACACCATAAAACTAGAAAGGACGAGTAACAATAGTGGAGGATGACCTTGTCTTTCTGTGGATGAGAGTGCTTATGTAATGCTGAATAAGACACAAGAAACAATCTTCAGACCAATGAAAATTCTTTATTTTCCAGTCATCTAGATAATCAAGACTTTAATTTTTAGGAATTGAATCAAACACTGTTGTAAAATAACAGTTATCAGTTCAATTTCTGATTGCTACAGGGAGTCATCTCATTAAACCTACAGCCAGTTTTTTGCATCAATTATGCAAAAACTCACCCCAAAATACTACCTTTTATGCATGCAATCCAAGGCACAATAGAAATATGCATGGGGAATTTGACACCAATGTGTCCTCACCATACTTTTTATGCATGCTAAAGATCAGTGATTTCAGGTTTTTAGTGCTGTATTTTCACAGCTTCTAAAAGTGCTAAATATTTATTTTAAATGTGGCTTAGCATTTTGAAAACTATTTTATACTAATTTGTTCTATAAACACCTGAACCCCCTCTTTTTTTTTTTTTAAAGCACTCTTACATTTCCAGCATTTGGAAGTAATTTGTTTCTAGTCCAAAAAAATGAATGTCTGTCTCTAACGAAAAGAGCTGGATTGCTGCCCAATCCACTTCAGAACTGGATGATGCTGACTCTTAGCCATTTAAATAGTCAAGTTAAACAAGACACAGTTGGGATGATAAAAGGAGGTCTATAAAGAGACTATTGCCCTGGCTATGTGGACTTAAAACTATCAAACAATGACTGGGAAAACAGTGAAAGAAAGAAAAAAACTTAACGTAAGTACCAGGGAAAACATTCAGGTTAGGTGAATGCAGGAGCACAGTATCTATTCATATCATTCTTTCCTCTTGCCAGCAGGACATTTACTCTGCTTAAGCACTGACAGAGACAAAGAATGGCAAAAAGGCATTAAAAAGCACAACAAAATGAAGGGGACATAGACACTAACAGGCTGTGTGAAGTACTATCCTATAAAACAATTATAACCTGCTAATTTTGTATCTAAATTACATTCTATTCTACTTTGTGTGAGCCTTGTTTGCAAGCAGTACTGTGTAAGCTTTTTATAATCTGGAAAAATGTGAAAAAAACCACAATTGTCTTCTCATATCTTATTAATACTAGTTCCTTTCCCTTTTGCAAACCATGGTTCCAGATATGACAACTAAAGATGCAGCAGAGCAGAATCTGATGAAGACTGGAGAGCCATTTAAAGTAAATTCTCTGAATCTGCTTATATTTGCATAGGAAGAAGTGCATTCACAAGAGGACAAAGATGCACAGTAGTGAAAGTAATATTAGAAATGTATTTTAGGTACTAATCAACCACATCAGTATGGCCTTAATGGTTCCAGATTGAATGAATCAGAAAATGATCATGAAGCTTAAACTGGAAAGTACCACTGACACTGCAGAATGCAATGTGCAAACAAATGTCTCTTACAGGATGGGGAACTCAGAAATTAAAGCATTTAAGACATGATTAGGCAAGATACAATAAAACAGCATTCCAAGAAAAAAAAGTAGAAGCATCAAGGAGGACATAAGCACAGAAAAAGAATATTTAGGCCAATAAATTTTTTTTAAATAAATACACAGCTTCAATACTATTTGTATAGAAATGATCTTTGCTTTTAAGACAGAAAATTAAAATTACTTCAGATTTTATTTGTATAGTTGCTGCAATGATTTTCCATTCATATTCTGTTTAGACATTGAGTGATAAGTATGTATGAATTTGCAGAGATATAAAGATGCATAGATCTGCATGTGAGAATCAAATTATTAAAAATATTTTAGAAGACAGTTGAGGTTCAATTGTAAGCCAAAAGAAAATCATGGCTTCTGTTTCAAGTCAGCTCTAGTGAGGTAATTTGAAGATGAGAATAATCTATACCTGATGAAGGCTCTCTTTGTTTAGTATTCTGAAACAGACTTAGACTTGAGGTTTGTTGGTTCAGTAACTAGGTCTGAAAGCTTCTGAAATCCAAACAGCATGTTACAGGCAGCTAAAACAATGTACATTTCTATTATTCATTAATCCTTTATAGTATGCTAGGTTTCATTTCAAATAAAAAACAAAACCTACAAAAACATACATACAGGCTACCTATTGGTATATGCATGTAAACAAACTTTGCCTCAGGAACTCTCACTGCTATTTTAATACACAATATCAAAGATATTCCCCTGGATATTCTAAAATGTTCAAACAGTAAGAACCTTGAAACAAAGTCTACTGTTTAGGTTTTTTCACAGTTATACTGTAACAATATGTAATAACAGTAATGATTAATTTATTTGTGGACTCTATCAAGTTTTTATGAAGCCTAAGGATAGGGGTCAAAAACTTCCAGTTCCTGAGAAATTGCATACTGTGCACATTCTGCAAAGAGCAGCAGAAAGGAGATAAAAATACATTTGCTAATTCTTTTGTACTGATCTGGGAAAAGAGCAGGAGCGGTGCTGCCTGTTCATTTGCTTACTTCCTTATTTTGCTGACATTACAGGCAAAAAAAAAAAAAAAAAAAAAAAAAAAAAGAAAAAAAAAGAAAAAGACAAAATACTGGAAAACATCTGTCAGATTTTGAGCACGAATGCCTATGCTTTCATTTTCTTCCCATATGTAGGTCTGATTTATCCATTTGTGCAGTATGTTTTTTCACTTACAACAGTAACTAGCTGACTGCTCACAGTAGCAATATTATTTGATCAAATGCAAGTGTTTTTTCTACTTTCTCAAAGTAGACACATTCTTTTTAAGTTTTCTTTAGAGGAAGAAAATGAGTACTTTGCAGCCTGTTATCTTTGCATAATTCACCTGCCATTTCCCCCCTAACTTAACTGCTTTCAAATAAGAGTTTTATTTACCTGTCTTGTTAGCTTTCAATCTCAAACAATTCTGCTCACATACTTTCCTAATATCACATACTTCTTCATCTCCAACATCTGCTATTTTAATTGCTAGCTTTAGCTAAGTGCTATGTCATTTCCACAGGGAAGGGGGAATACAAGGAAACAGAAACAAAAAGGCAAACTGATGTTTTCTAAAGAATTTTATTTTACTGCCAACATTTCGCCTAGCTCACTAACAAGTAATTCAAAGTACTGTTTATACTTTCAAACCCAGAAAAACCTAGTAAGTGCCCAGGATAATTTAATTCTTAGAAAAATCCAAAAGCAGAAATCTAGGAATAACCTATTTAAAAGAACAGGCATGTTGCAATAAAATCTCTTGTTTTACCTAAAATTTTTTGTATTCCCATTCTCTTAATGTTTGATCTCAAACATTTTCTTTTGCATGTTTTAGAATATTACACAGATTTCCACTTACAAATTGTGCTAGCTATCCTGTTTCTCACTATGGAAATCTAAAATTTGAAAAAAAAAATTTCTACAAGTTAGAACAATTGCCCCTTAACATGAGCATTGCAGTATTGCAAATTATTCATTTAAGCAGGAAAACCTAGGACCCACAAACCATGATGGGTGCTTTCCAGCTTAAAGAAGTGCTGTTTCATAATTCCATTTGTTTCCTGCCGTTTAGCCAACTTTCCACTTATTACATGCCTCCACACCTTAATATGAACTTCCAATGCAGAACATTGTAAATTGTTTTCTAAAAAATCAAAGCATATGATGGCCATTGTACATCCTTTGTCTTCTTTGGCAGTGATTGCCTCAAAGAATTCCAGCAAAATACTGAAGCATGACCAGCCCTTCCTGAATTCTGTACAGCTACTCTCAGGCAAGCTGAATTTTTTTGTAATGTTTCCCTATCTGAACCTTGAAATTAGTTTCTGGAGATCTCAGTTAAGTCTTCTGCAGTTTCCTGGCATATATTTGTAAACAGCAGAAGAAAGCAAACTTGTGAGGTCTGCTGAAGCCCTTCCTTTTGTATGCTTTCCTCAAAACAGGAATGCAAACATATTAAAAATTGTTTCAATATCCCCAAATGTGTGCATGCTTCATATGGCAAGTCTCTCCTGCGCTCACATTGCGCTTTATAAGGTCTTCAGAGTGCCAGGTTGTGCAGGACAAAAGAAATGGAAGGCCACAGGGCTCAGATAAATTGATTAGGCATATATGCATTTTGATAATTTGCTCACTCATATAACTTAGCTTTTTTAATCTAAAAAGTACATTCTACACACAACTTGAAATCTATTCTGTTTTTAAATTTCAATTTCAAAAATTAAATCTTCATAAAAACTATCTGCAGTTGTCTGATGATCTTCTTCTGTTTTTTTTCCTAGCACTGCACAAAGTAAAAGAGATAAGCCTTATTTCTGTTTTAAAAAAAAAAAAAAAAAAAAAAAAAAAAAAGCCATGAGTACAGTGTCATGTCAAATTAGGAAAGGACAAGCCATGATGTGTGTTATGGTTCCTGTCTCCTGTACCTCCTTAATTCCATACAGTATCTCCCTATTAGCTTAGAAAAACAGTTAGTAAGACAGTGTTGAAATTTTAACTGAACTGTCATGATTATTTTTTGTTCTGTTAAAATTTAGTTCAGATATAAATAATTTAATTGCCAGATGGTGAGTGCCCCAGTACACTGCTGAAAAAACCCCAAAATACTAGTATCATTTAATGCATTATTGAAGCAAGAACTTTGGAAGTCAATACAAGTTCATTTTGTCAGTTATTACAGAACTCCCCAAAATGCAGTATTTTTTTTAATGTGTGTAGCAACAGACAAATCTGGCTGGACTGGCTTTCTCAGCTAAAAATTTCATATTCATTTATGTTATAGGAGAAAATCCTAGTGCAATGAGCACATGCAAAGCTTCACACTTTTTCACAGTTACTTATATATCTTTGCCTTAAAACAGGAGTGTCAATTCATTGTACAGCACTATAGCTCTGGATGATAGTGCTAATCAGGGAAATAAAAAGACAGTGTTGCTTACAAATGAAGAATGGTAAGGTACTGTTTTGGGCGTTTTATTCTTTCTTGATCAGTACATAAAGCTCATGAAAACTAAACTAAAGGTATTGTGCCTATAACTTTTTACAACATAGTTTCATAAAACTGTACTTGAAGAAAATTATCCAGTTGCTTCTTTTTAATCAAGAGTTTAACTGGTGACTGTATACACATTCGTATGTATAATTCAGTAAAAAGATAATAAATTACCAACAGAAACCCTGAAACAATTTATCTGGAACTACTATACACATGCATTTGCCTTTTTCCCATTCAGCCTTCCACCACTTCAATCCATATCTTCATGCCATTTTACCATTATTTTATTTTATTTTATCATTCCTCTATTCTATTCAGCTATCTAAATTGCTTGGCTTCTAGCTACTAGTCATTCACTGGGATAAGCCAGGATGAGCCCTCATGCTTGTAGAAATCTACTAAAATATGCCAGACAAATCCAAGGTGAAAGAACTGACTGCAGGATACAAATGTTAAGTGAATTTTCCAGTACAGAAGTGTACTAGAAAATTCTTACATATGAGGTATTTATTTGGAAATTCATCACTATGGACATTACAGGTATATTCTTTTATGTCAGTCACAGAAATGCAGATCTGAAAACTTAAAAATAATATGTCAGCTAACATAATCTGGCACCTGAGAAAGATGTTTAACTGCTGTCAGACTCCAACACCAATTTCTCAGGCTTTCTTGAGTGTTTTTTTTTTGCCAACAGAGCTGCAAGTGGAGAACTGTTAGGGCTTTGTGCACACCCAGACACCAGGAAATGCATTCTGAATTTAACTGAGTAGAAATATCTTGCCTCTGCAAGACAAAGCCTCCAGCTGAGCTCCAAGATCAAAGCATATGAGACCTGCCAACTCTCAGCATCCACTCTATTACCTGCCATTAAAAGTCATCCTTAAAGCTCAATTTATTGGTTGCTAGTCCCTTCTCTAAAGACTCAACTGTCCTAAAAAGCAGCAAGGACAGACTGCTCTAAAAGAAGGTAAGCAAGGAGCCCAGAGTCATGGCAGGGCAGGCAGTGGTGGCAATATCACCAGAAAAACAAAGCCAAGAAATTGAGTCAGAGATTCAAGATTGGAATCAGGTCTGGACACAAAAAAATAAGATCATACAAGATCAGCCAGGTCTGAGGGTAAGCCAGTAAGTCAAGCCAGCAGGTGAGGATGAGAATGAGAATGAGGGAGGTACAAGAGGGCACAAGTGCAATTGCAATGCTGCTGCAGAGCAGCTCAGGCAAGGGCCAAGCACTAGAGCTTCAGGTTTAAAGCCACTGCCAGATGAAGGAGAGGGAGCCTGCACTGAGGATCCTTAGCAGCAAGCAGCTCCTGGACAAGAGATCTCAGTAACAAGCTGGCCTCTAACCTACCTTAAAGGGGCACGGCAGCTTGTGGCTTCAAGCAAGCTCAGCAGCTATAAAAAGCAAATCCTATATTTGAAAAAACAAAAAGGACAAGACAGATGGCTACATCTAAGAGATGGTTTTGGGTGGAAAATTCATCTAATCTAATGTTTTGCATGGAAGTTCATGTAAATCACAGATGAGGGAATTTTAAACACAGGGTGTTTTTAGTCACTTAATTAGGCTCTACCATTTCATGCTGCTGGCTATTGTGAGCTCTATTCCTGTAAAAAATGATCCTTGTAAATTAATAAACCATGAACTTCAGCACCTACGTCCAGATTGATTGATTCCTCTTGTGCTTCTGAGTGTCGTTGAGTGAACCTAGATTTTACTACATAAGTAAATTGCATGCAAAAAATATGCAGTTTAGTTAGGGTCTCCAGCATACAAGAGGCTAGAATCAAATCATTTAAGTGATGCAGGGAAAAGGTCAGCAGTCAGCCATTCTTATTTGGATTTATTTTTCTCTTAAGTTTATTTCATCTTTAAAATTCAAGGATCTTAAAGAAATTAATAAAATATTATTAAATATTTTAAGCTCTCTAGAAGAGGATATATTAAAATGTTTGTAATAAAAAGCTGTAGTCTTAAATCTGGATTTTGCAGTCTGAATCTTGAAAGTTTAATGAAAGGCTTGCTAAATTCTGTTTCTGGTACAAAAGTGGGATTTTATTTCAAAATCCTGTGTTCTGGAACAATTGCGAACTAATAAAATGAAGTTTCATTTGGAATGCAATCAATTTCATTCATCTCATTGTATCCAATAAGGTGAACATGATTACACAAGGGCGTAAAAATCCTAAGTCATTAGAGTTTTATACTGAAGTTTTTTAAGTTAGAATTTGATCCTCATAGTAGGAATCAGTTAATTTTAATGTATTAGGATAGCAATTTGAGCTTGATAAAATTCTATGGGGCTATCATGTGATTGTTTCCTTTATTCAGGCATCACAGCCAGACAAATATCCTCTTTGCCTCTTAGAATACTCTTTCTCATGTTTGAATATATATTACAAAGACAGACAAATCTGTTTCTGGCAACTACACAAGCTTTACAGGAAAAGAGTTCTTCAATACTTCCATTAAACACTTTTCCTTCCATACTCCTTCTGTATACACAACAGGAGTCAATTGTCAATGAAACTCAAACCTCCTTAGATCAACGGCCTACCTTACCAGGGCCTCTCCAGAAAGAAGTTTCCTGACCCATCTTTTTACCCTTCCTTGGAGGTTGGTAACAATTTCCTATAAATGTTTTACTATTTCTGTTAGCTATACTATGTGTTTGTCACATTAGCTAACCCACACATGTAATTTTACTCAAAATACCATAACCTCTGACTAGATCTCCACATAATTTCCCATCTTCTGAACTGTCTCTTTGGTAAATTCTATACTCTGGTAGTTTTATATTAAGCCATGTAACCAAGAGCCAGTCATGTTTTACTCTAAATGTTTACTGGTTTGTTTTGAAGCATCACTTCATGCTCCTTACATTTTTACACAGATTCTTTTCATAAAAGAAAGTGAATTTCCTTTCTATCTGTATTATTTGCTTCAGCAATTCAAAAAATTACTTATGTTTTAAAAGTTGGCTAATCTCTCTCCCATCTTTCACTACCTATCCTTTTGCTAAAACAACACACATAAAACTGAATACTAAAATTGCAGGACTACTGCCCTGCTAATTTCTTATACAGATACAGCCTGTCAGTTCTAGATGACTTTGGATCAGCCCCAAACGAAAGAAAATATTCTGGGTAGTATAATCCCGCATGAAACAATGTGATCTGTATAAAAAATCACTTACTGAATCACCAGCAACTCTTTCCACTCCTAGGAGATCTCCCACCGAAGCAATGCCTGAATTAGTGTAGAGTGATTTGTGGCTTTCCAGCTGTCATTCATTAATTCTTAGGAAATACAATATACAGTACAAAAGTACTCAGCCTGGGGTTGTTCAGCAATGTCTTAGGAAGAGTGTAATTTGTCTGCTGAATGTTCCTTAAACTTGTTTTCAAACAATAAATGTGGGCTATTATTTCTATGACCTCCCAAATACATTTCATTCTTGCTGAAATATTGTGTTGGTCACGCAGACCCATAAAGGGGGAAGGGAAAGGAATTGTGCTTGAGAAGAGTTTGGTTTAGGAAACAGCAGCTGAGTTGAAGACGAGGTTTTATGCCAGTGTGCTGCCATTCCTGTATCTTTGGCAGAAAGGAAAGCACAGGCAAGCCTGACAGCAGGGACTAGAAGTGTCCTGGGCACTCTGATCCACTCTCTTTAGCACTTCACTGCACAGCCAACATGCAGTTTAGGAGTGCCTGTTTTAGGAGTATTGCTTCAGAAGGAGTTATAAGTCACTGCCAGCTGCCTTGGGTTTTTGACCAGAGGCAAGAGAGGACGCTGTGAGGTGCAGGATCTGTTTGAGGATCCAAAAGCCTGGAGACCTTCTTTTAAGTGAGCCAAGGAGCTGCTTGCACAAAGCCAGTCAGAGAGACTGTGTAATGCCTGCTTCATCAAGGACTTTTGGCAAACTCTATGACAAGTTCAGTTCAGCCAAAACCACTGCACCTTTAGACATGTACTGTAGGAGACCTTGACAACAGAGGGAAGTTTTCTGGTGGGTCTCAGGCACTCCTGCCTTCCCAGAAATCTGAGAAGGTCATATAGGAATTTCTCTTTAAGTCTTTTGCTCTCTTGAATTTGCATGTTAATTATCCTAAACTGCACATTAGGTATCTAAGAGGGGTTTTTTACCTTTATCTCTTACACAGTTGGTTTAAGAACTAAACAAAAAGGAGCAAGAGGTAAACATGAGACAAGAATTACTTACAGCAAATACTGGAGTTAACAAAGCATAGCCATTGTTCAGTGTTTAGTAGGCACCATGACAGCAATTATTTTAAGGAAGGATTTGAAAAACAATGCTTCAAGTATTTTTATGGCCAACTCCTCCCATGCTCAGGGGTTTTCATGCTTTTAGCTATTGCATCTGCAACTGAAGCTAACTGTGAAATTAGCAATTTATTTATCCCATGGTACATACACACACATTTCCAACAGTAAAAGTGAGTAAGGGTGAATAGTAAATGTTGTGAGTAAAAGTCAGAACCTTTCTTACCAGATTTTGTCATTCCTATTTAATCGAATACCTGCAGATTTCCATATTGAAACTTTCCTTGTTCCTTCTTGTGGCATACACCACTAATAACAATATTGTTAACACAATTGTATCTTAATAACATAGTCTGAGCTCTGCCAAAATAACAAGTCAGACAAAGGAAATTTTGACCTTCAAAATGACTCCCTGAATTGCAAGGAAACAGGAAATGCCATTAAGTATAAAACAAAGCAATAAAGGCCTGCAATTTGTAAATAGTTTTTGATTCTGTAATGTTTAGTAAAAGTAGGTCTCCTTAGGAAGGCATATGCATATTAAGCTATTTCTCAGGATTATATCTTTGCAAAGTAAACTACATTAGAACTTGCAGTCTGTTTTCTGTATTGTGTCCTATTCTGAAAAATATATCAAAATACAGGAAAAAATCTCTTACAAAAATTAACTCTGATTATTTAGGCACAGATTTAAAAGTGAGTAAATCAGATATAAAGTTGTTGCTAATCTTACTTGGAAGGCATAACTGATAAACAAAAAAGAAAAATGAAGGCATATGAATAGTGCTAAAATTATCTAGATTATTCTGTTTACATAACCACCAATATTTTGTATTCATCCATCTGAAATCAAGATGTAATTATGCATTATTCCATTTTATTTTTAGACACATCTATAAAGTAGAAATTTTAGTTTAGTGGAAAACAAACATACAGCTGTTCCTAAGAAAACTAGTATCTGAGATATCAGAAAAAAATTATTTAATGTCCCTCCTTTGCCTAATGCCAATGAAATCTAATAATCATCACTGTTCCTTTGTGATTTTGTATGGAATTGAAGATAATTAATAGATAAAGTTTGACATTTCCTGGTAAAAGCAACAGCAACAATACCAGTAGACAATCTGATGCATGAGCAATACTTTCCTAAAGTTTAGAGAGTGTCTTTTTGCTCTTCTCATGATTTCTGTAAGGGCAGGACTTTTTAAAATTGCACATTGAATTGAAATAAGAATACTATTATTGTATATATAAAATGAGAAACCAAGTCACCTGTATGGCTGTGAGGATATTGGCTAACGCCTGGCCATACGTGTCATGACAGTGAACAGCAAGAGCACTCAAAGGAATTTCCTTCATAACAGCTTCCAGCATTTTTTTCATACTTCCAGGTGTCCCCACACCAATTGTATCTCCCAGAGAGATTTCATAACAGCCCATACTGTACAGCCGCTTAGACACCTGATTAGAAACAGAAAAACACCAAGAGGTCAAGATGAAAGACTATAAAATGGGGTCAAGAACATACATTATAAAGGACATACTTCTGTACAGGTTTTAGGTTTTGACCTGCTGAGGTGGATCTATTTATCAGACACTCTATATTCATTCTTGAAAACTGCCGTCGAAGAAAAAACATCCCACAGATTCTCTTACTTTAAAATTATAGTTCTGCTACATTCTATATGTGGAATAGCCAACCAAGTCAAATCCATCAAAAACTTGCTTTCTGACTCTCACACAGAATTCAAATGAGCAAATTTTTAACATTATGAATTAAGTTTCTGTCAAGCCCTTTCCCATTTTCTTCTCCTTGGGTGGTTTTCTTCATGTACTTTTCAGCCTACAAGTTGTGCAGGGTAAAGATCTGTCCTTTTGTTTGCATATTACATGAAGCCAACAAAGATAATAAATAATTAACAAAAATCCTGATTTTTCTTTCTCTTGACACTTAAAAAATCAATGAAAACTGAAATTTTAACATGCTGCAGTCAACATTAATTTTGCTTACTTTTCAGGAAATCAAATATTAAAATGCTAACAAAGCAAAAATGCAACTTAATTAACATTCTAGTCCTTAAGGTTTAAAAATTTTCTTAATATCAAACAAAACCATATACAAAGAGGTCTTACTAATGTAAGCAGAGTCCTAAATATTTCTGGAACTACGTCTTTGAGGAGTTCTTTGCTTGAGTGAAACCTGAGGTCTGGCTCCATAATTTTTCATGGAGAGAGACACATTCAGAAGCACAAAATCATGTTTTCACTGAAAATATTGCTTCAGGAATTGAATTCAGGATCTTTCCGTCTTATTTTTGTTGGATTTATTTGGAAAGATGCCACCTTATTTTCAGCTGCTCAATATGTTTGTCCCGTTTAGGATTCCCCACTGTGCATGAAAGATCCCAAAAGACCACTCTACTGGAAGAAAATCCCAGTTTAGAAACTAACTGTTTGGAAATGAAAAAATACAACCCTCTTCCAAAAAGACATCTTAAGTCATGCTGCAGTCTGCTGTTAAAACAATTCCAGAACTTCATCAGTGGGATTGCTGTGAGCATGTCTGAGGAAGCGGACAAAGTGCTGCACCAGCAGTCTCGGAAGTGCTGGATTAATATTGCTGTTCACTTAATTCAAAGAACAGCTGAAAAAGAACTTCAAATAGTCTGAATCATCCTGTTTAAGGCTTGGAAGTGCTATGACTATTGCAAAGGTGGTAAAACTGTGCTTTAAAGTCAGATTGCCTGGTCCATATACACATAAATTCAACATACATTTTAAGAAAGGGACATTCACCGGAACGCAAAAGGGATTCATCTCACAGCATATTTTTATATCATCAACACATGGGAAGCATTTTAACTAGACTACTGTTGTAAGAAAAAAGCAACCATCTGCAGTTAGGGGTGTATAATATTCAGTTAAACCCCAAACCTTAGTGCTTCTTTAAGATCAGGGCAAAGAGATGCCCTGAATTTTCCCCCGTTCTTTTTAATACATGATTCAAAGTTTTTCTAGATTAGTATTTTAGTCATAACTTGGACTATGTAAACTGCTAGAAATCATATTGCATTCACTTCTTTTTCATGCTCAGTCCTTAGATCTTTCAGCTTCCTGAATGCAGAGTTCAGGAAGGAGGGTGAAACTGTTAACAAGCTGAGCACCATCACTGACTTGTCATGATCTAAACTTAAAGTGATCCTTCAAAAGAGGTCTATATTTAATTTAAACAAGAACATGCACACTTGGAAGCTGAATGGGAGTTTTTTGTACTGAATTTTCTATTCTACCACAGTAGAAGGCAGCTTGTTAGTTATAGCTTTGTAAGTTTGCAATGTGAATTTTTCGGAGGAGACTGTGGGAAAAGAGAACACATTGTTTTTTCTATGTAATCAGAATGTGATTATGAGCTTGCAGCTTTGTTGATTGAATAGGGTTGTGTTCTGCAGCACTGACCAGTTTTGCTATGCGTGAGTCTTGTGCTACTCCCCCAGGGAACACTGCCTTTACACCAAGCATTGATCAAAATAGGAATTGGGGAACCAGCACTCCAACCTCTTCGGCATGTGAACAGTCCTACTCCTGGAAATAATACCTAAAACAATTCTCTTATATTGAATACAAAAGCTGATAATCCAGTTATAGGTTATTTTAAGCAACTAACAATCTAAAAAACCTGCATTTCTTGTGCTGTAAGGGAAACTTTAATGATCCAAAAATATTCAAACAAGAGTAGGTACATTTCCTAGAGTTTGATCAGAATGTGATAATATTTATTTTAATGAATTCACTGCTTTAGGTTAAAAGGAAGCTAAGGAAAGAAATAAGCAGGCAGGAAGACAAAAACAGCCAAACATATGATGGAATTATATGATAATAGATTATACAACTGGCTTCAAGGATGTTATACAGTGTTTCCAACAACTTTCAAGCTTTATCTGCCTAAAGTTGAAATTCTCAAATCACAAAATAATAAATGGTTAAGCAGTGACTTCTTTTCAAGAATCAGCAGGCTAATAAGATAAGACTAGGCAATTTATCTTAGGGTATGAAAACTGTTTGTTTGTTCATTTGTTTTAAATAAAGAATCATACAAATATATCTGATAGATTCCAGAAGTCTGAAGGCATCTGAATTTTGCACTCACTAGATAACTATGTGTAAACCAGTTATGTATCTAGTATGCCAGAAATTAATGTCGTCTGCAACAATCTGTAATACTGTATGTAATCTTAAATAATCTACCAAAAGCAATTGCTTTTACTTCAGTTAAAAAATGAATTAAAATGGTTACTGTTACTGACTGCAGGAAAAACTGCTAAAACCTTTCAATCATATCTGCTGATTGCAATATACAGTCAATGGAGTCAAAATGCTCCCATCCCAAAAAGATGATGACCAGCGCAGCAGCTCTCTGAAAGAGATTAGCAACTGAGCCAGTAATTTTGGTAATGCTGATTCTGTCCATGTATTTACATAAAAAACATCAGATGCTTCTATATATACAGCAGCGCTTGCTGAATTGGAGATGGAATTAATAAATTTATTGTGGTAGTTTTTATTCATTAACACAGTGGTATACAGGTATGCAAGAAGACACTTATTAGGATGAAGATAGAAAATAAAATAGCTGTGTGAGTAAAAGTTTGCAGGTCTAGAACATTAAATAGCAATCCCACTGGCAAACTGAGAAGGAGCTCTTCTGGGTAAGGAGAGTCAGTAAAAAACAAGAAACATATGGAAAGAAGCCTGTTTGGGAACATGGTAAGCAGTATGTCATCACTGCTCTAACTAAAGCTGTGTCATTTCTAACCTTCACTTCATATTAAAGCAAATAAATTTAGAAATACTGAGTACCTTCCAAATTAGCTTTTTTTTTTTTTCCCCCAAATAGTCTGAGTACGTGTGGATGCTGTGGGAGAAGTATTATCACAAATTCCATCTGGAGTGTAAACTAGAAGAAGATGCAGGAGAACAGGACCTGAAAACCACCCACACAACATAATATATCAGACAAATGTCGACTAGCTGCTAGTGCTACAAATTAAAAAATAATGGTTTGGATATTCTGCTAGATCAACAAAAATAAGTGATTAAGTGTAACAGAGAAGACAAGTCTGTCTCTCGGTGGAAGGCCAGGATGTTCTGCCTTAAACCTCTTGGAATTTTTACTCCACGTGCGTTTTTTTCCTGTCCATTTAAGCTTTGATGCCCTCTTTGCCTTCCTGCAAAATGTTACATTTTGTTTCACTCATCCCTCTTCTAGAAAAAAGGCTGAACTGATATCTTCTGTCTTATCTTTTATTCTAAATGGAGAAAAGGGACAGGGAGGGAAGGTGCAACTTATTCCATAAGAAATCATATTGGGGTGAGTTTTGGTTCATGTGTCAATCATATGACCCTCATCAGAAGCACAATGACAACTCAGTGTGCTTATTCAAGCAAAAAATGGATTTAAAAGCAAGAAGCTGTGCTGGAAACCCTCTTGTACAACATAGTCCATTGACATAGGTGCTTGAGTCTATTTCCTTAAGTAATTTCTTACCTTCTTGCAAGAGGAAATAACGTATAATATTTTTTCTCATGACTGATAACAATCAAAATATGCTGTTTTTCTCACATTTGACTGTATATGGTTAAGTGAGGTTATGCATCAAGTTTTAGGATTAGCTAAGTTTTTTGCTTGTTTTCTTTAAATTTCATCCATTAAAGATATTTTTATGATTAAGTTGAGAAAATTACTTGTAGACATTTTTAAATGTATTTTTGATTTTTTAAAAAGATAAGCCAGAAATTCACTCTTACTTCTGCCACTTTATCTGGTGCAATGTTTCCTTCATATGGGCATCCCAAGGCACAGGACACATACCTGTAACAAAAAACCCACAATGTTCTGTTTAATATATATATATATCTGTATTCACACATGGAACATTAAAAAATAGGTTAAATATAATTTTGAACATATAAATCAGTCAATGTAGAATAAAGATTTGAATGAAGAGTTAAAATTACATCAGATGAAAACAGAAGGTTTATCAATTTTCCTTTCAGATCACAGAACAGTGATGCATAGCATATTTATGCTCAATATATGTCATGAGTTGTAAAGGACAGGCAATGTGGCCAAGTTTACAATGTTGTAGGAGTCCCGATTTTTCTCGGTATTTCCTTCTGAAGTTGCAAGAGCCAGCTCAAACTTTGCCTTGCCTTGCCCTCACAGGTATTCAGAGGAATATATCACTTTCTTCCTTGAACTGCCTACCCAGATCATAGTGAGCAACCGTGGACACAGACTGCTTCTGACAACCCCACCACCATCTCATCAGAACAGTAATGAGGACATAAGTCATCCGAACTGTGGTGAATGAGAAAGCTTTCATGCTCTCTCTCTCTCTGTACTTGCATTTCTCTCCCAGTGCCCCAGAAGAATTGTAGCTCCATTGCAAGCTGTAATTTAGGTATGCTTTAGGAGAAGAAGAAACTGAGAAGCCAAACTGTGTCCCTCAGCAGCTATTGGCTCCACAAAGAACAAAAAAACTGAAAGCCACAACCAAACTTCCATTGTTCAGCCCTAATGCTCTATTAGCATAAAATTCAGTTTAGATTTCCTCTTTTTAATGACAATTAAGACCCATGAAATTCTAATTAAACTTCTAATTGTTTATCTTAAATTGATCAGGAATATGATTAAACTAACCAGAAACATCCAGTCAAAATCAAAAATGTGACTGTAAAAGGATTTACAAGAGATTCAGAGGCCTGCAGAGTCCCAGTCCCAGTGGGATGTTGCTCAACTGCTTAATAGGAGAACAAGAGCCTTCATCGATCTCCCATCATTCCCTTTCGCTCAACACTGAAGAATATAATGTAAAATTATACACTGTTTAATGCAAAAGGATTGAACAGATGCCAGTTTGTATGTAGCCAAGGTCCGTGGGGTAAAGGATGTATTGTTTCTTTGCAGTTGAAAGAGAAACTGATTGATAGAATGTGAAATTAGGATCAGTAACAGGCAAAAAATCAAATTGCAAAAGAAGTCCATATTGTAATGCATAGAGCATATTCCATCCCTTATATGAAGGCATGGTGCTGGCTCACTAGAAATAACAGTAAGAATTAAGCAAACCTTAAATCCAAAAAGAGCTTGATTAGCTCTGACAAAGAAATGGAAATGAATTTTGTTTCCACGAAAGTGGTTGGGTCCATTAAATCCTGCTCATAACTTGAATCCAGATGCCTACTAGGCATGATTTCAATAATCTATATGTCATTATGAAAACCAGGTTTTCGAAATTTGGCCACAGAATTCATTAACTACCAGCCCAAATTTAGATGTCACTGTTTAAATTCCAAAATTCTGAATTTTCATATCTACATTAAAGATAAAAATGTAGCTACTGTTAACAGTTAAAGTGTGTCCTGATTTTCAGTGACACATAACTCAAAAGCAATTCAGGATAATTTCCTTAATTTTTTTTTAATGCATTCAAATGAAACTAAGCATGAAGAATTTCATACCCAAAGGATTGCTTTTTACATAATACTACAGTGCCTAGAGCTACATACACCTACTGAAATTATTTTCAATATCAGGCATAGCTGATATTGAAGTGATTAAGAACAGTACTAAATATTAAGTAAATGCAAAACATATAGTACATATGTGCACATGTTCCCTTTAATTACAAATCTTTATAGGTTCATAATAGCTGCATATGTCAGATCAAGCAGACATGCATTTGGTAGTGATAATGTGGCATGAATGACATCTGGAATGGAATAGGGCAAACAAAAGTAAAAGCAGGCCAAAAGGTATCTAGAGAACAACAGAATACTCCCTGTGGTTCACACCAGAGAGCAGAAACTTCCCTGAGCTCACATTATTCAGCTGGGCCTGCTGGGGTATGAAAGTATGTGGTGACCTGAGGAATCTGCCTACTACAATACACAAATCTGTTTGAGATTATGAACTCTCTGCATACTTACACCATTGCGACTAGACTGACATTTCAAACAAGGAAAATATGGTAGATATAATCTATCTGGGCATCGGATATTCCATATTAAACTGGAGAAAATAGGGATTACTGAAAGAATTTGACAGGAAAAGAACTTCGTACCAGAGAGACAACAAAGTTCTGTGGAGAAAGAAAAAACAAATTTTCAGTAGAGTTCATCAAGAATGAGCTTGGCAGAATTTTATCTAATATTTTTACTTAAAGAGTTGGAATAAAAAGGAGAGATGTGGTGATAACATTAAATTTGAAAATGAAATACTTAAAATGCACTACAAAAGAGTGAAGTGCACTCCAGACATATTTCAGGATAAGCATTTTTAATAGAGAACATAAAATAGTGAGCAGAATCACAAAATAAGCTGAGGCGGAAGAGACTCACAAGGATCACTGAGTCCAGCTCCTGGACCCTGCACAAGATCATCCCCAAAAGTCACAGCATGTGCCCGAGAGCACTGTCCAAACACTTCTCAAACTCTGTCAGGCTTGATGCTGTGACCACTACCATAGGAAGCCTGTTCCAGTGTCCAACCACCCTCTGGGTGAAGAACTTTTTTCTAATATCCAACCTAAAACTCCCCTGGCACAACTTCAGGCCATTCCCTTGGGTCCTGTCCCTGATCATCACAGAGCAGAGCTCAGTGCCTGCCCCTCCTGTTCCCCTCACAGGCAGCTGTAACTGCAGTGAGGTCTCCCCTCAGTCTCCTCCAGACCGAACAGACCCAGTGCCCTCAGCTGCTCCTCACAGGGCTTCTCCTCAAGGCCTTCACCATCTTTATTTCCATTCTTTGAATGCTCACAAATATCTTTCTTATATTGTGGCACCCAAAACTGCACACACTATTCAAAGTGAGGCCACCGCAGTGCAGAGCAGAGCAGGACAATCCCCTCCCTTGCCCAGCTGGACATGCTGGGCCTGATTCCCCTCAGGACTGAGTTGGCCCTCCTGGCTGCCAGGGCACTGCTCATTCATATTCAACATGTCATTGACCAGGACCCCCAGGTCCTTGTCCATGGCACTGCTTTCCAGCATCTCATTCCCCAGTCTGTCCGTACATCCAGGGTTGCCCCATCCCAGGTGCAGAATCTGGCAGATCCACATCAAATGACTGGTGACTGCTCAGCCCTCTAATTTGTCAATATCTCATTGCAGGGCCTCCCTGCTTTTGAGGGAGTTGACAGCCCCTCATGGTTTTGTATCGTTTGCAAACTTGCTTAGTATCCCTTCCAGTCCTGTGTCCAACTCATTTATGAAGATGTTGATGAACAAAGGGCCTTAGATGAAGCCCTGTGGAATTCTTTTTGAAACGGTCTTGCTGTATGCTTAGAGGAAATGAGATATAATTTGAGTTGCAATTCAGTTGCAGAAAACTACATGCAAGCTGGAACCTACCCAGGCAAGCACTGAGTACTGCTAGTGGGGACACAGAGAGCCTAGCATGTGAAAGGAGAAAATATGCATGTTGTCATAGGTTGCAGTGCAAAATGTAACCAAGTGTATTCTATCACCATCTNTGAAACTTGGAACAACAAGCAGCCTTTTCCACTGGATTCTCAGAGGAAGACCAGGCCCATCTATCTCCACTGGACCTTCAGAGGAAATCTACACCTTTCTACAGGATCACTGCTCCAACAGAGCCACATCTGCCACTCCAGGACTGCAGCCACCATTTAATGGGACTGCTACCAACAACTTGACCCAAAGGGTGTCAGGTTGCATTCTGACTCTGTCAGTGCATTTGTTTTTTTGTAATACTGCACGTTTGTTTTATTTTAGTTCTCCTAATTAAGAACTGTTATTCCTATTCCCATATCTTTGCCTGAGAGTCCCTTAATTTCAAAATTACAATAATTCAGAGAGAGGGTGTTTACATTCTTCATTCCAAGGGAGGCTTCTGCCTTCCGTAGCAGACACCTGTCGTTCAAACCATGACACGTCTGTGTGAAAGAGCAAAGATAATAATGTGTCTAGTCTGAGCATTTGCCAGGATATCTAGAATTAAGGCAGTGCTGATTGGGATGCTTTGTAATTGCATTTGTGTGTTTCCAAACCATTAAGTGGATGTGTGAGGAAATAGGTTTCAATACAAAGGTAGATCAGTTATCTACAGTTAAATTTGGCTGTTATATTTTCCTTTTATTTTTGGGTACAAAAGAACCTATAGGGCATTAAAATCACAAGAGAATACAACCAAATCAGAGCTCCAAGACCTCCACCCACATGACTCCAACGTGGGAAAGAACTTTGAAGGACATTCTGCAGAACTGCCTGGAAAGAAGAAAATTACCAAGACAGAGCCACAAATAGCAACAGAAGACACAAGTTAAAGGAATAGTCTGGTCAACTGCGGCAAACACTACTGACAAATCAAGAAGAATGAGGATAGACTACTGTTTCCGAGATCTTGTCAGCAGGGAGTTTGGTGAGAGTTGTTGCAGTTGCAAGCAAGGAACAGAAGCCAAAGTGTAGGAGTTATAAGAGGGAATCACAGAAGAGGGTCTCCAGACAGTAATTATAAACAGCGCCTTCAATGAGCTTAGGAATGAAAAAGAGATAGGCGATGAGATATGATACAAAGAACCAAGTAGGGTCAAAGGTGCAATTTTTAAGAGGCAAATGCTTGCTTATATTGCAAGTGGAAAAGAGCCAGAGGACAGTGAGAGGTTAAGAAAGAGAATAAGGGAGGGAAGAAATAAGAGGAAGAACAGAACATGGGGTCACTGGGGCAAGTGGAGGGGGTACAGATGGAAAGTAGAGAAGAAACTTCTGCTGCTCTGACAGTGGAGGAGAAAGAACAGAAGGAAGAGGATATGGTATCTATTTTTCTTAGGAGTTAAAGCAAGATCCTTTGTAAGAAAAGCAGCAGAGGAAAGAGAAGAGTTTGAGAAATAAATTACAGAGGCAACTGGGATTTAATTTGTGAATTCAATTAAGTTGAAGATCACAGTTGTTTTCTAAAAAGACAGCAGGACTGAAAGAAAAAAAAAACCATAATGAAAAAGACTATCCCAGTCTCAGAATATTTACCAGATACACTCCACAGTATGAGAGCAGAAGCAAATATCTGGGAGTTCACGAAGTGGAATCTGCAATGGAAGTGTTTAATTCTAAGTATGTGCTTAAATCTTTGCTGAATCAAGGCCAGACATAGCTTAACTCCATCTTCAGCACACACAAAAAAAGAAAACAGCCCCTGAAAACAGAGATGGAAAGAGAAGGACTTGCAAGTGAACACATTGATACAGCTGCTTTAGCAACACACAAGTATACACCGTTTTGCTCACTCTGGTTTTGAGAAATCAGAATTCTTCCCTTTAAGAGAAAGTGATAAAAAGTTTTCTACTTGTTTCATCTGGCAGAGTTTACCTAGTCTCTTGTCTGTCTGCAGATTTCACTGCAGATGAGTATCATTCAGTCTTTTACTAAATTCTTTCCTATGGATATAAAACAAAACCAAAAAAAAACCACAACAACTTTACTGTGTAATATTTTGCAGAAAAATACTGAACAGCCTCTGGGGATGGGAGGGAGAAGGAAGAGGAAGAGAGTTTTCAATTTCTTCCAGTATGCCAAAACCAAATTTCAGTGTTCCACAAATGGCATAGACAGTACAAGGTCCTCACGATCAAGGTCACTAGGAATGGTGATACCATATCAGCCCAGTGGCTGTGAAATGAAGGATATCAAACCACAAACAGGGTAAATGAGCAAACATTTCTTAACCAGAGTGTGTTAAAAGGAAAAAGAATCCAAGCAGAAACTGAACTCCATGTTGTAATCAGCCCTTTGTCAACTTGTTTCAGCAGGAGTCCAAGAGCCAGATCCACAGCTGCTACCACAGCTGGAAGCATGAAGCCTCCTGAGAAGCCAGTTGCAGACTCAGATGCTGCTGTTTCCTGTTTATTATTATAGTGTAAGTTTGCATATAATTTACTATGTTCACTGCAGATGTATTTATTTTTATTAGATGTTTGTGCTAAAATGTACATGCCAATCATTTGGTGAATTCATAATATTAAAGTTGATCTATTCTGTCTCTTTTGCAAAGAAAACCATTTGTTAAAAACAGGGAATCTTTACTGTAGGAAGAGAGAGAAAACAAAGAAGAGAAGAGAAAAAGGATATTCTTCCAGAAACAGATCCTCCAAGCCAAGTTCAAAATGTGTAAATAAGGCCAGGATATTTTTTCCACATTTGATTTAAAAAACAACCACAAACACCCTCCCTCCCTCCCCCCCACCCCCCCCAAAAAAAGAAACAATCTCTCCATGCATTTAGTGCCCAGTTACCAGTAATGTTTCCTTTTCTCAGTGAATACTACAGAAAATATAGCTTTTAATATTTTTAAATGCCAAAAAACACACTGTTAAATTGTGAACTAGAAAATAGTTACTTCTCCAAAAATATAATCTAATTGTTACAATAATGAAGGGCCGCTTATCCATTTAACTTTCAAAAACTCTCTCAAGTTACCTACAGAGCTATCAGTAACATACTAGCAAACATTATATTGTCACCTTATAATTTCATACTAACATTTCACATTTGATTTATGCTACCCTTTAAGAAGACACAGGAATAATTTTTACTTCTCAAAGGGATCTCTAATTTTTTTTTTTTTTTAAAGCAGCTCTTCTGGCCTGCTGTAAATATTTTCTCTCTGCAGGTACAAAAACAATGGGTAAAAATTGGTACAAACATATTCCTCAGGAAAACTTTCACATAGTACAATAATCCAGTATGATGGAGTCAGTACAACAGCTCCAAGATCCTTTTCTTAACCTGCTCCCAGTACAGAGAAATTCACTAAGTCCCCACACCCCAGCAATCTCTGGCTTCTTAAACTTCTCCAGGGCACTGATTCCAGCTGGCTTAATACTGTGTATACCTGTATATTTCTTTACCATTCACATACAAAAATATGTTTCTCCCAAGTCTGTTAAATGCTCATCTCCATTTTGCAGTTTCCATAACCCTAAATATAGGCTCACTTATAGTGACATGAAGGTGTTACTCTGATTTTACTATCTAGAGGAGTGAAAATAGTATAAATCACAATATTCTCAAAATAATTGTGACTATGCTAAACTACACAGTGTAGTCTTTTAAATGGGCAAACAATGTGAAAAAATGTGTATTTGAGCCCTAAGTATTCCAGAATACCAGAAAAAATGAGTTCTGAGTTTCTGTCTGTATTTGTAAGACACATACACCTTTGAACCGTATGTATTTGTGCAAATTGTTGAGTTCATCTCATGGTATTTCTAACTACATCTAAAAGATTCACTACAATAAGGCTATCCAAATACCTCAACTTAAGTTACTTAGGATAGACTGTAATAAAAGAAGGAAAAAAGAACGTTGTTGAACTGAATTATAAAGATCTGATTACCTCGATAATCAGGAGTTTTATATAATCAGAATACATCGTTATAAACAAAACAGGGTTCATTATTAGTTTCTAAAACCAATTGTTACAAGTATATTAAAATAAAAACAATTTATTCTTCCACATCTTTTTTTTTTTTTTTTTCCAAAAGATATCCAGGTATCATTAGCACAAGACAAAGATAAAAATCCATTTTTAAAGTCTTGATTATATTTTGTTTAATATGGATTAGCATCAAAGGAAACCAATAATTATTTCCTATAATCAACAAGGAATTAAGTATGTTGCAACCTGTAAGCTTTATTATAGCGTAGCATAAAAGGTGGTAATAATAATAATAATAATAGTACACAACATTGTTTGTTTGTTGTCCAGGAAAAAATATTGCTATATTTCAAGCATATCAACCAGTATTTGAATTCTGTACAAACACAGATGTAAGCCAAATAGTGATACATTTCAAAATGCCTTTTTGTACTGTGAACTGCACCATACAATTAATTCTTAAAAGGCATAGGACATAAATAAAGGAATTACATACAGCAGTTCAGAATTAATTTGTGATTGCATGTGCTTTAATTTATGAAAGAGAAGCTTTGTAAGAAAATGTCTCTAGAAGTATTCTACAGCAAAATTTGCATCTGTTTTTCTAACACTGAACCACTAAACATTTGCACACATTGGCATTTGAACAAATGGCCTTAAAAGGGCTATTCACATGAAAATTTTTCAGGTCTGGGACATAAATACAGCTTTTAATTGCTGACCATGAAGATATGGAGAAATGGGGGGCGTTTTTTAGGAGAGGAAAAAAATTACAACCTTTCAGGCTTACATCCCTGGTTCATTTTTTAATAGGAATAAGGCAATCTTATATAGTATTGAATGTTTCAGAAAGAGATAGTCTGTCATGGTCAGAGGAACTAAGCATGATTTTTGGAAAAGAGAGAAAAATACCAGTCCTTATTTTCTTTACTCTTCTATTGTAGTGATTGAAATTCATTCCTGCGTCTTTTTAAATTTTGGAATACATTAACTTAGAAGAATCTAGCTTAATGGAATACATTAACTTGGAAGAAACCAGCTTATCCAGAATTTACTTAACATTTTCTTTATATGCACATTCATGACACACAAGTTCAAGGACAATCCAAATGATTACTTTCAATCACCATTTCCCATCATTTTTTACCAATCCTGGCTGTTAACCTTTTTAAATCACTGAATAAGTTATGATGTTTTTAATAGTACCTGAATTATGCATAGCAAGGAGCAAATTTAAAACCAGCACTATTTTGTGTCACTTTATATGTAAAACACACTTAGGAGTAATTAGCTGACCACACAATTTGTAACTGATTTAGCTCAGTATCTTCACAGAGTGTGTCCCAGATGTTATTGTTAAGTTTTTAAGCATGTACTAAAGAAACTCCCAAATTAACCCAAAACCCCAAACAAAACCCAACACAACCCCACCCCTTTATGATGCTAATAAATGGTCTAACTTCTAAGACCATGTGCAACATTTCAATCCTTCATAAACATTTGAACTGATTTAGTAAACATTTAGAAAACTGTGGACTGTGCTACAGATTTTAAATGTGACAGCTGACAACATAAATTTTCTGGATGATGATGGAGTCAATGTTAGTGCAGCTGCAGTAAAAGTAAGACATGCAAAAGCTTAAGGTTTAGTTTCAACTCTTTGAGTGCATTTTTCATAAGATTCAAGGATTGCCAATGATTTATGCTCACTACAAAAATTGCAAATTGCCAGTAAAAATAGGAAATACAATTTGAACCCCTTTAAAATTATTTTTGGAAGTATTTTTCAACTGCTCAAATAAGGAGTTAGGGCAAGGCACTAAATTATCCATTTCCTGCAAATAAATAACGCTTTAAACAATAATAGTGCTTTAGAAAGGAAACAATCTCTGTATTGAAATGAACACAAATATAGTTTATGCATATTATTATTTTTATTACTTTAGTAATTCTAGCAAAATATTTAGCCTACAAAATTTGTATAAGAATTTAACATATGTAGTCCTGGGAGCTGGCTTGAGGAAGGGCTGCAGGTTTTGGCTATGGTTCTTTAAATCAGCCAGTGTCTAAAAGGGTGATTAAAAACTAAGTCCACAGAGTAAAAAGCTTTCTTTGCATAGTCAACAGCTTCATTTTGTGACACCTTACAGCATAAAGCCTATTAATACCCTTCTATCTCTTGTAATTTACACAAATTACAAAGTCCTAATCCTTTGCCTATACAGAGATAGGGTGGGATTCATTTGTTCTTACTTCTGATATCAGAGATAGTCATACATAGCCTATCCTTAGGCAGGCCACCTATAGAATGACCAACACTGGATGGACCTAAACTCCTTTGCAGCCAAAAAGATGGATCACCCAGACAGTGTTTCATCTTATCCTACAGCAGGTACTTTTGAAAAGCACATACAGTAAACCACAGCAGGAAGGTCACCTAATTCCCCCTAGCACCCACTAGAAAATTTAGGATGACAAGCTCAGGCTTGTTGTGTGGTCATGCTTAGATGTGCCTCACGTTACCACAATTGTGAAAAACAACATATAAGTATTGTCAGTAAATAACAGCTACACAACAAAAATCCTGAAACTAATCTTCTTCAATTGAGTAAGAACAAGTCAAACCATGAGTACCTATTCAAAATACTGAATATCAAAAAAACTTGCCATAAACCCTTGACTGTCTCAGCACTTAAAAAAAATGCAGGGAATCAGGATATCAAAATGCCATTTATTGTATCTGTCACTAAAAGCAGCTTTTTTAGCAAGAGCTAAATATGGGATCATAAATCACAGACTTTAATAGCTAATTCTGTTTTGATTGTTTTATTTACAGGCAAAAGTCACCTGGATTGCATTGAATACTTATGTGAAATTTTAGTTTAAACTTTACTTTCTGATTATCTTTTAATTTTTTTCATCGAGGAAGAGAAACACAGTATTTTATCTCATTAAATATAATGAAAAACTCCAGAAGTCTTCCAAATGTAGTGCAATATTTGGGAACTAATGAACTACTTTCTCTCAAGTTCTAACGAATTCGTTGTAGTACTGCAGGCTTTTCTACCAAAGAAAATGATAGTTTAGTTTTCTAGAATTAAGTCTGAAAAGTCAGACTGCTTCCATAACCTCCCTCCTTACAAGCACCTGAAATGTTGTAAGCAGATTTACTTACTTCCTGGATTTGGCATTCAAAATTGATGCTTCCTCTTTAAGGGTATTTTAAATTTTTTTTTAGCTAATTAAAGTCCACCTTCTAGACTTTTCTTCAACTGATGAAAGATCTATTAATAAAAAAATAAGTCCTTGTGAATCCTCTATTTCCATCTTCAGGCTTCTGCTATTTTTTCTGGTCTTCAGAATTCTACTCAAGAAAATACACTTGGGCTTTAAAGAAAATAGTGAAGTATATGGACACTAAACAACACCTTTTGATTATTATCATTCTGTCTCAATGCTTCCCATTGACTCTTGTAACTCTGCAATCCATGAGGACTGCACCTGAATGAGTACGAACGGGGAGGGACACGAGTCAAAGTACCACAATACTTTGTAATAATTCTCTTTAAAACATATTTGTCTAGGGTCTGATCCATTTTATTTCTCATTAATTACTATTTTGACCCCTCAAAATCTTCCTGGGATGGATTTTTTAAAAGTGCACTCAAAATCCAAATGTATAGGGTTAACCTGTTCTCTTTTGTCTTCTAACTTAGAGCATTCAAACCCTTCTTTCTAATATTTTCAAATACTGAAATTCATGTTCAGTGGATACTGCAAATTATTGCCTAACAAAGAGCTTTTTGTTATGAAATAAGGCTCCATATTCTGCAGTTTAGATTCACAGCAGATTTTTAGCAGATTGGCTACTTTATTACTGAGTTATATTAGACCACCCCTGGAAAAATATCAGCAGTTCTCTCTTAAACTTTTCAATTTGTTGTAAGTGTAACATTAGTCTATCATCTTATCTCTTGTGCCTCAATCTCTATTTTTTACTGGATAAATTAATTCTCAAACTAATAAATTGTGATGACGACACATGTAACATTCACATAAATGTACCTTCTCTTCAATATACATATCTTCTCTATTTAGATCCTTTACTTCATTATAATCCCACAAATTGAATTATTCTGTTAATGGCTATTTAATTCTGAATGATTCATTTTTCCTGGACCTGTAAGCCTAAGGAAGAAAGCTATAGCTGGAGTGCATTTACATAATTTCCATTCACAACTTTGAATCTGCTCACTTTGTAGCATATCTGATATTAAGCAGTTCTCTGTTAAAGTGTTCTGCAATTTATTGCACCTGGCATGACAGACTCAATAAAATTTTCCTGCATATACTGCATGAAGTTTATCTTATGTTTCCATATTGCAATGAAATTACAGATATCTGTACAGGATACACAAAGTAAGCACTTTCAAAATATAATCTGGTTGTATTTTCCCTGAGTTCAATTATCTCTTTCTCTTAATCTCTGTATTGTTTTGTTTGCTTCACCACCTGGTTCTTGATATTCCTCCCTTTTATCTCTTTGCTTTGTTTTTGTTCTTTAAATTATTACTTTTTTTTTTTTTTCTGTGCTGTTCTTCTGTTTTACCATTTTCTGCTTCCTACTTCTTTCTCCTTTTTTTTTTTTTTTTCAGTGTGAAGAAAAATAAAAGCCACAAGGCTTGTCAGATAGGAGATAATAAATGTTTGGGAATGTAGAATCCTGTCATGGGAACAGTTACTTCCAGCACATCAGTGTATCAATGCCAGAATAATTGCTTCTGGTATGTTACAAATGCAACAGACATAATCTGTGAGGAGGAAAAAGCACCAGACTGCCACTTTTTTAAACAAGCAAAGACTAGTGCACAGAAGATGAATTAATATTTTAAGCTGAAAATCAATCTACAGTACACCACAGGGGCTTCTTCATCACCTACAATTTACATCTTATGGACAAGTTACAAAGTCCCTTTTTTGACATCCTCCATAATTATCCAAAAACTTCTACAATATATAGGCTTTGAGGATTTCCTGGATAGTCGGTTGCCTGTATTGTACCATTTACTTGAATTTTATTAGTTAAATGCAGGAATATGAAACAGAAAACATCTCCTGACATGCCTAGACATCTGAAAAAACCCGAAAACAGAAGTTTAGTGTAAAAATGTTCAAAAGTGGAAAAGGTTGGTTGCTATCCACCTGCTGTTTTGTCTGAATTTGACTGAATTATGATTTGTTTAACCATACCTGTCTGAGACCTAAAGTTCAGGCATCCCTGAGCTTAATCCTCATGGAGAACTCAAATTGCTAGTTATCATCTCAGCTCAGAATTTAGTTTTAGAAAAAATGTGACAAAGAGTGGTGGCAGAAAGCTTTTAAATAACAGATTTCTTACAAGAGAAATTGCTCAGGGAGTCAAATCATGACTCTATTGGCAGATTAGCAACTGGAAAAAGTATTTAAACTCTGGTACAAGTTATTGTTTCTTATTATAGCGAACATTCTTACTTCTCTATATGGTGATTTTTCTCCTGAAATATACCCAGGCTAAGGAAAAAGAACCTGAGCATTTATAAACTATCCTTGGTTGGCTCTTGTGTGTGTGTGAAAATCATGGAAGCACAGTATGGTTTGGGTTGAAAGGGACCTAGTTTTAACACCTCTGAAATGGGCAGGGACACCTCCTTCCAACAGATTAGGTTGCTCAGAGCTCCAGCCAACCTGGCCTTGAACAACACCACCAGGGATGGAGCATCCACAACTTCTCTGGGCAACCTGTGCCCATGCCTCACCCCCCTCACAGTAAAGAATGTCTTACTAGTATCTAACTGAAACCTACTCTTCCATCCGGAAGCTTTTCCCCCTTGTCCTGTCATTACAGTTCCTGATGAAGAGTCCCTCTCTTGCTTCCCTGCAGCCCCCTTTAGATACTGGAAGGTTGCTATGAGGATTCCACAAAACCTTCTCTTCCCCAGACTGAATAGAGTCAACTTTCTCAGCCTGACCCTGTGACATGCTCTAGTCCCTCAGCTGGACTTGCTCCAACAGTTCCATGTTCTTCTTATGCTGGGGAACCAGAACTCTATGCAGCACTCTAGGTGCCATCTCACCAGAGCAGAGCAGAGCAGAGCAGAGCAGAGCAGAACAGAGCAGAGAGGCAGAATCCCCTCCCTTGCCCTGCTGGCCATGCTGCTTTTGATGCAGCCCAGGACACGACTGGCTTTCAGGGCTGTGAGACCCACTGCTGGCTCAGGTTGAGTTTTTGCCAACCAACTCCCACAAATTCTTGGGTTGGACCAAATGACCTCTCTCTTAACCTAAACGATACCACTGTTCTGTGATCATCTGGGGCACAGTTTTAGCTAGAAGTCATTTTTCCCTTTCTCAAAGCAATTGCCCAAAGAACAACACACTGTTGTGAAAAGAAGTTTGCGGTAGCATTACCTCATCACTATTTCTGGAGCACAGAGAGAAATCTGTATTTATTCACAGACTTGTTTTCAAGTACTTAGTCTCTGAGGTATCTAGCTCTATCTATTTCCAAGTCCAGGTATTTTCTTAGCATGATGTACTTTACACTATTAGCAATCCTCAAGGAATCCCACTGCTGAATTTCTCTTTGAATCTATGTGAACCCTTCTGCATTCACAAGGACCTTCACAAACAATCTTAGGTAACTAGTTCTTACCTCTGATGCAAAAAATAGAAATGAAAATCGATACTGTTCAAGAGTGAGTATCATTCAGGATAATTTTAAGTTAAAAAATAAATGCTGGACAATTCTAGAGTTTCATGCACTGGAGACTCGAAAATTTCAATGCCTGGGTTTTCAGGATAACATATACAGAATAAGTTTTTTCTTAGGAGTAAATTTGTTTTCTCACTTTTTATACTTTGATGCTGTAATGTATGTAGTGATATATTAGGAATTCTACAATGAAATAAAAATTTGTAGGGAATTTTTTAAGGTGTCAGCATTATAAATTCTCAACAGCACAAAAGAATTTTTATTCTGTCATCTGTGATAGTAAAAACTAATTTGTATAATAATCTATTAAACAGAGCTTTCTTTTTTCAATTTCCACAGCAAGAGTCACCATAAGTAGTTAAAAATGCAAAAATAACTAAATATAATCAATACTAAAAATAAAAATCACAGTGAAGACTATTATTACAATTCATCTACAGCGTAAAAATTTGGTAATCAACTTTTCTACTAGCACCAAATAACCCCTGCAACAATGACTCAAGTAACTCTATGACTTTAGAGTCTAAATATTTACCCACGCACTGGAATATTCATATTCCTTGCAGATTTAATGACTTCTTCAAACCTTTCTATGCTTTCTTCAATTGAGCAATTAATATTCATTTTGCTAAAAGATTCAGATGCTGCGCCAAATACTGAGACTTCTGTGGCTCCTGCTGCAATCTAAAAAACACATTTCAAGAAAACAGAATCATAACACTATATTAAAGTATTAGATTAGGCATTTAATTCTGTACAACATTCTAAAATCTTTAAGTACATTAAGTATATAATCTATATCTAAAACCTAATTTTAATTCCATTTTTTTTAAGCTATAACACACAGACAGATTGAATCAAATTTTGAGATTATTCACTATGGCATAGTTTCTCTTCTTAGCAATTTGTTAAACATGTTTTTAAAGCGATGAATGATAAAGGTAATAAGATGTAGGAATTCACATGAACCAACTGTACAAAAAACAATGATTAATACTTATATTCATCTTTTCAGAAAAGGAAAAGATCACACAACAATTGTCACACTAGCTGTTCCTCCTGAATAGCAGGAAGCCATTCTCATGCTTGGGAAAGCTCTCTGTGTGCATATGCCCAGACCAGCAATGATAACCAACAGGGATTTCCTTCTCAGAGCCAACTCTAGGATCAAGAGCTCCATTGGTCTTGGTGTCATAGTTGATAAGGATAATATGGAAAATGTGTACATGAGAGTCTGCTGAGAGAAGTCTCAGAGCAAACATGGAAATGTGTAAATGTGGTGATTTCACTGAAGGGACAATTAGCCTGAGCTTGTATTCAGTACCCCAGTAAATCAACTAACATAAGGCATGAGGCAAACTAGAAGGCTGAAAGCCAAGTGATAGAAGAAAATATTTTAGTTTAGGAGAATAGTTAACTAACTCTCACTCTCCAGTCAGAATAATACTCTTGTTCAATGAAGAAGTATGGAGCTTTTGCCTTTACTCTCTGCCTCTGCAGGATAATGTCTAAAATTCAGCAACCCATACAGGGACAAATTTTCTTTCAAACAGAGGGAAAAAACATCAGCAAGAAGGAATGCAGGAATCACCTGTAACTATTTTTTTCATTTTTTCTCCTTCATTATATCACTAAGTGCAGTGTAGAGATAAAGCACAATTAAACTCATACGAGCTACCACTGAGACAAAGTTGTAGCACTATAATCTGACTGTTGATAGTTAAGTCAACTAGGCACAGGATTCTGTTTTAACAGGTATTTCAGTATAGGAACTGAATTATAGACTAGACCACAAATATCCACCAAGCAGTATGCTTTCCAAATACAGCTCGTCCTACATCAGGATAAAAGCAGAAACATTAAAAATTTAAAAAAAAAAATTGTAAAGATTTTACTAACAATGTGTATTTTTTAAGAAGACTGAACTGCTCCATTTTCACACTTTTACAGACTTCAGGTCTTTAATTCTGACTATTTTGGAAGAGCTGAAACAATTTAAACTTTCAAACCTAACCAAAAGGAAATCCAGGATTGCTATAAAGTTTTTTCATTTAAATGGGCTTTTCCTCATCCTTCTTCAGTGTTTTCCACCAAGACACTCTTCAGAAACTTTTCTAGGGCCAACAAGTTGAAGAGAAAGAACTGTCTTGGCCTTTATATACAAACATTATTTAAAATAACTTACTAAGTTCCTGGTCAATGCCTCTACTAAAATATGACCTTAACATCACTCTGTGAATTTCCCCATTTTCCATCAAGAAAATTGGGAGTTTTCAAGGAAAAAAATGATAGCTTATTTCTGACATTAAATAGCTAGTCTGGTGCTGAACTGAAAATGTCTGAAACATAAAAGAGGCAAATGTGGACAACACCTATGAAGGCACTTACAGCAGAATGAAAACCTTGAAGATTAGGTGTGAGAACGGGATACTGGACTCCAGGATGCCGCTCAATGCCCCTCATTACTTCTTTGTGATCTGCCATCTAAAATATATAAATTATTTTTATTGATCAGCTGTTATTTTCTGATTTTATATAGCTAAATAGAAATTGGCTTAGACTGTGGTTTTGCCCTCATTACTTTTAGGGTTCATACAAAAAGTCTGACAACAAGGGGGTTAAACTGCTTTTGTACAGATACTCTTTTTTAATTTCTTAATTTTGAATATTTGTGTTGTAATCTTTTTAGATTTTTGTGACTATAGAACTGGGGCTAAGACTTCTACAGTGTTACTTTGAGGGCATCTGTAAAAATATAATTTGCATCATAAATTGACAGACATGATCATGCTGTTCATGAAGTGTTACAGCAACTTCAACTTTGCTTCATTGGACTTCATAGGTGGAATTAACAGAATAACTAAGATTTAAAAAACAGAAATCTTGAAAACTTCATCACTCTGATAAATGCAACTTCACAATGTTAAGCATAACTGAACATGAATTACTCTGATTACACTGTAATCAGAACATTTGAAAAGACTAAACAGGTTTATTCTTAAAAATACAGCAAAATCCAAATGTCCACATAGTGCAATGTTTTAATATATTCAGAAGTTTCTTTCTAAAGAAGAAAATATTTCTTTATTATAGCAAAGATCAGAGTACTTGTTTTCCTTAATCTCCCCTCACAAAAGAAAATCTGCCTTTTTAAGATACTCTTACATTTTTCTCATACATTCAAGATTAAATAGTCTCCTTGTACTAATGAAGAGGATGAATGAAACACTTATTCATTTAATAACAGGCAGATTCTTTAGATAAACATATTTTTTTAAAAGAAGTGGGTTGAAAAGAAATATTTTTCAATGGTGTACACGCCTGAAAGCAATACAAATAATAAAATGTATCCCTCTTATTTAATGTCTTAAAGACTCTGAGTTTTTAAAAAAGAATAGTGCATTTTAAATGCTTTTTAAATGAGCTCTCATAAAAGCAAATCTCTCAAGCAAACACTATTTAGTTGGATTTCTGTTTCTTTCCACACTGGTAAAAAGCATTTTGAGCAGTACAATGTGGAAAGATATATGAACTACAGAGCTTTCATCACTCCTTACTTTCAGTAGATACCTTTTTGATAGCAGCACCATAATTCTAAATGCATGGTATTAAATTATACCACACTGTTAACTAAGAATACTACTTGTAACCTGGCATCTTCCTGCCATAGGCTTCCTTCTATGAAAACAAATGGATTAAAAATATCAGAAAAATCCATGCAT
Organism: Polioptila caerulea; assembly: GCA_013397295.1. Classification (NCBI taxonomy): domain Eukaryota; kingdom Metazoa; phylum Chordata; class Aves; order Passeriformes; family Certhiidae; genus Polioptila; species Polioptila caerulea. The sequence continues at coordinate 407,318 of VYXF01005288.1, read as the reverse complement.
TCCTCTTCAAATATAAGCCCAACATGTATCTATAAGGAAGTGGATATGTGGTACAAAAGGTGTTTTATAGCCAGACACAACTCATTTCTTATCAGGAAACAAGTGATAGCACAAAACTTCTGTATTTGCTTCTTCGTGAACTAAATTGGTCTGATAATCTCACAAAAAACCTCTCTTGACATCTTAGATTTTTAAAAACAATTTTGCATTCCTTAATTTAAGTAGTAGCTACATTTCTCAGGGCAAAAAAAGAACGTCTGAAACCAAATGATAAATTAAATGGCAAATGCTGGAACTAAATTCACTCTCCACAATAAGTCTTAAAATATACTGGAAAACCAAAATGACACTTTTTCAACCAGTATAAACCTGCCAGATCCAAATATTATATGCACTAAATCTGTCCCATTGCTATTTTTCCTGTAAGTAAAATCCCATCTTTGCACATATTGCATGTTATAAGATTTTAAATTGTAATAAAATATTTCTTTTCCCAATTTCTTTAAAAATAAGCTTCCTAATAGTAGATATTTATAATTTTTGGCTGTTTATGTTATAGGTGTGGGATCCTGTTTTATATGGCACCTTGCTACTGTGGAACTTTTTCTTTTAGATTTTTCAGTAAAAAAAAAAATCCTTGCCAAAAACAACAGTGGATGGGAAACCATAAAAAAATTAAAATACTAAAACCAGAAATAAGTGAATGAGTGATATAAACATAACTGTAAATTCTATTCCCATGACCCATGAAAAAAGGAAAGAAAGAGCAAAGAAAAGACAAAGCCAAGACTGCACTCTCTGTCAAAGCAACACAACCTTATCTTTTAAATAAAAAAAATTTAAACATTAATTAAGCCATTAAAGCAAAGTATTCATTGAATAAATTTGAGATAAGAAGGCATTGCTCATTTTTTTCCTGAACTGATAAAACTGTGCTAAATTTGGTACTTGTAATGGATCATAGGAAAAGGATATAATTAAACAAGAAAGGAAGAAATATACTTTTGCTTTAGACTTTTTCTTCTAACATTTAAAAACTACATTATTCTTTGCTGCAGTAACTGACAAAGTGTGATGGCACTTAGAAAAATTTAACCTCTTCCCTTTTAGCAGACAAGATATCATGGCCCCAGCATTGATGCCAAAGAAATTCTGCACTGCCACTTTTCTCTTCACCTTTCCTATTATCCTTCTTCTAGTCTTTTCCCTGGTGACCCTGAGAACACTGAAATAGAGCAAAGAAGGCCCTCAAGAGTGTTGTACAATTTGCTTTGCTAACTCATGAACAAGCATGGCTGTACTGTGTTTTTCTCAGAGAAAAGCCTAGAATACAGTCCAGAGCCAGAATGTATTCTCAGTTTAAAATGGACAAACTTTATCTACATTTTGTCAGATGAGCAACATGTAATAGACATTGCTAAAACCGAAGTATTTTCCCAAATTAATTAACTTCTTGTTTTAATTTGTAAATAACTTGTATGCTCCATGTCAAATATATTCAAATGCTTCTATGCAAAAAAGCATGCAATTTCTTGAGAAATAGTTTAAATTATATACTGACTTACTTCCTTATTTGCAGGAAATAATTAATTTGCACAAACAGGCACTAAATAGTAAACTGTAGGACTAAGCTTGAATTTGCGGCGATAAATCGCAAATGGAAACGTGGCACTCTAATGCCAATGAAGTTTTGCTGCCAGTTCCAGAAAGGCTTCCTTTCTGCTGAATTCTACCAAATGTAAAAATTAATTCTGGAAAAATAATAGGCAAATAATTTTCATAATTTTATTATTTCATATTTTTATTTTTTATTATCATCAAAGTTTAAGTGTAGTTGCTGATAGAGTGTTAGAACTCCAAAATAAGTGATATGCCTAACTATTTCTACATATACAGAATTCCCAAATTTAGATCTTCCAAACACATTTCCAAATGTGGAAATGTGGAAAATTACATTTCATTTAAAGAAAAAGAAAGTAACATATACAAGTTTTCTTTTTACATCAGTGACTTCTAGAAGAAGGAAAAAAGAAGTAGGAACAACATAAAATTATATTAATGATGTGTCACCATCCCAGATCTTTAGTTCCAACTGAATGTTACATAAATAAATGGAATTGCATTCAAATTGAAATAGTTCTGAATGAAGCTGATATTACATACCTGAGGCACCCATTTGGATGAAACAAAACTGGTCACTTCTATTGCAGGCAGGCCTGTTTTGGAAAGCTGGTTGATTAACTCAATTTTTATATCAGTTGGGACTATCACCTATAGACATGGAAATATACTTTAGCGAAGTATTTAATACATGAGAAACTTTTGTAATTGAAATTTTCCCTGTACATAATCAGTAATTTTTTCTAAAATAATGAACTACACTCCCACATTTTCCCATAACTCTACTGTTTCCTGTCAGCAGGAAGTATAAGGAAGGTGTAAGGAAGGTACTAGGCAGTATACATCATCTTACTCCATTTTCTGTCCATCACAAAAGGAAGCACTTCTGTGTAACTGGTTATACAGTTAACCAGTTAACTACTGGTTATAGATTTGGCCTCATTATTTGTTATTAACCAAACACCAAACTAGCAAGAACTGACAAAGGCAATACTAACAGTGTGACCAGCGAAAAATAGGAGTAAAAAAGCCCCACAGCTAAGGCAGAGTAACTCTATTCTGCTAATACCACTAACATCTCTGGCATCAGTAACAATGATATATGTGGGCTTGTCCTCCTGTTTGTGGAAACAGGTGACTGTTCCCATACAAGTACCCTATAACCTCTTTCTATCTTCTTCCATGCATCCCTACCATCCTTCAGGCAAATAATGCTATCAAAAGAGTAGTATTTTTCTCATGCAGGAAGCATGATAAAACCTATTTTACTATTCCTTCTACATCAACACTTGAAGCAGAAACACAAGTTACAAAGATAGCCAGTATTTGATAGTGTTTACCAATTATGTCACAACAGAATGTTCTTGACTGAGACAAATTCTAGTAAAAAGAAATGTTGAGTAATAGAAAGACTAGTTAGCCAAGTATAAAAAGAAATCATATGATCTAAAAGTTGGATAAATAGGAATACACTTTCATTCTAATATGAAGGAAAGTTATCAATATGAAAATAGATATATTTAATAGTACAAAATGAAAGAAACATAATTAGCAGGACATATATGTACTACACAATGATAAGAACACTAACATCCATGTCCAAGCACACACAAAAGTAAAAGAGAAAAGTTACCTTTTCATTTTGTAATCCATCCCTTGGCCCAACTTCTACAATCTTTATGTACTCAGGCAGTCCAGATGCTTGAAGTTCCTGAAATAAAAATCAATACTGAAAAATAAAACAGTTAAGGTCACCAAGATCAAAAGGTACAGCTTGTACTTGTCCTTTCATATGATTCTGGGTGTAAAGTCATATTGTTTGCTCAGTACATTTAAAAATCTGTGAGAAAAGGTTCCACACCTTGACCTAAGGAATACAAGTTAAAAACAGAAGTTAGTGAATGTTCCACTGCTCCTTTGAGGTCACAAAAGTTTATTAAAAATGTATATAGTACCATAAATGACCATTAAGTTTTACATTGAGAAATATTTCCATTTCAAAAATCCTTCCAATGAATAATCCAGTCCTCCAAACTTATAACTGAATGTTCTCAATTCAGGTACTTCTCTGTAAACTTTTGCAAGACTTGGCTATAAATCTGAAAAGAACATTGTCAAGAAATGTTAAAGAGATTATTAATGAAAAATTAAACTTATTTTTCTGACTGAAGATGAAGGTTTTAAAAAAGGATTTAAAGGAGAACAAGGAAAGCCTCTATTAGATAAGAATTTTTCAGGTGTAAGAGCAGCTATGCAAAGGCAGGAGGCTGATGGGGACAGGAGGGAAGGAAGGCAGCTGTAAGGTCAAAGGGCTAAGGAGAACACAGGGAACTGGAGGGGGAGGTGGGAGAAATGAGAACAGGAAAGCAGGTGAAGGGAAATGAAACTTCCCTTTTTATTATTTAGCTGCTCTATGATTGAATCAAGTTGACAGATGTGGTGGTTAATGTAAACTAGGCCTGTAAGACCTGAAACAGCTCAGAGCAGTTGGCTGGATTGAACCCCAAAAGCTGTGTGCCCCTAAAAACACACACCATGGCTAATTTGGGGCATGCTGTCCATGCTCAGGAGTGGACAGAAGGGACACAGGCAGCCTTGCCAGGAGCTCTGGAAATACTCTGTTTTCTGTATTGCACTGAGGACAGAAGCCAAACCAGTTCTCCATTCCAGTGTTGAAAACCTGAGCTGGGATTAGCATGAGCTACCTGCAGGACATCTGCTCCACTGAAGCCATCACCTCTCCCGGGAGTTTAACACACTGGAACGGTGACACTGTCAGCACAGGAGGACAGCTCCCATCCGTGGGAGTAACAGCTCCCCCAGAGAGCTCAGCTCCCCCAGCTCCCCCTCCATCTCCAGACCGGAGATGCTCCGTAAATACAGCCTCTAATCTCACAACACCCACCATCAAAGGAAAATCCCCTTTTTTATTCCTCCCTGACTAGTATCATCAGGGTTGTTTCAATCAGCTGCTAATTTCTCCTCAGTAATGGAAAATGAACATGCCTATGAGCACCCTTGGTTTCTGCCTGCATTCTTGGTGCCTGTGGGCAATTCTCTGCAGGACTTGCCAAAATACAATAAATATATTTCAGACCATTTACTGTGTATTTATCTGAGCCTGGTAAAAAAAATGGGAAACAGCTGTATAGCATCTATTTGATCACATGGAACATCTGGGAAGTTGAAACTCTGTCAGGCCCTGCTAAGCCCACACTCACTGACAGTATAAACCTACTTAAATGTGAAGGTAAAACCTTCACATCTGCTGCATATTGTTCCTCAAGTTATTTTCACAAATATGGCACTGCTTCAGCACTACAGGCATAAATCTGGGTTATTTCATGATTATCAGATCCTTCTTGTTGCAAGACAAATGCCACAGCTGTGCTGAGTGAAGCTGCGACTAGAAAATAAAAAGAGAGCTAAAATAGATTATGTGAACAAAAGCATAATTTAGAGCATGAAAAATGTCCATAAAACTTTGAGAGCAAAAGCATTCATTTTCTAGGCCAAATCTTGTAAATACTACTTAGTGCCTACTGTGGCAAAATTTTGTGGGAATCAAGAGCTGTACTTGTCTTTTCAGAACAATTCACACAGCCACATCAGGTGATGTCCACAGCCCTTTGAGTTCATAGGGGTCAAAACTTTGGAGAGGAGATTGCAGAAAGGAATTCAAGTATTGGTTTTTATTTTCTGTCTGTGATATTACAGATATACAATCTCTTTGAACCATAGCCCAGGCCTCTCAGGCCCTGATTTTCTCTACAGCCTTCCTGTTCACAAGTCAGTCTCAACTTGAATTCACTGTTCATGGAGTGAGAACAGCACTGAGAACTACATAGGGAATGACCCTCACACACTGGAAACTCAAGGCAGTACTATAGACAAATCCGTACACTCTTCAAGCTGATGAACTAACAGCTTAAAATAAATTTCTTGGCTGTCAGTCCAGAAGAGTCTTGCTTTGCATCTAATTTTATTTATGGCACATTGATTGCTCCTATCTTCAATATTACTCAGTTTGTCTTGTGTGGCATGCAATGTTGTACTGAAATTGTCTCCTATCCTTCTGTTATCAGCAGATATTACCACCTTGATACTTTCTTGTGAAAACTTTTGGACTAACATCACTACTTTATTTTAGTACAAACATATATTATCCCCCAAAAAACTGGATAGAAGAAAGATGTTTTAAAAAACATGGTGGAACTCTACCAGCAATGTCTTTCCAGTCTAATAAATCTGCTTTCAACATAATCTCCTATTTCCTCCTCATTCAGTTTCTTACTCATCTCACAAATTCTGTTCTGATTATCCTTCTCCCCAGCACAACTAATAATTTCTCTTATGCTGCATTGCTGAAGCTCAGTTTCAATGCAAGTCAAATACAGGTTTAGGCCTGTATAGGTTAGGTTCAGGCCCCTGTATACTACTAATATATTTTACAGCCCATAGCTGCTGGATAGAAGTCAGAAAAAAATTGGAGACTATAAGAGTATGTGCCTCATCTTCTGCTAAAGTGACTCTCTCATTTTTCTGTGCTGTGGCCCAAACTGAATCCAAGGAGTAAAGGAATCTCACCTGTCCTGTGAATGAATACTCGCTAACTAGGTGTTGGGACATTCTTCCAAGAGAGAAGGAAATAGGTACTTGACAAAGCTGTTGGGAAGAAAAAGGAGACTCCACTTTCTAGGAAGTTTTCTGATCACAGTGCCACACTTGCAGAATATATGGACATTATTTAAATAACATCTGAAGAAATCACCTGAGCCAAGAGTCACATTGTGTGCCAGGCTCAGTGCCATCTGCCCTCACTAGCCAAGCTTCAAGAGCACAGAACACACTGAAGTCTGTAACACTTAGGCAGGGTCTAAACCCTTCTCTGTTTACCACCTGGATGGCATCAGACCTCAACCAGCACTTGGGCTTCATGAACTAAAGGACTCATTCCTCAAACTCTAACTGGAGCATTTCAAATGTACACCACACCTTTGGGTAGAAGGAATCATTTTCTGAATGAGCATGCCTATGAGCACCAGCTTAGGTGCACCAACAAACAAGACCAAACTTAGGGAATTTCAACACCCTTAAGTATGGCATTAAACACACTACAGATAACAATTAGAAAACAGAAAACCAGTTTCTATATTTTAAATGAATGAGAAATGGTGAACTTTCCAGAAACACACAAGTACCAATTTTAGTACCGCTAAACACGTCAGGTATACAATTTTGTTTCAGAAAAATTATTAACTAAATTAAACTATATGAACTATTTTTATGCAATATATGAAAAGTAGTAATGGCAAATACTTAGGGGAGACTGCTTATTGAATAAGGGTCTCTGTTAAAAAGTAATGACCACCTAAGTATCATATTTTAAATATCAAAAAGGAAATAGCTGACATAAAAGACTAAGAGCCTGGAAAATTTGTTTTTCCATGTATCAAGCCTTGCCAAGGGAGCATAAAAAGCATATAAAACCACAAAAAAAAGTTGCCTCCCTCAAAACAGAATGCAGCCAAACAGTATTTTTAAAAGAAATAGAAAAAGGAAAACCAAACCATTTAGCTGGAGACATTGAATGCCAAATTTCTGAATGGAAACATTTTCTCTCCTATAAATAGCAGCAAATTTAGGTTCATTATAGAAAACCCTAGTAACTTTTAATTAAAGCAGTATAATCTCCCTCATGTAACAATAAATGTAAACAAATTAAATAAACACACTTTAAAGCTCTGTCACAACTTCACTACTTCTACTAATGTGCTGAGGTTCTTTCAGCCTTCTGATTTTTATTCCATGAAGGTCATTCATAAGGGCAGAAACAGCAATTGAAAATATTAGCCAGAACTTCTCAAAGATAACTGAAAAACACAAAAGTAAGAGAGAAGGATCTGGAGTATATTAGCCAGAACTTCTCAAAGATAACTGAAAAACACAAAAGTAAGAGAGAAGGATCTGGAGGTATAGGTCTTTTCAATCCTTCTAACCAAGCAAGATAAAGCTCTGCTTTCCTTTTCCACAAGGTGGTGTTCTGGCATAGAGGACAACTGAAGAAAGGTAGGTCCATCTTGTTCAAAGAAGAATTGCTCAGGAAAGCAGTTTCCAACGAGAATCAGCAGGGAGGTGGCATCATAATTCCATAATGTATATTTGTAGTGACATGGAAAAATGCCCAAAAACTGGGAGAAGGCTCTAAGACAAGTAATATGATTGCTGGAAGGAGAACAAAGAAAACTGGTCAACCTTCTGAACACATAGATGTCTCTACCCTTAAGAAAACATAAAGGAAATAAACAGGAAGAAATTAAAAGCCTTGTTCACATAGTTCACACCACTAGAAGGCAGATATAAAACATATTAATTCCCAGCTTTACTGGAGAAAAATGGAGAAGATTCAAAAAACAGTGGGATGCGCCTGAGGAATATCCCTCAGTAAAGATAAACTGAGTGTTCATTGTAGAATTTCTGCTCTATGCTGCTGACATGACCACTGGGAGAACAGTAACCATGAATGGACCATGACTAGCAAAAACCCTCAACCGCTAAGAATCTTTCATCAAATGAAGTTTTCTTATTATATCACTCCATATGCATGACCTGAATGTTAACACAGACATACCACAAACAGTGAGTACAAAATTCCATTGAAATACCAGATGCACTTCAATAAAAGCAATATGTAAGATAACACTTAGGAATCTCCATATTGTTTCTGATGCTGACTGACTAAGTAAGAAAATGAAATGACAAAATTGATCCTGGGCTATAAACTAGGATGTCATAGATAAAACAGTAGCCTGGCACTTAATGAGTAGAAATATTGGAACTTCCTACTTCAAAAAATAATTCAATCAACTGGAGATTGTCCGGGGGGGGCGTAAAATATAAAATCCAAGTAAATCATTACAGAATACAATTAGTTAAGTGCAGAGTTAACCTATCTGGAATAAACCAAATAATTGTTCAGGTCAGAAGGATTGTTCAAGCTTATGAAAGTGTAGTGATTTACATAAATCAGGAGATTGTCTGAACTGGGAGAGAATTTGCTGTATGGATTTCTATGCTAAAATAATAGCCTTAATATTTCTATTGTCATTTACATTAACTTTTAAATTCCAATATAATCTGCTAGTATATTACTTCTTATTGTTGTGGGGTTATTTACAAAAAAAGTCATTCATAGGAAAACATAATAAATATGATTTTAAACAAAAAGGAATTTAACTGAACTATGAGACTTATGCTTATGTTGCTGGAGTGGCCAGTTGTTTGATCTAATCCTGTTTACAAAGAGGACTTTAATGGTAAAGGCAAAGGTGATAAAATACAAATAACATTAACTAATAAATACAGAAAAAAACTACTACTTTAATTTTTAAAAACGAAATTAAGATTTAGAAAAAAAGAATTTTGTCAGGTATTTGGATGACCTGGCAAATCAAATGGTAATAAATGACATTAATAAGGAATGCCCAAATGACTGAAAAAAAAATGTTGCTGTGTTAAAAATACTATTCGTACACGAAACTAAAAAGTTAAAGTCATACTCAACTACACTCATGGACACAGTTACAAAATTTAAAATGTAAAACTCCATCTATATATCACTACTCCTTTTGAAAATCCTTTACAATAGGTCTTCTCAGGCTACAGCAGCCAAGGTATTCAGATCAAGGTTAAGAAACCTCAGCTCGCACAAGTGCAATGAAGAGGATACTAAGTCATCTCTTTGGAGCAACTGGCATGATCACTATTCTTCTGCCTGAACTACACCTTAGAAGCAAATCAGACCAACTTAATTCTTGCCTCCTTGTTTTCCCATGACTCCTCTGTAAACAGAGAATTCACATTGATCCAGACCCAGACGCATGGACTGACTTTGCAGTTTGACCTCGGATCTCTCATCACTACGGACCTGCCTGAGTGGCACAGGGTCACATGGCCGACTCTGTTTACCCCTGCTGGACCCAAGTCTGCCCATGGCTCACTGACCTGCACTCCCAGCTGTACCTCCCTTAATGCCACAAACTCACCTGATGACCTGCACTCACGCTTGAACTCCCTCTAGGCCTACCCTCTAGGATACCACATCTCGGCCCACCCTTCTCACCCCACCTAGCTCCTGTGGGACTGCCTCGTGACCTGCCTGTTACCACCCTCAGGTTCCTCCTCCCGGGGAGCTGCTGGCCCTCACTGCTCCCTGACAGAGTAATTTCTTATTTCATTGTAATATCTGAACCTTGTTCCTTATCCAATTCAGATATATATTCCTCGAGTATTTCTTTATCCCAAGTCAAACAGGCTGGGACTAGAATGCAGTCTATTTCTCCCTTTCTTTGCCCCATTCTCTCAGTCACACTTTTAAAACAAAAGTGTAGTAGTTGTTAATGCTTAGCATCCTAAAGATAAGCTTGGTTGATGGAAGCCAGAAATACCTTTTAGATTAGAGTAGCAGCACTCATAAAATACACCTGAACATTAGTGTTTTGTGTATTAACTCTTTCTGTTTAATCTCCTTACCCACTGGAGGCTACAGCTATCAGATGCTATGACAGTAATCCCAAAGAATAACATTTAATTCAAGCAACAAACAAGGGTTTAACATGAAAAAATACACCAAAATCCAACTAATAGTAAAAGGGCTCTGTCTGATACATAATCAGAACCATGTTTATAAAAGAGAAAACTTAAGCAATTGTGCTAAATCACCTAGTACATAGACAATTGTCACAGTGGTACTAAGTTTGCAAACCAATTTCACAGCACAGTACTTCCCAGATCTTAGCAAAATGCAAGGAAATTCAGCAAAACAAATAAAGAACTCCGTTCTATAAGAAAGAACGTTTCTTCCAGACAAATACAAAATAGCACATTTTCTAAAGAGCTACAGAGTTACTAAATCAATATAATCTATGTCTGCAGGAGTCTGAGAGAAGGACCAGGAGGAATTCCTCACTTCCCAGACTATTTTCCTTTATATTAGATCAGAAGAGATCAACTCTCACATACTTTGGGTGAAACACCTGCTGATTATTTTCTATGACTTGTAGTTTACACTTTTGCTTACAGTGGATGTACTTAATGGATGGGAAAACAAAACTTGCAGCTGCCTCCAGTACACAATTTACCTCATACAACCAACTGAAGTGAACTCAGCTTGAACTATGAACACACACAAACTGAAAGCCTGGAACTGTTTTGTTTCATTGAAAGGGTAGTCTTACATTTGAATACTGTTCGGAGGTGTCTACTTTCACTTTTTATTTTAAAAGCATAAGAATAAAATATAATAATAATAATAACAATTTTTTAATGCAGGAGAGGGTGAAAGTTGTTTTCTGTTGTACTTTTCATATCCCATTGAAGACTAAACTCATGTTTCTTCTTAGGTTATTACTCGTTTTCCCCTTCCATGCGGAAGTGCAGAGTTCAGAAGCAGAAAACAAGCTGAAAGATTCTTCACTGGTTTTTGTACTGTGTTATGGGTTTGGAATGCATTCTGAAACTATTACTCTTAGTCAAACAAATTACATGGGTTACCATATTGATCTTGCAACAATATTATTCTGTATTTCTTTATGACCTCAGTTTCTTCGTAAACTAGATTTTCTTCTTGATCTCTCCATTATTTGAAGAGAACACAAAATGTTAACAGTGTTTCTTCCAAAACTCACGAGCTACACTGAACTATTATACCAGGCAAGTGTTTTTCTGAGTAGCAGGATATGAAGCCATGCATTTTAAGCCCATGTTCTTTAGCTTTAGTCCTGATTAAATCTTTGTTTTGTAATTTTTCATATATTGCTTTCAAACCCCAAAACTGTACAAGGCATAGATACAGTGAAATGATAGCACACAACTTATGGTGGTGTTATGTCATGTCAATATAGAGTCACACAGACATCTCCTGTGGTCATGGCTTCATATTTACCAAATGCAGGCTCCAGTGGGTCAGAAAATTCCACAGGCATATGTGGCATGCTAACAAAACTGCTGTTCTGACACCTCTTCAAAGAAGGAAATCTCAAGAACCCAACAGAAGCAGCAGCTAGTTCTAAGAGTATCTAGAAACCATGTCCAATTCCCTGCCATGATGTTGGATGCTCTTAAAAAAAAAGGAAGGAACACTACAGGACAAACAGAAATATAAAATTAAGCCCAAAGATTGTTCACTACCTTTGAAAGTATCTTCTTTAATATTCATGTCTATATTTTACAAGAATTCATTCCTACCTGACAACAAAAATAACAGGCCACATTTGTCAAATAACAGCCTCCTGGACAAGACTGAACTTTCTGAATTATCACTGACGACTTGACACTTTCTAAAAAACATTTGTTGCTGTTTTCAACAAATGTAGATTACACAGAACAGCAGAGATATGAACACCCAAATTACAGCCAACGGTTCATGAAACTTAAAAAAGCACATAGATGTGCTGTAGTCACAGACAATTTTTGATAACTTGAAAAATAATGGTCAAGGAATTGATTAGTAGAATCAGGTGGTAGCAGAGGCACAGGCAACCACAGTTAGACTTGTGATACAATGAAATCAATAATAAATGGTACTAGAGACCTCGGTTATTAACAGGAGGCCAACACAGGCAGTCACTTCAGCAGAAATTAAAAATGTATTTTCAGGACATGGTGTATACATTACCTTTTCCTATTTCCCTAAATGCTTCCCTTGGCTAACAAGCAGCATTTCTCCATTAACCAGGCTGATTTACAGCCAACTCACTTTCATCCATATCCCTATCTTGGTCAAAGCCTGGAAAAGCAATTATACTCTGCCATCTGGGCTGGATGAAAAGGATACAGAGAACGGAGATCAACAGCATACTGATGACACTGGAGCCAAAACCTCCCACACTTTCCCTCACTATTATTTATGGTAATAGTATTATGGTGTGTACAGTGTTTTACAGCAAGACTAAAGACAGAACTCTAGAAGGGAGAAAGAGTGGGGTTTTTCCACACACATTGAAAAAGCAGAGGCATGATCATCATTACAAATCCAACATGTGCAAGTAATTTGTCCTTTAAAACACTTTGGGATATCAGTGGGGGGGAAATGAATATACTGACAATTCAGCCCATCCAGCCTATCAGGTAAGTCTCTCTAAATAACTCATTGTCAATAAAAGTGAGCTATGCATAGATCTTTAAAAATTAAAATAAAAAGCTGAAAGTAAATCAACTATTCTCCATTACTATTGCAATCAAAATCATCTTCTGTGTCCAAAGGCTGGGCTTAAAAGATCAAATAAATAATGAATTTAAGTAGAGGTGACCCACCACTATGTTTTCCATAGATCTCTTTCCAAAAGACACTGATTAAAATGACAGTATTTTAATGGCTATTTATTTCATCATTGTTGGCAAGTCATCCTCCAGGAGAATCTAAAATATATAAAGCTCTTTAGAAAAATAAAATCTGTGAAGTGTTACCATAATAATTTCCCAATAATGGTAAGGAAATTATAACTTGAACACTACGCCATTCTTGATGTAATAAAAATCTTCCATTTTTACAACAAAATTAGTCAAAAGTGAGCATATTTAAAGAATATAACTTTCTTCCTATTTAGCTGAAAATAATTAAAGACATAAAAAACTTTCCTTATATGAAATTTTAAAAATATATAGATATAAGGTGCTAGTTTTAAAATAAACATTAAAAATAAATTATCACTTTCTATAAGCTTACTAAAAAATACTCATGTAATAATGATATGTCACAGCATCTTCTGAACGGTTAAAATTTCTAATTTATTACAGTAAATAGTAATGTAATAGTAATTTTAGTGCATTCAAACCATGCGAACATGAAAACATTGAAGTGGAACAAGTAGAAGAAAATATACTGGTACTGGAGGAAATATGACAAACAAAAAACCAAATTGGGAACATATCACTTCAGACCGTTAGAGAAGATTAAAGGTTGTCATGGCAAAATGAGTCATGATATTTCCCAATTTTTTATTGCTTTCACTTCTAGACTTTGCACATTTAGGAAGTTTGAGTTTGTTTTCTGTTTTTTTTTTTTTTAAACCTCCATATTCTGGATAATAAAGTGCTCAACTGATGAGAAAGAAATTTATGTAGCTGTAAAATTGGTAATAAGACCAGTATTAATGAAGAACAAAAAAAAAAAAAAAAAGGAAAAATTATCTAAGAGTATTACTATTAGCTGTACTTTCATTTTACTGTGACACATAAACTTAATTGAGGAATTTTTCCAACCACTGACAGAAGATAATATGGACTAAATGGCAATGCAGCCAGACCACTCATTAAGCTCAAAATGTCCTGAAATGTCCTTAATGATAGGACTCAATTGGACTTTAAAAATCCTGAACTTAATAATCTACACAGTTATGTCTACAGGTGTCCTATCCCTGTACATTCAACATATATATTCACATAAAATGTCTAAAGGTTCCTAAACACAGCATGCAGGACACAGGACATGTGGCTTTTTGGAAGCCAGAGATAAAAGAGGATATTATAGGGCACCTTAAATGGCATCATCAGTGAAACATGGCCAACTGAATGAAGCCACTTCTCAGCACTGTCTGCAACAGCCAACAATGCAGCGAACTGTAGGGCCACAGGTCCAATGGCTAATCACAGGCACCCCTGTGCATTTGGGATGCATCTGACTTGACCTCTAGCCATGGTCCTAGAGAGCAGGAGTCTCCTGTAAATCCTATTCAATACCTGCCAACTCTTATAAGCCATCTCAGCTACCTTAGGGCATCTCACATGCCACCAGACAAGAGTGCTTAGGAAATTGAACCAAGTTGTGAATATCAAAAAAATGGCAGGGAGACAAGAGAAAATTCTCAATCACCAGTTGATTCCTCTCTGCATAGCCAACAGCCAACTGGCTTAGTAGCTTAACTTTCCATCATCATTCATCCCATTCTGGCAAAAGTGACGTGCCAAGGCCAATGAACTGGCCTATACTCTGTCTTCTCTTTCCCCAATAAAATATTCATGTATGCTGTTTTACTTTCTATGAAGCTAGTATATAGTTCCATTCAAATTATGTTTCCAGGGTTTAAAAAATTCAGCTGTGATCAGCTGTGGATTCTGTTAAATCTTTTCCCTAATCCCAGTGTTCCACATGATATACCTTCATCACTTACCTTGTTCCTCCATTTCTCACATACTAACACCTATATTTAATCTCATCTTAACTACTTGCATTAAAAGTGAGCCCTAAAGCCACATACAGTTCCTTTCCAGATGCTGCTGTTGAATTATTTCCCTATGGGTTTCACCTAACATTCCGGCAATGTCCTCTGGCACTTCAGTCCACACATCTCATCCATTCAAAGCCTTTAAACTTCTTTTTCCAAGAAACTCATAAACTAACACCTTTATTCCCATACAAAACAGCTAACATCTGTGGACAAAAAAGCCCCACTCAAACAAAGAAGAAATGTCTACCCAGCACAGTTTTTTCACCAGTGCACCTTTTAGCAGTTTTTGCATGTAATAAATCTGTGTTTTTGTCACAAGAGCTGTTGAGAATGACTCTCATAAGAATATTTAATCCAAATAAATTCAAATGTAATGCCACAAACTTTCATTCATTTACAACAAACTGTAAAATAAATCTCCATTTAACAAGGGAATTATCTAAAAATAATATCAGCTACAACATTCCAACAGTAAATATAATTTACCTGCAGCATCTTTTCCATCTTTTGCAATATTAGAACTTTGCCCCAAAAGTTAATCAAAATCTTCACTATTGACATGACACCTAACCCAGTTAGGTTAAGTTCTAAAATTTAGGAGAAAAAAAGCTATGAGCTGATTACTTCTAACTGTAATAACTCAAGTTTGAAAGGCAACACTTAAAACGCTCCCTGGAAATACTTTTCTGAAATGTAAAGCATGCAATTAGCAGTTCTGGTTGCTCTGAAGTGATTGATTAAAAACCTGATAATAAAATATGTGTCTGATTAATAATATCTTATGTAATAAAATTCCTGTTATTCATTGTACGTTATGTCCCTAACAACGTACTACAAAACAGAAAAAATCCTTCATCTCTACTGCACTGCTTAATTTTAAAGTGTGTGCACCATTTTGACATTTCTACCCTAAAAGGGCTATTTAAGCATACATTAACACAGCAGTAATATTTCCTTTTAGCTGAAAAGCAAAAATGCTGAATTTGTTTTACAGGTATTTAGCACAGTATGAAAGTCTGATTTTGATCATGCTCTTACCTCAAAAATTTCCGATCAACCAATAAAGCAACTTCTCTCAGAATTTTAATATCCTGATGAGTTTTCCTAAGTGACAGAAGATGGATGGATCAGATAGACAGAGAGAAACTTTTCCTACAAATTTCTGCCAGATTTTTATTCCCATTCTTAAAATTATTTTTTTTCTGTTCTGGCATTTTCTGAGTAATTGATAAGACTTACTGAGAGCATAGTACTTCACGACACTGTATGTCCACACCTGCATTATGTGCACCAGCTAACTTTTAAGGTGGCACATTTTGCCCAGGACAACATTGTCTCTTTCATACTTCATCAATCTTTTTAAATATGTATTTGGGGGAAAAGAAGGATGTTACAGAAAATATGATACCTTTGTTAAATGAATGAGAGAGCTAAACAATAGAAGAGAATTCAACACAGCTTGAAGTACTAAATAACTACTTTTTGGAAGCCCTCCACAGTTTCTTTAAACATAACTTCTTTCATACTTGACACATTAAAAATTCTCAATAGCCTTCAGTTCCTAAAATTTCAGAGAATCATCACCTTGTTTAAACACCTCAAATATCTATGTAGTGAAAGAAGTAAGGATGACAAGAACTCAGCGTTATCTCTGGACTGTACCTACACGGCACCAGTTTCTTACTGCATGCTATTCACCTGTAAACTGAAATTCAAACACACACTTCCATAAACATGTGAATCTTTCAACCCAGTTGCTGCAAGAGTTGAAGCTACCTTTTCCTAAGAAGCTCCAAAAAATAGTCCTGTCATTAAAATGTAGAGAAAACAAGTAACTTCATCCTAAGTACCTAGCATTCTACCTTTTAAGCGTTCTAGGAATTCAGCATTCTTTCTAAGTGAAAAAAAAACCAAACCTAAAAGCCACTATAGAGACAACAGTTAATACTATTTATTAGTCACCATATCAGAAAGCTAAAAACCAGAAAAATTGATTAATTAGGAGCAGTAAATGTTTTGCTTTATGAAAACTTCTATGTCTGACCAGCTGGTACAATAATTTTCTAAGGTGCGATTTCCTTACCAAAACTAAAAGACAGAAGATCCACAAATTGTAAATAAGATCCTTCCTAAAAGATATTCTCATTTATTTCAGTAGGAATTATATTGGGATCTGATTGATCTTCGACAATTCATTTATCTTCACTCCCAGCCAAAGCAATGAGAAAAGAATGATCTCAAGATGCATGAATTTTAAAATGATTATTTGTAATGTGGGGTGTCTTAAATCAATCCTCCTCCTTGAGCTGGCATGAGAGGAAATGAACATCACTGTGCCCTTATTTAGGCTTTGAAGGAGATGGAGGTGGGAAAAGTCAAAAAATGGGATCTCACCAAAAAGCAGATACAGGGTCTGAGTAAAAACTTCCTGTGTATTTTTCAGTTCCCAAATTTGCAAAGCAAATCACTTACAATATTTCCACCTTTATTATAAAATTTTAAACTCACTTGATAATCCCAGTATAGCATATACCTCTATCAATTAAAAAGCTCCTGTTTTCCATCCAGTATTTACATGCCAATGGTATAAAAGAACTGAAAGTCAGTGACTCCACGTAGGTCAAACCTACACTTTATCAGCTTCTTAACTTCCAACATCCTGTTTGGCACCCCTAACAAACCAGCTACTCTTTATCTCTTCAATGTTCTCGAGCTCTTACTCTGCAGCATATAAAATACCTGACTAAAAAAGTTGGCATGAGTCTAGTGACTGGATCTTCCAAAAGGGGAACTCCTCTTGACTTCAAAGTACATTTTACAAAGAGCTCAGCATTGCACTCTCCCTACTCCAGTTAAATTCAGTGGGAAGGTGTTTTATTTACTATCTTCAGTGTCAGCATGTATCATATGTCATTCATCATTTCCAAATTCAACAAGAAAAAAAAGCATGCTGATACAAGCTTACTAGATTGCTATAATTTATAATTAAATTATAACCTCTTCTACTTTATTCTTCTATTTATTTTATCTTTATAACAATTTTGTGTGCTTTATATCTTTTGAACACTAAGAAAATAAATGTTCCTTGGGATCTGCAACAACAAAAAAAAAATGTCCCATTCTAGGGACATTCTTGTAATGTATTCATTGAGAAAAAGATCCATTTAATGAGTACTGTACTGACAAGGCCTTTGCACGTAGAAGAATACAGAAGAGCTGGAAGAATGCAGGACTGGAAACCAGGAATTTCATAGTCTCTTAGTGATCAAGTATTTGGTCTCATGAAAGACAGCAAAAGGTCAGGATGAAAACACAGAATGAGGTAAGAATGGTGGATAAAGGAAAGAGAGACAAGTTGATCTTTTCCCAGTGAAATAAATATACTTTCTCTATAAAGATTTAATTAATTATCTTTAAATAATGCCATCCTTTGAAAGAGTTAAGAAACAAAAACTGCAACATAAAGTCCAGGAAAATTACCTTGTTTTTTCTCTATTTATATGCAACTTTCATCAGATTAAAGGGGGAAAAAAAAAAAAAAAAAAAAAAAAAGAAGTGCAAACAATGATGTATGGTAATTGTCATAGTAAATTAATAATTTTTCAATATTGCTGTCAGCAACATTTTATAGTGCTCTTAACTAGATAAATTAAATTAAAAAATGACAATAGCCTAAATAGTTATTTGATGAGAGCCTGCAAATGTTAATTTATTCCTGGAATATATAATTACATGGAGACAAAAAGAACATGAAATACAATATGTCTCACATCAATTGTTCTGAAGTGTACCTAAAAGACTCAAATAAAAAAGATCTGCTGTCTCCTCCCAGGTTGCATAATACCATATGCCTCACTTTTTATGCTGTTATTTGAATCAAGATCCAAACATAAGTGAGTAAGACATATATAATTGTCACATGGACTGTGAGTCTTGTTCTTATTCTTGAGTTACTTTAAAAACAAATTTGAGAGGTTTCTAGCATATGTTTAAAACATGACAATCTGTTACAAAATATAAACTAGGAAACTAAAGCTGCAAAAGTAAGACACTTGTGTGCATCTCCCGATCCAAAAGTGTCATGCAGCGAGGAGATGAGGGAATCTTAGTCTGTGCATTTTCAGTCTGGATATTTAGGCACATAGCATATAAATCATTGCAATCAAGGCTCTGAAACAGAAGTTAGCTGTCTAAATTAGAGGACTCAAGGTTTTGCTCATTATTTTACATATTCAGCACCTAGCATGTCTGTTCCTTTCCAGTTATAAAAATTTCCAATGATAATATCCTGAAAACTGCCAATGATTCTGGATATTGTATTCCGTATGATAGCCTAAGTCTGTGACAGAAATCCTGCAACATAACATAGCAGACATTAGCATTATTTAGACAGATTACACTTCCTAGAGTCATAGCTACATCCATCAGAATATGAGACTAGAGTCTTATTTTTGTCTTATTTTTGCTTTATTTGTTTTAAGTGTAGGTAGCCCTCACCAAACCACATGACCCCTAATATATTCTTATTTTACTATAACTCTTAGTACATCTAGCTAGTAGTACATAAACACAAGGGTTTAAGAAAAAGATGCTTATAATTTAGCTATGTTTAACCACTACCCTCTTGCAGAGCAGGATTCCCCAGTTTAAAGTGGCTGATGAATACTCATGCTGAAGTTGACACTCTGACCTTAACAAAGTATTGTAAGCCATTCAAAGTAATTAAAAAACTGGATATGGAATTGTCTCTGTTTTAAAACATTTAGGTATCTAATCCTCTATTCCTTATTATATAATCTTAAAAAGTTCTTAAAAACCAAATAATTTTCACTATTATGGAAACCACATCATATAATCCTTTTAGTAAAGCTAAATCATATCCTCATTGCTGTGATCACAAAGCTCCTAAAGAATTCCACCAATAGCTAATTTGCTTTTAATTTTCTATTTTATATTTATTATATGGACTGAGTATAAGTGTGTATTTTTGGGTAGCAACTTCTTCCATTATTTTAAGCATCTGATTCCTCTTCTTCCCACCCTGCCTCCACATCCTCCAGGTCTTAACACTAAATATCAAACAAATCCAAGTCATTTTACAATTCACCTTCCTTTTCCCAATCATTCCAGTAGTGTAAGACCTAACTTATCCCAGCTGGAATTCAATTTCTTGAACATGTCTAAACAAAACTGAACAGATACAGTTGGTTTTTTTTGCAATGGCATCAGCATCTCCCTATTTGACTGGATATACCTGATCTACTCTATCTGAGGACCTAACTTGATTTTTTTCTAACAGCTATACTGGCAGCTCATAGTCATCCTATGATTTGTGAGGATTCCAAAGTTCTTCTTCAATCTCTTCTAACAAAGTAAAAGTTTCTTGTTTGGGTTATAGGTCTCAAAGCACCTATCATGCTGGATCCCTGAATTCCATCCCAGTCTTTTACAATTCTTTGGCCATACAGCTCTTCCCTGCTGTGTCCTTAGCATATTGCTAGTGCATCAAAATTCCCTTCTAGCCAACATGAAAATATAACATTAAGTCTGTAGGATAAGACCAATGCCAGTTACTCTAAGACCATCTCTTCTCTAGCAAGAAGGTATCTGCAGCATCTCAGCAGCAGATGAACACTTTCCCCACTGCTCAGCCTGAGCCTTTCACAAAGCAGACACAAAGTACATTACCCACTCTGGTGAAATCCTGTGAGTCACCATCTCTGCAGAAATCTCCCCAACACTGCAATATCTACAGACACCTCTTTTCACCAGAGATGCCAGCACATTTCACAGTTCTGATATAAATCCACATCTTTAACAAATTAGCGTGTGACTATAGCTCTTATTTAGTAAAAATAAATCAGACCTTTAGTATTAAGTAAATCAGACCTGTTAAAAAAAACCATATACATTGGGGTAATGCTAAGAAAATGAAGCTGTATTCCTTGTATGAAGCATTACAGAAGCATTCTGAAGGAAATGGTTAAGAAATTAAGAATATGGAGAAAGATAAACACACTGCAACAGGAATGTGGTGTCTCATTGACTAGTCAGGTGTTCAGTAATTTTTTGATGCAATACAGACTAGTCTACATAAGACTGAAATAGGTATTAGTAACTTCTAAAAATAGGTTGTAGAAAATTCTATTTACTGTCTATTTAGCCACCTAGCCAAATTACCTATTATTTTTCATCTCTCCTTTTTAATAACTTTACTACTCAAGCAAGTCTATCTTTTAAAGTCAAATATTGTTCTAAAAATACCAGAAAAATGGTTGGCTAAATGAAACAGAAAAAAAATAAGGGAAAATAAAAGACTAAGACATCCCACTTCTCACTTTAGAACCCATTATTTCACCTCCCGTAGAGCTTCAAGTGCTTAAAGCTGGACAGATTAGTCAGCACAGTATATAACCAAATTTTTATATATTTGGGGTTTTTAGACAAAATAGAATTATTTTATTTTTACAAGAGCCCTGGCAGCAACATTTACATTTTACTTGCTGGTTAAAGAAAAATCCTGAGGAACTCCTGAAAATATTTTAGCAAGTAAATAAACTCTTTATTTTTATCAGTCATGAAAGCCTTATTTCTGGGAAACTGTTCTTGCACCTAAACTCCCTTTCCTATTTTATTTCTTAGTGCACCCTCATAAATATCATTATAGTGTTGCTGCCATAACTATCTTGCATACATTGGTCATTAAAAAAAACAAAAAAGACCAACAAACCTTTTTACAACCATTCCTTGAGCCAGTATAGTTTCTAGATTACATAACAAGAAACACTATTTTTCTTGAACAGGATTGGTATGGAATGCACTCCCACATAAGGAAAACCTTTGTGGGTTAAGAATCCACGTGAGAAAAGTGGAAATTTGAACAGATTCATGTAAAATCACAGCAAGGTAATGCAGAAGCAGATGTTAAAACATGAACAATGCTCAACTCTGGATTTAATTAGTGCAGCTCACACCCACATCAATGTGCACAGGGAGGATGTTTGCTGTTGATTCTCATCTTTGTTGTTTACTGATGAAGACATCTTTCTGTATCCTTGGAGGAAGAAAAAATGGTAATGAAAATGAAAGAACAGCACTGCAAAAATAAAGTAAAATGATCCATTACAACAAAGACAGGCTTTTTAAAATATATATTATTTTCTGAGAAGATGTTAATGATTGTTTTTGACTGCAAACCCACTCTGTTGCAAAAGATTTTTCAAATGCTTCATCTGATAAGGGGAGAGACTGACTCAATCAAGTGGCATATCAAGGTATTTTGAAGGAAAATTTTTTAAAACGTTCAGACCCTTTGAAAGGAAATTATTCATCAAAATGTTGCGAGGGCACATGAGCAGAATTACAGTGCTTTGCTTCAGTCCTAACACATAAAAGTCCACTAATTCTGTTTTATTTCTTAACCATAAAAAAAAATTTCCACTTAAAAAAAAAAAATGCTGATTTTATTTTCCCCCAAAATTTAATGCTGGATAGACACTATTCCCAAGGAAATATGATGGCTGGAAGCTGTATGGGGCTTATGTATACAAAGCCCTATGTTCACAATAATGTTGCTTTGGGAACTCCACATACCCATCTTTTGAGATATGAGGCTCAGACAATCCGAAGCAAAAATAAAATCCTGATAATTCTGCCAGTTTTCATACCACTCAGAAAATTTTTCATCATCTCTCCACATCTGAAGTCACATTGCTATCTAGTAATTAAATTTCACTTCCAAAGAGTGGAGAAAAATGGAAGCTAATCCCACCACCACCCACCTTTTGTTGCAGAAGATGCAACAAAAAAGAGGTGTTCTTAAAAAAAAATTAAAATATATTTAAGTATAAACGATTATAGAGTTTATATAAACGATTTTGTTCTAAGGCTTGGCTTATGTTTTTAACGGTTTGAAGCCGTGACTGATTTACTGGAGCTGGAGTTGGACTGAATGTTCAGAGAGGATTAGCTTGGTAACTTTCCTTCGCTTCTCCCCCCCACAAATCCATGGTTAGGAGAATCATGGCCTACGGTGTGGATCTGTCAGCCTGCCCGGACGCCCCATCTAACCTGCACTCCCTGCAGCCACTGCCCACACCTGCTCACAGCCAGCAGGGTGAGCAGCCGCCTGCACTCACCCCTCCGGGACACCCCGGCCCTGCCCCCGCACCCCCACGGCTGCAGCGACTCCTCCCTCGACGGCCAACGCGCCCGTGGGAGCAATACGAGCTGCGTGGAGCAAGGGCAGCGCCGTGGCCCCGCTCAAACGCGTGTCACCCTGCCACTGTATGGTTTTCACACAGTGAATGATCACGCGTGGCGAGGACCGCTGCTGGGTGGGTGTGCCACTGCCTCACCGCAGCCCCAGCACCGCCCACCTGTGTTCGCACTGCCTGGAACACGGTGTAACACCGGCCGTGTGCTCAAACACTAACCGGGCACAGCCCAGCGGCCCGGGGCGGCGGGTGCGGGCCTGCCCGCCTCCCCCGGTGCTCCGGGAAGGACGGGAGAGGGAAGAGAGGAGAGAGAGCCAGGCGGTGCACGGGCAGGGCCAGCACGGGCAGGGGCAGCACGGGC
>VYXF01005288.1:246219-383715 GCA_013397295.1 Polioptila caerulea | reverse complement strand
CTCCTGCCCCCCTCTGGCCTCCTGTCCCCTCGCCTCCTGTCCCCTCGCCTCCTGTCCCCTCGCCTCCTGCCCCCCTCGCCTCCTGCCCCCCTCGCCTCCTGCCCCTCTCGCGTTCCCTCCCGGTTGAGGAGCCACGGCAGTGGGTAGCCGCGCTCGCTGCGGGCTCGGCCGGTGCCGCAGCATCCTGCAAACCTGGGGCGTGCGTGTGGGAGAAAGCTCTGAGAGCCGGGCGGGCAGAGCGGGGACAGCCAGCCGCCCTGCCCCACATCCCCGCTGGCGCCCCGCGCTGACCTGGCGAGGCTTTAGGCGGCAGGGGGAAAGAGAGGAGCGAGGGGAAGGGACGAGGCTGCTTCCAGACCAAGCCTACGTGTCCTGTTCGGCATCCCGGGACTGTGCAAACGATGCAAGATAAACCAGGTCGTGCCCTCTCGGGCGTCCAGGTGACACGAGGCTTCGTGCACACACTGGCATTTCTGCTTTCCATTTAGGCAGCAAAAACTTAGAGCATATAAAATGGAATTCTGTTCAGGTTTCAACAGCTCTCCGCAGCAGCAAGTTATATGTTGTCTGCCCCCTTACATTCNNGCAAACGATGCAAGATAAACCAGGTCGTGCCCTCTCGGGCGTCCAGGTGACACGAGGCTTCGTGCACACACTGGCATTTCTGCTTTCCATTTAGGCAGCAAAAACTTAGAGCATATAAAATGGAATTCTGTTCGGGTTTCAACAGCTCTCTCCGCAGCAGCAAGTTATATGTTGTCTGCCCCCTTACATTCATTGTGTCAGCCAACTTTCCCAACTCTCAAGTAAAAATTGTTTCTGGATCATTCATTTTCTGGGCTATCAGAGATATTTTCTTGAATTTATTAACATTTCTGTCGATTATTTTCTTCAAAAGATTATCAGGTTTACCACCAAGTCTCTGTTTCAGTTGTTCACGGATAGACATGATGCTCTCTATGCTCCATCTTTCTTTTGCAGTTTTGCATTTCATCCTTGTTGTTCTCTGCATCTAACAATTGTATTTCCGTAGCCATTGTAAAACAAAACTGAATGCTGATTGATTGACTGGAAAGCTTTTGTTTCTCAAGGATAATAATGGCTTTTCAGAAATAAGATATTCAAAATACAGTGTAAAAATTTAAAAATATTACTGGTGGTCATCTCTGCAATTTCAAATCTGGCCACTAAGAAGTGCCAGGAACTTTTTTTACTGACTACTATCTGATACAGTTAGTATCTTTTTTGCCTTTTCCAATAAAATACTTGTGAATACAACATTCTTTTATTTTCACGGTTCAAAATTCCACTAAGCTTTCCTTAAATGTTGGCTCTAGGTACTTGCATTGGTCTTGTTACCAGTATAGTTAAGAATAAAAGATAGAGAAGCTGGAAAACAATCATGCTTTTCTTTTTTGTCTCCCAGTATGAGAAAGCTTATCAATGATGTGGTGTATGTGAAGGGAAAGGCACTTTATTAAGATTAATAATTTCATTTTCACTTTTCTGTACCTTTCATAGCCAGCTGGAAAAAGGATAAAAACTAAAATTTCAAGAATATTCAGAGTGTGTCCGTGAATAAAGTGTACCTCTCCTACCTACTTTGCCTGTTCTCGAGTTACTTCAGTTCCAAAGTCAAATTTCATGTGGCCTTTAATCATCTTTCTTACAAACACCTCTGAAATTAGCTGCATCGTAATGCTCTGCAGGTAGCTTAATTATCAAACTGCTCTTTTCTCCTACTTCTGCTATTAAATCCCTTCTAATGGTATTGTTTTTATGTCTGTTACTGTTTTGTTTTTGTAGGGCTTAAAACCTCGGTGGGCTCTTCCAGCCTACATCCAGTGTGAACGTTTACTGTCACAAACCTGCTTCAAGACTTGGAGTGCCACCACATATGCTGGAAAAGAACATGTTTGTCTGAAATCCCAGTGTTGTTGGGTAGAGAGGGAAAATGTAACAGATGCATTTTAAAGCAGTCCCAAATTGACTTCTCTTGCAACAGTTTCTCATTGTTTATTTTCTGTTCTACCTCTCATTCCCCCTGCAATCAGAATTTATTTTTCACCCTTGTCAGTTTTGCACTGAATTTTTCAACTGATCCTTCTAATTACAAGGAGTTGTTTCAAAAACAACTCATGTATAAATAAAGCACATTCATTTGAAATGTGCATGTTTCTTGGGAGAAGAGCATGATAATTTTTCTATTGGAAAATGCCCTGTGTGTTGAAACCTTTAGAGCTAAAATGGATTGCTAAACATGAGTCATGTTGGACAGCACAGATTGAAAGAAGCTCCAAGAGGGTCGTGTTTTAGGAACACGCCGTCATCTTGATACTCTGCTTGCAGAGGCTATGAAACTTACTGCACCCCACATTAGGAGTTAGCATGCAGACAGATACCCTTGTCCTGTGAGAGTACCAGTATATTTACTAACTGAAGGGTTTGCAGGGTCATGTAAAGAATAATGGACACTTCTGGCAGATCTTTCTGTAACAGCACGTGAGCCTTTCATGGTCTGGACTTTTATATGCCCTGTGCAATTCCTTATTTTGATTCTGTGTATCTTTTGTTCAACAATGGCATTTTGGAGCAACTTCATTTTACTAGAAGGGCTCAGATGTGTTTAGTGCTGTATCAGGATAGTGAGTAGAAATTGTGCACAACTGGCCTTTGGCTTTCCATCTGTCTCTTAAAACTGTTTATCGTTCTGATACTCCTCTGAATTTATCATTGTCATTGGCTCACACTGTGTTCTGGTCAAAGGTTTTAAAACATTTATTAAAAGGAATGCTTTTCACTAAAATAAATATTCTCTCAGAAAAGTCATGCTACCAAGCTAACCAGATGGGGAGAGCAGGCATATTTGTGTAATATGCAGAGTAACTCCAAACATTATCACAAGAGATGTTTCTGTACTCCTTATTGTTCCCATGCAGTTACACAGGTAGTTGGAAGTCTGATCATTAGGAGTGGAAACATAGAGCTGTTGGATTTCCTGCAGTGTGACACAAAACCTTGGCCAAGAAAGGCATGGTAAAAATAGGTTGATCATTTATAAGCATCTAAAAGAAAATAAGAAAGTTGTTTAAAGAGTGATTTGATGACAGCAAGAAGGACAGAATCAGAAGCAAGGGAGCTATTCATACTGATGATAATCGTAAGTGCCAAACTGGCAAGAGGCCAAAGTGCCTACTAGGCAGGGATCAAAGACACATATGGTGAGTCTCAAACAACAAGTAAGCCATAGAATTCTGGCAAGCATTGCAGGAATAATATGCTCCAGCCCTGACAAAGATGAGGGCTAAAAAAAAAAACAATGGGGCTACCAATACTGGATCATACCTCAGGGAAAGCAAAGCTTTCATCATTTCAGTTTTATTGGAGAAAAATGTAGATAACTTCTCACATATGGTAGGTCTGGTTGATCTAAATTGATGGGAAGTGTAACACAATGTTAAAAAATATCCTTTACAGTTGTGGCAGTAAATCAGTATTCCATTAGCTGCAGCATCATTCAGAGACGCATTCTTCAGAGAGTTAGTAATAGATTTACTTTGCCAAAGTAAAACTATATCCCAGGTGATAGACACCTGGCATTTGAAACAGAGACAATCAAGAAGAAAGTCCAAGCTGACGTCTTGCCAGATGTTGAAGCCTGTTATTTTCTATTCTTTCACCTACTTGGTCAGATGGCAGGGTTTATGACAACTAGATCGCAATGCAAAACAAGCAAACACAAAAAAGGACACATTTTAACTTTATTCTCATGCTACTATGCAGCATCAAATAAGAAAATAAGAAAATTCTGTGAGTTTACACCTGGTTTTATAGTTATACACACATACAAAGAGTCATTTAAAAGGGTATGTGTCGTAAGCTGTGTCATTTTATGTTTGTTAAGGGTGCTGACTTTTACACTGGCAAGATTGGTACTCAGCAGCCCTTTGGGTCTTTGGGTGGTCTCCAAAGTACCAGCACTACACAGCTACATAAAATTGCTGTGAGGCATATCAAGGACAGCAGAGAATTGTAGCAGAAAGTGCTTATTTATGGATAAAATTTTCCATTTGAGATATTTCCTAACTGACAGAAATGCTGCTGAACAAAATGTGCCCCTTGTCTGACTCCATCATTTAGACTGTAATTTCTTTGTCTCAGTGACCTGACCTTCCACTCAACAGTATCAGGAGAAACTATGAGCCAATTCCTGAATGGATTTTCAAGATACTATTAAAATATTTAAGAAAATATTTCCTTTTCAGAGCAAGTGTTTTGCCTACTGTTATACAGACTTTGTTTCCATCTCTTTTTTTTTCACGTCAATGTACTTGATATCTTCATCTCCACCCAGTCTTCTCTGCCAATAAATACTGATGTGATTTCTTATAGGGATTATGAGGTGCAATATGCAGTAACCTCTGATTTCCTTCTTCTCTTTATGTTATTAAGAGACAACACAATAGTACTGATTGTCAGTGAAACCAATTTTCTTGTTTTTCAAAAAAGTCACCCTTTTACATCATGTAGGATAGAGATACGATAAATTACTCCTAGGAAATGTTTATTGAATAAAGAAATGCTGGGACAGCTTTTGTGCTATATCCATTTCTTCTCAAATAGAAAGCATTTATCAGAATTTAGTCAAAACAGGACAAAATAACCACCTGAAAAATTGTACCTGCATTGCATTCTGGGAGTAGTGCTTTCCAAACAGGAAAAAAGAGTTAAAGACCTGAACCTTTTCTGTTCTCTTAGGGAGAAATTCTTCTATAAACCATATGGAATTTCTCTATTTCAAACTTGTCTAGCATTGAAAATGAATTAGACATTATCTAAGAAAGCACAAATGTATGTAGATGCTATGAACCCAAAAGCTAAATATACTTTTATTTATAAAATAAATTTTTAAAATTATAAATAAATTTGTATTTATTTAAATGTTCTTTTTAAATTTTATTCTTCTAATTACTAAGTTAATGGACAAAATATATTTTGTGGGCATCCCAGTCATAGATGTTTGAGGGGGTTTTTGAGGCATTTGCCATATAACTGTACTTTTAAAATTACTTGCAGTATGTCCCAAATTGCTATGCCTCTGTCATTAAATTGTCCCAGAGCAATCACAACAGTTTAAATTCTAGTATAGTGACCAGTCTGACACTAGAATTTTTCTATTTTTTCTTTCACCAGCATTACTCAACTAGGACAAAAAAACCCCACAAACAATGGAGAAGTTTTCTGGTGCAGTATAAACTTGCTTAATTTGGCAACTAAACAGTAAAATGGCAGAGTTAAAATTTAAGAGACAAAGCAAAGTTTGTGTTTGCACATAATGGATGTGCTTGCCAAGGTAGTTTGCTCATGTTTAATATGGGACTTTCATGTTTTTCAATTTACTTCCTATCATTTTGCCTAAACAGTGTGCAATTAAAATGTATATCCACAGTAACAGAAAGCAGGTTTTAAATTATCAACACAACAAAAACTTTTGGGAAAAGTCAATGAAAATAATGAAAAATAAATTGAACTAGTGTGTAATGTTGGATAAAAACAAATATCACATGTGCCATAATGCAAAGTAATCTGAGATCATCAAGTAGATGTGTGCATCATTTTTTTCTCCATTTCTGTTTGCATTTAACTTCAGAGTCAGATCGAAATTTTCAGCTAACTCCTATGATCTAAAATCCTCTTTAGTAGTATGCATAAGTAGGACAAAGAATTGCATTTTTTGGTCTCAATAATAAAGCCTGAACCAGACAAATGAATACTGTAACTCTAGAGGAAAGACTGGCATAGGAATTAATGGAATGGTACTGACATTCAGAGATTTCCTTTTTAACAGAATGGTAGCAACAGCACTATAGAGTAATAAAACTTGGAAAAAGTCAGGGTTTTTATATCTTCTTTTGCTGTCTTCATCACTAATACAAGATATAGTCACATAAAAATTGATGTGCATTTTGCATTTGCAACAAAAAACACGTTCTTGAATCTACATTTCTAACAAATTTTTATCTGTAAATTTCATCTGGGCAGAAAAAACCTACAATACCTTTAAATTAAAATGCTAATGTCATATTGTGAAGCAGAATACATCTTACTTTTGTTATGTTACATTTGTTATGTTTAGGACTCACAGTGTTGCTTAAGGAATATTCTGTGAAACGGAACAGTTTTCTTTTTCATAACAAGAATGCCATTTGCAGTATCAACCATCCCATGCTAGCCTTAATTATTTCTTTCCCCAGTTTAAAACACAATTCACCTCCAAAGCAGTTGTTTGTATACCAGAATGAGAAGAGATTTGTTTTGCATGCTGCATCTAGGAGTTTTAAGGTCTATGTGTCAGCTCATAGAATTAGCAGAGAATCATAAAAGTGCTTGGGTTTGGAAAGACTTTTAGTATCATTGAGTTCAGCCATTAACCCAGCACTGCCAAGTCTATCACTAGAACATAGGCATCACAATTACTTGACAACACAAGAACTGGAATTTCCTTAGGAAAATTTATAATTTTCTCACCTATCTGATTTCAAATAATGACTTTTAGAAGTGTTGGTGTGGTCCTAGTACAACGGGGTGCTAGTTTTGGCTGGGATAGAGTTAATTGTTTCCATCACAGCTTGTATGGTGCTGTATTTTGGATTTGTGATGTAAAAAGTGTTCATAAGACACTCATGTTTTATTATTTTATTCCTGATCATTGTCAAAGCCTTCTCTGTTTCTCCCAGTGGTAGACTGGGGGAGGGCAAGAAGTTGGGACACAGCTGGGACAGCCAACCCCAAAATGATCAACATACTAATAAAAGCTGAGGAAAGAGGAAACAGGGTGACATTCAGGGTTATGGCATTTGTCTTCCCAAGTAACCATTGTATGTGATGGAGCCTTGCTTTGCTGCAAATGGCAGAACAGCTGCCTGTCAATGGGAAATGCTGAGTCGAGTCCTTATTTTGCCTTACTTGCATGCACAGCTTGGCTTTCTCTATTAAACTGTCTTTATCTAAACTCCCAGGTTTTCTCACCTTCATGCTTTTGTTTCTCTCTCCCATCCCACTATGGGGAAGTCAGTGAGTGTGGGGCTGAACTGTATACTAGGGTTAACTTGCAACAAGCAAATCCAATCTGCATGAGACTGTAGAGGAAAAAAAAAATAGAAATGGACAGCATTAGTCAAACCTCCTACTTCAGGCATTTAAATTAGGCATTGCATCATTTACAAACCTTAGAAAGATTTAAGCTGCCTGAGTTGCTTTTTTTCTGGAGTAAGTGGAGGGATCTAAGTGTCCACATCACCCTCAGGGAAGCGTTTGCGCCAGTTTAGCTACAGACTTGCTTTTCCAGTGCGATGAAGGACGGTGTTTTCTAGGCAGGGCAGCATTTGCACATGTTGAACAGGTAGCCACTGAATTTTGGCCAGTAGGAAACATCAAGCACAGAGGAATAGCTACAAGGTTCCTGGCTGAGTTTGAGAAGCCTTCAGAGTACTCGACATACACTTCCCATTTACTAGGAGGGAATCCTAAATGCCAAACTGAATGTTGACACTGCATCACTGTATAGCCAGGAATTTGAGTGATAAGAAATCAAAAACAATGCATAGAGTATTTCATTAAGTTCTATAGTAATACATTGATGTTACAGTTCTGACTTTTCTTTGACCTTTATGTGCTGTGGGTCCTAGTGCAGAAAGATTCTTTAAGATCTATAGCTTTCCATGAGGTCAATAGGTGAACAGACTTTTGGACTTAAAACTATTGTGTTTGGGTTTTTGTTTTTGTTTTGTTTTCTTTTTTTTTCGTTTGGGTTTTAGTTTGTGGTTTGGTTTGGTTTGGTTGGTTTTTTGGGTTTTTTTGGTAAAACTTTTTGTTCCTTTCATGCTTATGCAGAACTTTCAAATTAAAATTTTTGATGTGTTTTGCACCATGTTCAGGAACATCATTTGACACAATACCTCAATTATTATAAATCAGATTTGTTATTCTGAGTTCAAGGAGAGTGCTAACAGAAATTGAAGGTAGTATGAGTTTTTATAATTCTCTTTTAGTGGGTCTTTTGAGGAGCACAAATGAAGGGGTTGCCATGGGGTGCCAGAAGACCCAGCGCAGGCAGGAGGGACAGCATTGCATCCGCAGAGGCAGGAGGACTGCTCCAGTGCTTGACAGCCAGGAAGGGGAGCTTTAACTTTCTTTCACAATTGGTCCCAGAGAGACTTTGGCTCTTCAGCCTCATTAGCATCCATTTCCTGCTCCTTCCCATAGTGTTGTCACCACATATGTTCATGAGACAATGACCTCATGTTCCCATTGTAAACACAGTGGTGTTTACCCATGTTACATCTGGGCCTGCTATAGTGACCACTCCATTTACGTTGCCAAAGCTTTTCTGTTACAAAAGTATGTCCAACTTTTTCTAGAAGGACAGAGATCTCCGTGTCTTGTAGCAAGAATTTGGAGTTTAGCAATAGAATAGCCTGGAGTCAGGAACATGTCACTGTTGTCTCAGTGAATATCACTTTAATTTCTAAAATGTTGAGAAATGTGATTTCCTAGCTATGTTTTACTCTTTTATGTTTGCCAGAGACTAACAACTAAGCGGTTTAATATTCCAGTTGCTCCGTTTGCTCTTGCATATTACTCCGGCATGGGAAAAAATCCTGGACCTACATCTGGAGCTCACATAACTCAATTCCTGCCACTGCTCCACAACAAACTCTCTCAAAGAGTAAAACTTAGTGAGACACTAAAGAGGAGTTCTGGAATGAAAATAAAACCTCATGCTTTTGGTCTTCAGACAATCTCTTAAGTATCAGGGTTTAGGATGAGACCTCCTTAATAGAGAAATAATCCAACATCTGCCTACTGTAGGGGGATTTTGCACCTTTATGTAAAACATCTGGTGCTGGCTACCATCACAGACAGGATGCTGTGCTTCAGAGATTACACATTTGATGCATATGTTTTTTATAGTATGGATAGAAAGTTCATAGAATGCTAATTCAGAAAATGTGAGTTCTAAAGGAATTTGGTTGTACCTGTAGACTCTTTTATTTCTACTGAAACAATGATTTCCAGCAAGAGATCATTCAGGTAATGTGTATAAGATGCTAATGATGAACATATGAAAATATAACCACACTTGCATGCTTGCCTTGAGATTGACTGTATCCAGACATAAAATAAAACATGTTTCCTATTCCAGTTTATCAAAAGAGAATAGAAATATGGTTAGAGAAAGATAATCAGAAAAAATATCAACTTTTAAAGACCAATTATTGACAAAAGAATGTAAAATATAGCCAGCCCTGTCCCTTTCAGACAGAAGCAGCTAGGAAAATATGGTAGACAGGGTACAGGATCTCTTGCTCTTCTCAGTTTATCTGTGACAAGATTTTAGGAATTACCTTGTTAATTATGTAGAAGTACGTGCACTGTTAATAACATCATAAAACAAACAAGAAGAATTTTTGTTTGTCATTGTTAGATATTGGAACAAATCCTTGCTATGGCATTGAATAAAGATATGGAGCAAAGGGAATTCATTCAGCCATTCTTAGAGGGAAGAGAGGTCAAAGCCAGCTCTAGCAGCAGAGGAGTATGTGGGGATCTCAGAAGCTGGAGGTAAAATTCTAACCAAGGCATAAATTTCTGCTTTAAGGGATAAATCTGATGAAGGCTCCACCCAGAAAACAATTGTATGGAATAAGCAAAAATAGTTGAAGTTTCCTTTCTGCTGGAAAATGTGCAGCAATCAGCTAAATTAATGAGCACTGCCTGATGAATAGTTCACCACTATTATTCTCATTAATCCTCTAGTCCAGACAGATTTGGGATCATTCTGTAGAAACATTAATGGCTTGTTGCATTATATTCAAAATGTGGTTTATCTGAAATGTACAGTCATGAATTATTGTGCAGGGATACAGACTGTATACAGACATGGAATAAAATAATTCATTAAAGAATTAAAGAAATATAAAATGTTTATTGTTAGTGGGCCTTAAAGGTCTTTATGAACAAATTTGGACTTTCCAAAGTATGAATCAAAGTGAGAGTGAATGATGTCCACCATCAATGAGATGCACATTCAGGATTAACTTGGCATAAAATTAGTGGCCTATTATTCTACATATTCCAACAAAAAATGGAGACTTGGCAAAAAAAATTAAAGAAATCTCTTGGGAAAAAAAAAAGAAAAGGCCTTGCTTAAATAGGTTGTGCTGCTAGTCTGAGAGAAAAAGGGGAGTGAGATATAACTGAAAACATATTTCCCAGGAATAATATCTGAAAATAGTGATTCAGTTTTTAAAAAACACCCTGAAATTATATCTCCATACCATTAAGAAAACAAGTGATTCCTTTGATTCCTAATACATCATCACGACAAATCAGAAAATTATGACTTTTTAACCAATGTTAAAATTGGATGTGTCACATTTTCCCTTAAAACTTCAAAACAAGGATGTATCACATGTCAGGCAGAGCACTTCAAACTCATTACAATGTTCTTATTACAGTACATATTTAGGCAATTTTTAACTTGTAGGGATTATTTTCTTTGCATAAGATATCTTGGAAGCTAAGAGCTCAGCAGAGTTCTAAGAAGGACTACTGTCTAAATGCATGAAAAGATAGCTACAAAAGGAAGTTTAAAAATATAATAATTATTTACCCAATTGACACTAGGTGGAATTACAGACTTCTACTTAGAAAAGTATTTAAATTACTGTCTGATTTCCTATAGTAATCAATGGATTCCAGATCCTGAGGCTACTAGGTTACTTCTAGCTAGACCTTACAGCTGGTCTTAATTGTATCTTGATATGGACAGAAAAGGTATCTTAATTCATATATCTGAAGTAAACAAAACACATCATGTGCACCAATATGCAATGTTGTTTTTAATATGGATACTAATCAGCTAATAATTTTAAAGAGTTGATTGCTCCCTTTTATGTTGCCATAAGGAAGCATCTGTAGCACTACTAAACATATGACTATATAAAATCACTGAATAGACAATAACCATGATAACATGAACAACACATGCTCAACTGTGATTTCACCTAGCAACACAGTGAGGGATGATATCAGAAGTCAATAAAGCTGATGGATCTGTGGCTGTGATAAAATCAACTTTCTCTTGAAAATGCTGCCTAGCAGTAAAGGATACTCAGGCAACAGGGGACACCTGACTTTGTATGAGATATGAATCAAGACTTTGATAGTGATTCATCTTTGGCGGGGGTGGGGGTGGGAGGGGAGGAGTAGAGTGCCTGGGGCACAAGTAAGCAGAGCATCCTATTCTTGGTGTCATTCAGTACTCTGCAGAAGGAAAAGAGCTCACTGCCAGTGCCAAGCAGAGTGAAAGAATCACTTCCCTAGACCTGCTGGCCATACTATTCTCCATACAGGCCAGTGTGTCACTGGCCTTCCTGGCTACCTGGGCGCATACTGGCTCATGTTCAGTCTGCCATCAATCCCCCAGGTCCCTTTCTACCTGTTCAGCCACTCTGTCCCCTCCCTGTAATGCTGCAGAGGGTTGTTGGGGCCAAAGTGCTGGACTCAGCACTTGGTCTTGTTAAACCTTATATTGTTGGATTTGGCCCATCTATGCAGCCTGTCCAGATCCCTCCCAGAGCCCTCCTACCCTCTAGGAGATTGACATTCCCCCGCCTTGGTGTCATCTGCATATTTGCTAATAGTATTCATAAGAGATGCAAAGCTCACCTTTTTATGAAGCTCACTATACTGTCACCCCTATTTCCTTACTTATGCCTTCTCAAGTGCAGTCATACAATTTAACACAGAAATTTCCTGCATGGAACCTCTTCTGCCACACAAGGCTCAAATATATCTTATGACAATATCCGTGAAGCTCTGTCCCTGGGATTTTACACTGCTGCCTCTTCCTGCAGTGTTTGATTGCCTCATCTATAGAATCAGTAACAGCAATTACTTTGGAAAAAAATAAGCTCCCTTTGGACTAGAGTTTGCTCTTGAGAGGCAGGATTGTAGTTGCTAATTTTTGTTTATATGAATGTATTCTCAAATACTAACACTAGAAGCAGTGTTTCGACTGTGATGGACATGCACAAGAAGTTTTTTGATCAGATGCAATATCTTTAGCATTATCAATATCAATATTTTTGGAAAAAAACAGATGATCTCTTGGGAACATTAAGCCATCCTAGTCCATCAATTTCTAGCTACAGGGTTAAGGAAGTTAACTAGTCGACAGATTCAGTGTTTTTATGAGCAAACGACAAATCAGGGTTATGAATTAATATTATATTATATAATATTATATATTTTGCAGCAGCAATTTTCTTCACAGAAGGATTTTGTTAATGGGATAAGAAGTTTAATATTATTAAAAAAATAAATCTGTTTTGTCTAGTCATATCAGATTAACTGATAAAACAAACACAAAACTTGGTTCCTCTGGAATATGATCCTGTAGATTTCCATGTGTTGCTGTTAATTTAATGCTTTGTATGTACTTTTACAGCTGGCTTCATGAGCTGAAGCTGTTAAATTTAATTTCTAGCAAGCTGAATAGCTTATGGTCTAGTTTTATTTTTATTCATATTTCTGAATCTTAGACAATAAGACATTGCCTATAGGGATGTTTTAAACCAACACATGACTAATCTGCCCCACGAGAGCATGAGCAAAGGAGTGGCAATATATCTACAGCTGATCCCCAGTGACTTTTTCTCATTATTCCTGCAGTCAAAATAGTATAATTTTAAAATTAGTGTAATAATAGAGAATAAAGTTTGGTGACTAACCTGATGAACAGTTTAAAAAACTTAATGAAGCAAAACAAGACTGAAAGATAAAGTGGACTGGAAAAGGTCTTAGTATCGTTCTTCAGCTTTGACACTCACCTGCTGTGAAAGTAGACAAAGGGCATTTCCCACTGAGGTTTAAACTTTTAGACCTTGATCTGCAAGTCACAGAGTGTGGAAACCAGTCTGAGGTGGGCATTGCTCTCCAACTGGAATTTATTTCAAATAATTTTGGAATTATACAGACCCATACTGGCTTGGATACCTGTATTAATCTTGGTGATAAAGTCAATTTTCTCAAATGAACCACCAGTCTTCTATTAAAACAACTGTTCTCTTTTATATTTAAAGTCTATTAAAGTATTTTTCAGCAAAATACCAGTTATGCATATTTTATCATGAAAAATGGCAGGCAGTCTGCAGTTGTGTTACTGGATTTATGCTCTAAATTACAAGTTTCAATTTGACCCATTTAGTTTAGGGGAAAGCCTCTGTATGGATGAAACCTCCCTCATGTCAGATGAATGCTTCAGAGACTTGCCACCCAGATTTGACAGCTCAGCAAAATTGACAAGCTCAGGTCTGTCATAATCCTGGTGTGGCCCATCAGAAGCAAAGTGGAACAGGAAAGCTGTACTAGGGATGGTTGCTTAGCATTTCTGCAATATATTTGTTTTTACCAAGGTGCAGTTGGTTGTGCAACATTGTAAACTGGCCTCTTACTGTAAAGCAAAAATGACAAACCTGAAAACAGCAAGCCACCAGAACATGTGAATAATATAAAATTGAAACCTAGTCTGAAGAGTGTATGCTTAATGTTAACATAATAAAATGCAACTTTATGACTGTGCTGCTTAAGAACTGTCTTTTGTGAGGTGCTGAGCATTCTTAAGACATGTAATATTTTATGATGAGGAGCTGTACGAGGCAAAAAGAAAGACATTTCAATATGTCATCAGGTCTAATTAACCAAAATAACAGTGCTTGAGTGCATATATGCTATATACCAACTTTATATGAAAGCTATTGAAACTTAAAAGCATCAAGTCCATAAGTCCCTCAACACCTCCTGTGTCAGAGCAGATTCATTATTATTATTTTGTTCTATATAACAAGGCTGTTACGCTAGAAAAGCATTAGCTACTGTGTTTAATGTAAAATTTAGAAATATAAATAAATGTAGCAATTTTTTACATAGGAAGGATACCTATTGATCTCAAAAGCCCAATTGGATTTTGTAAGTGAGTTAGAAGATGATACATAATGCATATCAATAATCTATGTTAAGTTTAAAGGAATAGTTCTTTCTCAATATTTCTGAAAATGTACTAGATTAAGATTTCCAATAATATATTTTCTAGGGAGAAAATTTGCACATGTAAGTGCATGCACATACACACACACACACCACATGCACATGAGGGAGATGTTTTTGAGACATGAGCTCACACATCATTCACATATATTTCTACCAATATTCACATATTGATGTATCTACATTTACTATATCTAAATTACATACAGGGTACTTGTTTACCCATGAAAGCAGCACCAGACATAACCAGTGAACCATCCTTTATGAATACTTGCAAGTAAGCAAGAAGCTTAAGGCTTCTTCACAATTAGTTCAGCAGGGACTGAGGTTCATAAGCATGGATGCCTGCTATCTTTAAGCACGGTAGTTAACCAGACATTTGTGTGAGGCTAACAGACAAAATTTGAGAGGATACATGCTTTGAATGGGATTGGCAGACATAGAGGACTGTGACCTGTGCCTTTTTAGAATGGCTGTACATCTGCCTTAGTTGTCTAACAAGTGGTTTAAGGCTAACAAAAATATAGGCAGTTCTGGGTTCTCTGAATTTTAAGCTGTCTCAAGTTCTGTCACAACAACTTCTGTTTTTGTTTTCTAATGAACAAAAGAGAAAGGAAAGAAAGGGTATCCATATATATCATTCCATCTTACTTATTCAGCTATGTATTTTGCACAATGAAGCAAGGTCAAACACCTTTTCTGTTTGATCAGTCCTTTTGATTTCATGTTTCCCATGTGGCAATGGGGAGTGTCAAAACCTGTAATACAGTCTCATAAAGATTTGTTCTTCTCATTCTGAGAATCATCCCCAGTATTTTTTGTTCAGCCAGAATTAATGATTTGTTCTTTTGCAATTATATATTTTGGGCCAGACAAATTCCATTTGGGCCACAGTGAGAACTGATTTTGTTGGATGCCAGCAGTGTCAAAAACCCCAAAAAACTTAATTTTCCAGATTAAAAAGGATAAACTGTAAACATATGAAACCTGTATTTTGATATTTTTCTTCTATTTATATTTTGAAGGGATATTTTATTTTTATTGTTATAGTCACAACAAAATGCATCTAAAATACTGAATCTATCCATAACTCCAAAAGCCCAGATTTGAATTACAGCATATCAGCAGGCAGTTCAGAAAACTGGCCTCTTTAAATATTTTAGAATGGCTGGAAATATCATCTGGCAAAAGCACATGGAACACCTCTTAAACAGATGCAGATCAGCATGCTACAAAGGACACTAAATTCAAGTGCCCTTTAAAACAGTTATCCACCCTTAAAGACAAGCTGAAATGAAAGCCAAAAGACATTCATGAGATTGAAACACCACAGCTTGGACTTCTCAAACTGTGTGCTGAAGAAAACACACAGGACTGGAAAACACACTGGACTGTAAAAAGTCGTGAGCTGAGCTTCCATTGACCTTTGCTCTGCCTTCTTAACTGTGAAGAGTGCAGTGCTTCAGGACTGTAGATAACTATAGTCATGCTTCAAGCAGAGATATTCCAGATTCAGGATACATGCTAATGTGCATGTCAGAACCAGAGAGGGAAAAAATTCAAATCCTGAAAGGTAGCATATTTCTACTGGGTAATTAGCAAAATAAAGTGGGTTAGGAATTTCACTTCTTTTTGATAACAGAATTTTAAATTAACTTTTTTTCAAACTCCATAATAGTTCTTTTTTTGGGGTGTATGTTCTCCTGCGTTGATTTCACAGAAATATTACAGGAGACTGAAAGATGGAAAATCACCCTCATTTTTGTAGTCCAGGTTTTTTTCTGTAGGTTGAAAGCACAATCTTAAAAGCAGTCTTGTTTTTCCAGATTTCATATTGAAAGGAAAAGGAAGAGCATGCTCCATTTCTAACCCCTTCTCCTTTTCCTTCCTTCCTTCTTTGCCCTTTTCCAATCACCAGTTGCAGGAAATTTCTGTATGGCCTCCCCAAGCTTATACCCTGTGGAATGATTTGATTGCCTACTGAGTTTCACCAGCAACAGCAGAAGCAAATTTGTTTCCACGATCTCAAGGGAACTACCCAAGTTTTGTCTTGAACTTATGGCATAACTAAAGATTTACAGAAAATCCAGAAAAAAAGTATCAAATACTTCTCCCTCCTAGCTTTATTTTTGATCTTACCAGGTGCAAGATGGATTCCCATAGATGTATATGAACTTGTGTTATGTATGTGAAAGACTTTTACAACCTAAAGTTTACTAATTCCTGGGATCACTGCCAATAAAAAGACGATTATCTGGTGGGTTTTTGATTCAAAAGCATAACTTACTTTTTTTTTTTTTTTACTATTTTTAAGCTGTTTTTCACAGCTCAGTTTGCTAAGAACTGCGCCAAATCCTTCCTATAACTGTCGATCTCCAGCTGTTGAGATTTGCACTCTGCCCACACCTGTGAAAAGCACTTGTAAACAAGATGTGGGACCAGGAGGCCTTCAACTCTTTCCATTGGAGAAAAACAGCAGAAAGGATAGCTGGTAAAATTATTAAGTCAAAAGAGGAAAACTTTCTTGCCTTCAACAGGTAAGAAATACAAGTCAGAGAACAAGGGAAACAAATGCTCCTCAGGAGAGTCACAGAAGGGTTCACATGCTCCCGTTGACATCAAATGAAGGTAAGAGAGAATGTCAGAGAGTGGGAAATAGATGATTAGCATTTCAGAAGAGCTAGGAATCCCACTGGAAGCGACATCAGCCACAAATATAATAATTACATTTATTTTTCAAGGACGAAGAAGAAATGTTGTAAGGTACTTCAGGGAATACACTTAAGAGAAAATACAAGTAACAAGTTGTAACTGGAAGAGAGGGAGAGATGTTTTTCTACATGGGACAAGCACGTACATAGTGCTCAGTCCAGTGAATTCACATTCCTTTTGAGTAGTTCTGTTGAAATCAGTGGCCTCATTCCAGATCAAGGGAAGACATAGACTTCAGTGAGCTTTCAGTTTTCATCTAGGTGTAGATTTAGAGAGTAAGGGTGTATTGTCAAGGTTGGGGACAGCTCTTTATTTTGTAATCAGGAAGGTCCTGAAATTTTAAGGGTTTGAATTGTGGAATGATACTAAGAGTGTCTTTCCCGTTCATGATATGTATCTCATGTCAAAATATCAGTGAAACTGGGTTTGATCCCCTACTAAATTAACAAGGTGAGAACTTTTTTTTTCTTTTTAGCAGAAGGCAGAGCTTTTAAAATCTACATGGAATCCAGAGGGTTGCCTATATATTTTTCATAAAAATACCATGAAGAGAAGATGGAGATATTCTCATTTCCATCCTTCCCCAGTGCTACACCTTCTGTAAATTATGTCACTATATTTATGAAAGGCTTTCTTCAAGGTTAGAGGGGGAAGAGCTGAAGAAACACTAGATGAAGGTAAAGTCAGTACTCAAAGGGAGTGATAAGTGTCTGCTTTTAACATTCCTCAGCACCCTCTTTCCTTTAACTGAGGCCCCACAGCACTTATTATAGGAAAGTTGTTCTCTTCCTGTAAGCTATGTGTAAGAGTTTGATTGCTTCACCATATTGAAGGCAAAATACATACTTTGAAGAAAGCACAGTTCATATTTTAAGGTATTTCATCACTCAAGACCACAGCTGGCCAATACCAAAAGAGCAATCAAGAGACTAAGGACTGTCAACAAAGAACAGTTCTCTACATCAGAGAATCAGACACATTTGCACTCAATTAACACTTTGCTTAAAAATAGACAAAGATAAGCCCTAAAGAGTGTGGTGCCCAGCAACCCCATCATTGTATATACAATAGCAATGCATAGCAGCAGTTATCATCATGCCTTACCACTCCATTTGCTATAACAACAAAACCATCCACTATCAATTCCTTATCCTGTTTGGATATATTTGGAGATATTATCATAAAGCTGTCTCTGTGATATGGTCAAAGGGATGATAATCTAGTTTGTTTTAAAAGTGAAATTTATATAATCTTATTCTTTTCTACTTAAATTCCTTACTAAGTGCTGATTAAACACAAGCCTCTGTCATGTATGGGTGGGAAAGATGGTTTTATGTCACTTTCACTGCTCCTGAGGTTCAGCAGAAACTATTTTGACTGTTGTAAAAGTTAGCTCTGCTTAGAAATTACACAAATCTTGTGCATAGAGCCTAAGATATGGGAATCAGTGGAGTGCAGAAATGCCATGGACTATCACCTCTTCAGGGACGGCCCACTTATTTTTTTTTATGGCTGGAAGTCAGTTGGTACATAGTTTTTCATTCCTTTTCCATCCCCATGACATGGGGGCTTAGGCACCCAAGAGAATTCAAATCTGCATAGATCAGCTAATCCAGCAGCTGTTTTGCAGCACCTGAGTAGTGCAAACCAGAGAGAATGAGGCTGAAAAGAAAACTTATATTATAGCAGGTCACAATTCAGTAAGGCATTCATCCTCACCTCAAATATTTCCATCTGCAGAGCAGTATCTGGAGAAGGCATACAGCATCTACAGAGCGCTCAACAAAAGAGTAAACTCTTTGTCATTTTCCATGACAGCTTTCTAATGAAGGAAAGCACTTGTAGAACAACAGTAATAACTTTCCTTTTACAGAAGTACAGTTAATTGAGATGGTTCCCACATGGAGAAGAAATGTCTCAGATTTTTTTAGCATTTACTTGGCAGTTGGGACCTATTTATTACTTCATATACTTGGATGTAATGGCAGTTAACACACAGTTATGATGGGGAAGTCATGTAGGATTCTAAAAGATACAAATTGCAGTACATATTAAACTTTAATTTGCTGCCAATC
Organism: Polioptila caerulea; assembly: GCA_013397295.1. Lineage (NCBI taxonomy): Eukaryota > Metazoa > Chordata > Aves > Passeriformes > Certhiidae > Polioptila > Polioptila caerulea. Next base: position 364,816 of record VYXF01005288.1, on the reverse strand, counting down.
TTAAGTCCTTCAGCTTTTTTAGGACTGAAGAACCCTTCCATAAGTGTGGTGGACATGAGCTATATTGCTGTTGGTCAAACCCAGTGCTGCTAGATAGCTCACTGGGGGAGTAATACCAATGTGTTCTCTTCTCTTTGCGCTTTCCTGATGCTGTGGAGAAGACTTGCATAAATAATTGCAGGTTTTGTAAAGTCTACATGTACAATACCTGGCTTCCACCGCCAACTTAGAGTTAGGTAATTTTCAACATTTCCATTTGTAGCAATATGTTCTCTAAATCCTAAAAGTTTTACTGATCACAGTGAAAGTCATGGAAAATATGACAGGTTAATTATAAGATTTAGTGTGTGATTAAGACACCTGAATTTATATGCAAAATAATATATAAAAAAATAGATCTACATGCAAATATCTCTCCTTGCTAGGCACAAGAGCTCCAGTGGCAGCCAGGAAAAACTTAGCAAATGCAGTCCTAAGAGATCGAAAAGCCATTCCCAGCTCCAGGCACAAAGAGAATTAAATCACTCTCTAGACTGTGCTGATTAGATAACTGCTATCACACCAGCCCAAATGCCCTTACTGGGATACAGTTGCCTAAATTTAACATGCCTGCTTACAAAATTTGAGATGCCGTAGTCCCCTGGATGCCCATCTAGAGGAGTAGTCTCCTGCAGGCCCTGTGATATCTGTCAAACATGCCTCAGATGTCTTGGACATCCCTAAGCACCTCAAATTAAAATGCTATAAATAGGAGATTATCTTCAGCTTCATCCCTTTAAAAGTTTGAGATGCTTAATTACAGATTAAACAGATATTTTCTCTCTCGTGATGTTTCAGTTTGAAAACTGAGAGCAGTTTTTTTTCCTTTCAAGGAAACCAGAACAATCAAACGACTTCTATTTAGTCCGTAGTCCAGTGGTAGGGACCCACGTCCTGCCTGAGCAGAGCTGAGCACTTGTATTTAACTGCAGAAGTTCCCTAGCTGTCACTATAATTTTTCCAGGGGTGATATGAATCAGCAGGCTCTGGAATTACTGACTTAGTTAATCACAGCCACTGACTAGAAAACATTTAATCAGGCAGTGGAAAAAATTAATTAAGCAGGAGAAACTGGCAGCTCCTATTCCCTGAAACCTCTGAAGCCTGGCAGTTTAGAAACACTGTTAGATTCAGACCCTTTTAGCCGAAGGATGGAACTGAAACCACATTTCTCAGCAACAGTGCATTGTCTACTGTGGAATTCAAAATTAAATCTCTGCTCTCTCTTCATCTTAAGACTGACTTGTCTGTGGATATGCTGAGAAATAAAATTTGTGATACTAGAACAACTTTGAAATAATGAGTTTAAACCCATAGGAATTTTATATACTGCAGTTAGTTGAGTAAGGAGTCAGAAAATCTGCACTTTAGAGTTAAGCTGGTAAAGAGGAATTTGAGTATATAAATTCTTCTTTAATCTCCATTAGCCTAGTTCTTAAGTAACCTAATAATTTTTGAGGAAGGTCTGGTTACAGAAAAAAGTTGATTTAGAATGTTCAAAATTTTGAAAAATCTTTAAACCACAAGTTAGAAGTGAATTGTCACATTTTGTATATAAATCTGTTGTGTATTTGATTTTTTCTGTCTTGTACCTTAAATCACTATACTGTCTAAGGAAAAAGAAACATCAAACACAAAAACAATACCAAGCATATTATTATTTTAATTTTTAATACTGAAGTATAAAACTGTCAGAAAATGTCACTGAGAGCTGCTATAATGAAGTCAGCTAATCACTGTAGAAATAAATATAGATTGGAAATACAAGGGAATCTGGCAAATAACTATGGCTATTTTTAGATAATGGCATCCTTCCACTCCTTGAATGATGATACAATAACCTTTAAGAAGGGAACTTACGAAGAACTTGGACTGAATTCTTCGCAGCACGTGTAATCTCAAGAAAAGACAGTTCACAGAAACATGGATCTGAAATTTTTCTTTTGTCTTTTAGTATTACCTACTGGAAAATGGTGTAATGATTTCTTTCTCTTTTTAATTACATTTTTCTCACCTCTCTCTTTAGAATATTTGTAGTTTTTCAGAAAGATGACAGCAATTAGGATTGCACTGGCAGTCTAATTGTGATAAAGCACATGAAATATAATATTTGCCTTTATGTTCATGAACACATTTATGCTACTGAAGGGTTTCTCAGTGTTCAAACAATACACATGTTTAGTGAATTATTTAACTTTTACATATTTAAATAAGAAACATTCTGTGCTCAAGGGAAAAAACAAGGATAACTGTATCCAGTTATCTGAACTGAACTACTGTACTCAGGTTCAAATGATGAGCATCTTTCAGAAAAAGAAAAAAAGGTCTGTTAGCACTCTTAGGCAAGAATGGATTAATTTTTATCTTAATCTGGTTTATAGAAAAGCATTTCCTCCTCTTTGATGTGGTACATGCTAAGTGAAAACATCATGCTCTACCCATCAGAATCATGCAAGTGGTCACTCTTTCTTTTGCACTGATGTTACAAAAGGAGATAGCCTGCATGGCTGGAAGGTATCCATGATATTAAACAGTTCATGGGGCTGTGAAGTGCTGAGAGCAGTCATGCAGAGCAACAGGCCACAGGAATGCAAATCATCCACAAAGCCAAAAGTGGAGCTAGCAGGTGGCCTCTCCTATTCATCTGATGTCAACACACTGTTCAGATCAGGCCCTTTTAACATCTGGGTAGGCCCACTATTGCTTTTAATTAAATATAATACAGCCATTCAACGTTCTTGCATCCATGAAAACCACGCAGTAAAAAGCATATCTTCTGCACACTGAGGGTCACTCTAGTTATATAAATAAATAGTATCATTTAACTTAGATTGTGAGGTAGTTTAAATTTCATATGCTTTCCATAGACTGCTCAGTTAGAGCCTCTTTGACATTTCAGTGACTGACCATATTTCCATGGAAAATGTTCCTGCTCCTTCAGAGGATTTAGAAGGGGGAAAAAAAAGCCTTGTAATTAACTTTTTCTACCTTTGAAACATTTCCACTGTAAAAGATTTTGAACAGAAACATTTGTTCTCAAAATTAGTTTACAGAGAGAATTTAACTGTGTTAACATATAAGCCATGGAAACTGTCATAATATCTAATTAAATTATTACTGACGTTCCAATCAGTAGCAAAAAAACATCTGTAACTGTAATTCTACTACAGAGAAAGTATAATTAAATCTATTCAGTAATGGGTAGCAAGCTATTGCAGAAGTATACTGCAATGCTTTAGAAAGCTGGAATGCTTCAAATATCTTTTACAAGCATAATAAACCTTTTTTTTTAAGTGGGAACATGAATATTCTTCTGAAGACCCTTTATTAGGATTTAATTTCAATGCATTTATGATTACATTAGTTCTTCTGTTTGAAATATACTGGAAAAAATAACTGCCATCATTCAGAGCCCAGGATGGAGAAGCCTGTAAGTGTGTTTTTGTTCTATCTCTATGGAGAGCAAACGGTAACAGCATGCTTCATTTTGATTGCAGGAGATAAGCAAAATAAAGCACACAGTGGAGTGTTTTCTTCAACAGAAACATTTTCCAGAACTGGAGCCAGAAATGTGTGACAAAGCCGAAGTGCATTATTCTAAAAATTAGGAAAATAGATGACTAGGGAGGAAAGTAATGGGATGTGAAGCATTTAATGTAAGGTCACGAGGTCAACTGTTGGTAATGGACTGAGAGTTTTTATGTGAATGATGGCTGCTGGGTAACTCTGAGTAAAGAGAGATGGATGTCCAGCCCCTAATAGGCAGATATGGTCACCCCAGAACTCCATCACGGTTCCTTTTTCTCATTCTCCAGTCAGAAAAGCCTGCATCCAACTGCAATCAGTCTATGATGCCCTTTCCCATCTGCACTGGGGTAGACTGTTTGGAAAGACGCTTTGGATAAATAGGTCTACTATCTAATTATGCTCGTAACATGGATATTTGTTCCCCCTCCTCTAAAACTGAAGTTATTACTGAAACAACAGTTTCTCAGGAAGAGACAAAAAAACCAGCAACACATCAAAATTCTGTCTCAGCCACTCTGTATGTCAGAGGTTGAATTATAAGCAGGATTTTTTTCTACTTCCTTAGACATGCTTCCTATCATAAATTCCATTTCATTAATTCAGATGCTCAGTAGCATATATTACAAACAAACAATGTTTGCATTTCATTATTCTGATATAAAAGCCCATATGTCTACTAACAACCATACTATGTACAAGAAAATGGTACCTCAATAGCACTTTCAGGGCGAACATCAGGTCTCAGCTTCATAATCTCTGTTGTTTGCAGAAGATTATATACCTAAAAGCTCCATTAAATGTTTTCAGAATTTATGACTGTATAATTTTTCCCAATGTTAAGTTTGCCTAACTGTAAGCAAAAATATGTGGTACAAATATGTCACTGTGGCTGTGCAAATAAGAAGCTTATTGGCCTGCTGGAATAAAGGAGGTTTAGAGAGTGCTGCTCTTACTGAGGTCATTGGCAAAACTTCCATTGACTCCACCTGCCACAGAGATAGGTGTGGGGGGAATGAGGTTTTCCTTCTCTCTTATGGACTATGGAGCTGGTTGTGTTGCATTGTGTTGGGTTAAGTTGGGGGTGGCTGCCTGCACTGAAGAGAGGGGAGGAGGAGAGAAACTGCTGCCCAGGGCCTTGGCACTTCTGAAAAGCTTCAGGACAGGAGGCATCACACTGAGCAGAGATCTGCCTATTCAGCTGATGGCTCTTGAAGGATAAATATATAGCAATAATGCAAATTACTCCATTCTGTTCACCTGCCAGCTGATATTAGGCAACAAGAGCCAACAGATTTACCAGCAACTTAGTTAAGGAACAGCTACATGTGGTTATGCAGTTCAGGCACCTAGCATTGCAGCATTCTAATGGATAAACAGAAAAAGGACACTATACTTAATTTTGGGAATTGCATAAAATTTCTGCATTTTTCCATTCTGAAAACATCTGTTTCATATATTATTAAATATTTATTTTTGGACATAAGGGAATTTAAATATATACTTAAGGAAAGATCTTATCAGATATCTATCTTTTTAGCAATTTTTTTTTTTTACCTAGATATGCTTTCTATATTTTGCAATATCTTCAGCAAAGACAGAAACACCATATGAAGTAATCAAAAGAAAATAAGTGCCTCTTTGAATATAGCTTTGCAAAATTTTTGAAATCTCAGAAAGACAGCAGAGAAAAAAATAGGCTCCAGATTTACCCTAATTTGTAAACCAGTTTGGCAACTATATTTACTCAGAATGTTTGTTATGTCTTGAACTGTAGCAGTTTTGAAAACAAAACATTAGAATAATTTTCACAAGCCTTAGGAGTTAATTTTAAAAACCAACTAAAATACTTCTCCTACCAATTTATGTCTCAAAAGTCCTAAATTCACATTAAAAAATTGGTATTTTGGAAGCCCTCTTTAGAATGCAGATATTCCAGCTCCCCTTTCAAGATGGTTCAACACTTTTTTTGAAAGATTGGTCTCTCTTAGGTACTTCATTTAAATATGTAGGCTTTCAGATTCATTGTATTGAAGCCTCTGTTTTATTCATTTTATTTTGGAAGTAATTATGTTTTGGAGGTACTATCTCTGTTAAATACTTTGTGAACTGTTGCACATCTGTCAAATCTATTTTGCAAATATGATACTCTTCAGAGGAATTCTGAGGCATTCATACAGATTTCAGCTGGATTAAGTGCTATATTGAAAATGCTACCCAAGTGTATTTTATACTACAGTAAGTACTTATTTCAGAATTCAGTTACACCTACAGGAATATATTCTATGTCTGATTATCTGGGAAGGCCAAAGATACCCAGTATTTTGGCAGAATGATTACAATTCTGCTAACTAAGTTAATGACTTTGAAGGGGAAATTGGGTAAAAATATTACATACAGCCTGAATTTCTTCCTCTGGTTTACCAAACAATGGCATTTACTTGATAGAAGTGGGAACAAGAAGGTCAGTATCTTTGCTATCTCTATTGAAGCTTTTCCCCTGCAGCTATATGATTGGAAATGTAGCTGAAGGAAAAGAAAAAGAATATTACGGTCAGGGCTAGTACTCAGTAAGAGCTAGGCTAAGATCCTCCTGCAGTACGAACAAGAAAGAAGGGAAAAGAGAAAGAAATTGCTAGACAGAAGGATGGGTTGCCTCAGTATTTGATTCTGAATATGTTTTGAGAAGTAGCAATCTTAAATTTTTAATGTGTTTGATTAGCGCTGAATAAGAAAAATAAATAACATTTCAGTTTGCATTTCTTGCCATTTACTTCATTCACTCCTAAGCATTAATAGTCTCTCCCCCTTTAAGCTGCAGGGAGTTCTTTTGATGATAACTTGATGTGCATTCAAGAGCGTTTTAGTTTTACTGGTTCATTGACTACTTGAAGACTTCATATTCAAACAAATTCAGTTTTAGTTTGAACTAAATTTTGCTGTGTTATTTAGATGTCAGATTTATGAGCCATTTAGGACAGTTCTATTTTTAATCACCTTTTTATTATCTTTATTCTTACATTATAATTTTTCAAAATAATTTTTTATCAAAATAACACTGCTGTTAATATTAAATATATTGCTACTGTGCATATAAAGAACAAAATATGCAAAATCTGACTGAGAATGTAATTCTTGTTAAATAGTATTATCAATTTATTTATTATTTTGCACCTCTTAATCTTTAGCAGCTTTACTATTCATAACTTACAGGCCCATCCTTTTGTCTTTATTAAGAGCAAACTAACACATTCCTTTCTTATCTTTCTGGCATCTTGATACAGTGAAACATTTTAAACTTTTAAAAGTTTTACAATGTGTTATATGATAGTTCCCACATAGAACTGCCCGTGTCTTATCTTTAAAAGAGTTTAGAAAACTCTGTATATTTAGCAGATATCCAAAATGAACTTACAGACAAGCTCAGGATAGATCTCCTACAGATTCCTTAGTCTGTGGTTTTCAATAGCACAGGGCAAGGATTTTAGGGGGAGTAGGTATTTACTAGATCAATGGTGTTAGAAATAACAGATACACTTAGAAACACAGAACTTGGCTGATCTGAAATGCAGGCAGCAAACTTCAAATAAATTGCAGACTGACTTTAATTCTTCTGAATTCATTATATTGTTCAGACTATTTGAATAAAGAAGGATATCAGCAACAGGAAAACTTAGGATTTGTAGTCCTTAAAGAGCCAAGAGACACATATTAGGGAACCTTGTTCACTGAAGGATTGTAGTTCAGAATTAGGGTTGGTTTGGTTTTTTTTTAATTGAAATAGGTGAAATAGAATGTAGAACATTCTATTCTATATATTACAGTGAACGAATTCTGTCCCAAGATTCCCTCAACACCTCCTTGCTCAAAGCAAGCCAATGGTTATATCAAACAGGTAGTCAAAGAAACCTTTCTAATATATTCAGGATACCAAAATATCAGTTATAAGGGGGCAAAAGAAGTTTGGAAATAAGTATGAGTGAATAAAGAGATGAGTTGCTCTCCAGCTGATCCTCTGTATGAAATGTGAAAATTCAAATAGCAGTACATTGTAATATGCACTTGGTGTGAGTGATATTGTCTTGTTTGGGCACATTCAGACAAGAGCATGTTGATGTAGCTTAACTACATCTGATTTGCAGGTGCTAGTTTTAGGAAGTGGAATTCATAACACTGAGTCAAGACTCTGCATTCCCTATAAAATAAATTGAGAAGGACAGCCTGCCTGGGAATGTGTGGGTAACATGAGCCTTCATGAGAATGAGGGACAGAGCCAATGGAGAGTACTCAGACTTCTGACCCTCACATATACTTCACCTGCTCTTTAATATGGATTCAGATGTTGAACCTGCTGTTCTAAAGCATCACACTTGGTTTTTTGATGTGACTAGTTGGCCTGTTCTTCAGGTAAGAATACTGCTGCCAGTCAGCAGTATTCTGATGATTATGGTGTGCAGCCAAGGTCCCACCTTAACTTCAGGTGATTTGGTTCCTTATCATCTTCAGAGAATGAAACCATTTAGTGACTATTTTGCTGAAGGTGCGCCACTGGACTGCCAAAAACACAAATTGTGGAACCTAAAGGGATTGTGTTTCCTAAAATGAGAGTGAAGAGACACTGGAATATATTGCCTAGACAAGTTGTGGATGTCCCATTCCTGGAAGTGTTCAAGACCAGGTTGGACTATTTAAGCAGAATTCAAACAACCTGGAAGATGCCCCTGCCCATGGCAGGGGGGTCTAGAATGAGATTATTTTTAAGGTTCTCTCCAATCAAAACAGTTCTATGATTATACAAGTGCTGTGTACATAAGATCAAGAACATTCTTCCATATTTTTATCTTTACGTGCATAGAAAGAATAAAGAATATAATCTTGATAGTAAAGACTGAAACAGGTAATTTGTTACAATATTATGCTGATAGGTTTGACTAGAGAAATATTTTTTAAATCAGTGTGCTGTGCTAATTATTTCTTCAATGAACTTGACAAACATAACCATCATCATTTTCACTTCATGAAGACCTGTGTTATAACAAATTACAAGAATCACTGAGTACACTCCACTTAATTCTACTGACATGAGTAAAATCAGAAAATGTGAGCTCATATCAGAAAAAGTTCTATTAATTTTCAGATTATTAATATCTTTTGACTTATGACTGTCTATGCTAATTTAATGGATAAAAGTTTTGTTTAATTAAAGTACTGTAAAGATTTGAATAAAAATAAGTAACTACATCAATTTGTAATACATTAAGATAAAAAGATCTGTAGTGTTCAAAAACATATCTGGCAATAAATGCTTATGCTTTGACTGAAGAATTCAGTGTTTGGCTTCAAGATCTCCTTCGCACTTCTCTCATCCAGGCTCCTACAAAGTCCTGAAAATATGCAGAATGATATATCATGTTCTGTTTAATCACTGAGCATATGAATTGATGGGAGTTTTTAGATGGGAAAAGAGGATCTGAAGTGTATTTCTATGTCCTATACTTCTTTAAACGAGCCCAACATTGTATATTCTCTTAGTGAAAGAGTATTAAAGTCAACTTGATATTCTCCTCATTTATATAAGCACGGGCGCTTTTTTCCTGTTTTGGAATCTTCTTGACTAACATAACCCATCTGTGACAGCTGCTGTTGATAAAAGCTTTTTAAAAGCTGCTCTACTCGAAAACATCATGTGCTGTTTTAGGGGTTCTTTTCTTCTTTTCACAACACTAAAAATTATTAGAAATGATTGACTGGCTTTTTAATCTGGTATTTCCAGTATCTAAGTGATTAGGTTCATTATCCATGGAAGGCAATTTTAGTACGAAGGAGCAACCAAACTGAGGATTATTTCAGTAGTTGATTGGAAAATTATATTAGACAACTAACAGACAGTTAATTGAAAAAAAAAAAGAAAAAAACAGTTGAAGAAAAATTTTTAAAGCAGACACAGTAATAAAACATTACATGTTAGGGAACAGAGAAAAATGCACATTGTGATTAAGACTTGTAAAAAAAAAAAGCTGATTGTGTTTTATACCAATGCAAACTATATAGTATTTTCTATATTTACTTTTTATTAAATCGTAAATAAAATCACATATTTAAAATATATACTAAAAGGGTGGAAATGCCTTTTGGTCTGGAAATTCCTAAATTATAAGTATCTGAATAAATTACCAGATTACCATTTTTTTATGTATGAAGAAGGTCTGGGTTTTCCATTTTAAAGGAAATTTTAAAAATAAATAAATAAATAAATAAAAAAGATAAAAGAGAAACTTGATATAACAGCCCTTTGATCTTCCACTAAACCAGACAAAGTTTCTTCCACTTGAACAAATGAAGTAACTTGATATCACTCTTGGATGTCTCTTCTTCTTTGTTGATTATCACTGGAAGGGATAGGTCACATTGTCAGCATTTGCTGATAGCGGCGAGATAGTGGGGACAAGTGCTGGGCTCTGGATGGAGAAGAGCTGCCTTTGGTGAGTAAGGACTGCCTGCTGTGATGTGCCCCTTCTGGTCCTTCTGAGCTACCTTGATTTTGACCTCTTCACCAATCAGTCTGAAAATATGATTACTGAATATCAGAGTTTTGCTATAAATACCCTTATTTTTTTCTTCCACCAAGAATCTTTGTCCTGGAGGGATTTTGCATGCCCTTTCAGTGTGCTTTTGTGGTTAGGGAAGTGGCTAACTGGGCTACTGAATGCTGAGAAACATCAAAGGAATGGCTACAATGCACAGGCAGATTTGGAAGAGCAGTGAATTCAGTACATCAGAAAGAAACAGCCCAGTGCAATAATTTTAGCATGTCACAAGTAAAATTTTTAGGTGCATATATATATATTGCACATATTTGGGGACACTAGATTGAGTGTTGTACAGTAAGAATGCAGCCAAGTCATCAGGTGTCAGAGCTAGAGGGTGGTTCCTGGCCCTTTTAGATCACTGAATGCTGGTCACAAGCATGATGTGGAGCTATCAAATGCATGATGCATTGTGAGGCATGTCCTGAGGACTTGTAGGATGGGTGTTATCCTACAGGTTCTGGCAGCAGTAGAATCTGGAACCCTGTCAACCAAGGGATGCCAGAGTGCAGCTTCCAACCCATTGATGTTCCTTCAGGTGATTGTAGCAACAGCAAACAAAGCTGCAGTTACAAGACTGGTTGCAATTTCTGACGTTCACTTAAATATCAGCCAGATTTGGACACATTATCAAAGAAAGAGTATTCACCTAGATTAGCAGCTGCCAATATGCCAGCAACTGAGCTGGCAGACCCTCCTGCTACTGTGAAGGCATCAGTTCTCACCAGAGAACTGTGTTTTTTAATGTGGCAAAAGTACTGCTTGTAAAGCAAAGTATTGGTGTCCTTCAATTTCAGGAAACTACTGAAGGGGCTTGCCTGATAACTTCAAATAAATATGCACATGCCCCTTACAAACTTCTGAATTGGAGGTTGGCTGTTGAAATATGTCTGATCAAACAGTTCAATTTCGGCAACTGGAAATTGGATTTTGTAGTGGAAAGTGCCAGGCAACTTTAAATAAACAGAGCTGCTAGCCCTGCTGATAATAAAAAATTGTACATACAAAAATGCACGTACATGCACTTCTTCAGAAACCTCATCTGTGCCCATGAGTCTGCTCCTGGACAGACTCAGCGGAGCTGGTCAGGGGCAGATGGGATGAGAATTACAAGAACAAGAATAAACAATCTGGAATCAGCCAGAGAATGAGGCTCCCACCTCTGCAGATGTTCCTTGTAGGTCGTGGTTGTGCAGCATGTGTGAGTGACAAACTTGAGAGCTATGAGTACTTAGAATGTCTTCATGTGTGCAGACATGACCAAAGGGCAACAGCAAAGCTGAACATCAGTTCTGCTGATAATGAGGGTGGCACCATTCCTCTCTCATCAGCACTAAATCAACCCCTCTGTAACATTCCCTCACTGAACGATTTGCTGTAAAACAGGACAAGGTCCTCACAAAGACAGGAGTAAAGAGACACACAGAGTATTTCATTGCGCCCCTTGACATCATTCCCATTAGGCTAGCTGCCATTAAGAGGGGATAGAAATGTGAACTATACTTCTTGAAGGGTGGGTGGCCTATTTAATGCCTACACTAGTGTGTGGTTATTAATGTACCCTCTCAAAACAGAGGAAAACCACTAAAGCTGCATGTTGAGGGAGTTTAGGGGAACTCCCATCGACTGACAGCTTTAGTGAATGCTCTCTAATAAACACAGGTCCCTAAGAAACAAACCAAATGGTAATATATTATGAAAATTAAACCCACATTATTAAAAGAAGGACTTTATGGAAGTACTTGGACTATTTTTCAGGTTTCTTGGCTCACACTTTCCTCCCTGCTGTTCCAGACTTTCCCACAAGCATTGTCACAGCTATAGGATTCGACAGCCCTTCATCAACTGTTGAGGTTCTTACAATTTTTCCCCCATTAAAAACTGCACATAGAGCTCTTTACTAGTGCTAGTTTTGTTTTCTTTTAATTTAAAAAAGTAGCTTATAATGGGAAAACTTCTTTCTTGAAATGAGAGGTAATACTAAAAAAACACTAACATAGAAAGAGAAAATGCCAAAAAATATTCTTCTGTTTCTATTTTGCTTACTTCTTTTTCCTGGCTTTCCCTTATATTGTTTTTTGCATTTCTCTTGTTGCAGTGGTGGGCTCACCTTTCTCTCCATGATGGTTTTCAATCCCATCACTGATAGCTATGAGGGGGGAAAAAATGAGAAAAGAAAAATCAAATTTGAACAGTAGTCAGATCCATGGCTCAGAAAACAATTGTTCTCTGCTTTGGGCAATGGGGGATTAAGAAGAAGCTAAGTACTTGTTTGGGCTATCTGAGAAATGTGTAAGTTCTATATATTGGAACCAATTATCCATTTACTAGTACTTAACTTCTACGGTATCACAGGTCTCTGCAAAGAGCTAAGCAACAAATAGTATGGGAATATAATTTTAAACTTCTTGTACTTTGTAAATAGTGTGAGAGACTGTTCTAATACTCTGTTACTCTGATAAATGGGCAAAAAAAGGAAAAAGATTGTCATGTTATAAGCAGTTGAGTCTGTTGCAATTGGTACTGCATTTTAATATCAGAGGGCAGAGTCAAAAAGAGGTATTTGCATGCACTGTACTTTAATTATAAAACACAATGTCTTTTTTTTTTTTCCTTTTTTATCTTCTAGGATCATGACACAGTTTTTTGTCCCTTTGTAAAACAAACTATAGACAAGCAATGTTCCCTGGTCTGAAAACATTTAAAACAGCAGCAAACATCCAAACAATGCTCAGGACATTGGTCTCATAAGAGTAACAGCTGTTGTCAGGTCATGTCTTCCCAGAAAAGAGAGAAGACATTATATGCAAAGAAATCAGGTCCAAACGTGAAGTATAACTTTGTATGACTAAATGTGTTAATATTTTGACATAATTAAAAGTGCTAGAAGAACATGTTAGCAGTAGTTTACAGTGGTATGAAGGTGTGGAGTTTTTTTTCCCTTGAAAAGTTCGGTTTTATACATAAATCCTGCTGAACATACACAATGGCTTCATTTGGTTTTCTTCAAGACAAGTTTTTTACAAAATATGTGGTACGAAGAGCCTTTCTCTATTCTTTTTACCCAGTAGTTCAGGGGTTAAAGCATTAATCTAGGCAATAGCCAATGAATTTTCTGGGTTAAGGGATTTTAAACCCTTAGTTTTAAAGACTGGCTTTAAAATTAGAAACGTTGTGGGAACAAGTGGGTAGACTTAACTTCTTCTGTTGGAGCATTGCTGTTTTATACACTAGATCAGGGACTGAAACCCAAGAAACAAATAGTTGAGTGATTAACTCAACTAGAACCAGAATTTATATTACTGAGTCAGGAACATAAATCAGCCCTGTCCTATGCATTACTGGGTCTGGCTCCTTAGCCTCCTCCCTCTTGCAGACCAGTCACAAGACCAATATTGATACTGTCCTGCAGAAACAAAGCTCGTTAGTTCAGACTTGATTGCTCATTCGTGTTTGTTGTGATCATGCCTTATCTTCCAGTTTGGAAACCACTGGTCTAAGGTTTACTGCAGCCATCTGGAGGAGGATGGCCAAAACTTAAATTTCCCTGGTGGTAAAAGACAGGATAGTGCTGGAGGCTCAACCCTAGCTTGCTTGGAGGTATGTTTTCCCAGGAAAAACATGTTCCCATGTTCCTCACTTCTTAATCACTGAAAGTTCTCCTTTTGGTAACTTGCAGCTTCCATACTGTGCTTTCTGCCTCAGACTTCTTGACCAGTCTTTAACTGACCAAGAAATCAAACTTTTTTCTTCCTCTCTTTAGTTCAGATCCTCTCACCAGGCATACTTCTTGAAGTTGAACACTATTCATCCATTCTTCCCATAAGAATAAATCACATCTTCAAGACCTTAGATAATTCACTCTGCTTTCCTTTCTTATTTGAGATACATCTTTTTCGTGACATGTGAGGCCCAAAACTGGGCACAGCAAGACCTGATCAGAATATTTAGGATTGAGGATTCAGTCTTAATCTCACATTAAAAAGACCTTTCTTTATACTTCAGAGGCTCCTGAAAAATTCTTGCTCTGTACATGAGTTGAGTCCATCTTATAGAGGCTTCAGAACCTTTTCCTCACTCCTGCCACAGCTCCCAGCAAATGCTGAGGGGGTTAATGATTAATTAAACCCAGCTGGCTTTTTCCTACATCTGATAATTCATCCTGTCACAACAACCATGGAATTAAAATAAAACAGTCATTAAGAACCCAGGTTATCCTATGTAATAGTTACTAAGAAGTAAGCAGTCCTTAGACTAGTGATTAATCTAGCCAGTTGTTAGACCTTCCCCTACCCAAAACACAGCTTCAAATTTCTGTATTAGCTCAACATAATGTATCCAGGAAATCATCACCCAAATATTTAGGGTGTGAGTAGCAAGCTGCGCAAATAATTGCTTTTTCTATATGACCACAGAACCAGAACATACAATGCAATTATTTCCTCTCTCACTAATCAAAGTAACACTAACTAATTGTTTTTGAGATGTTTTAGGAGTTTAAACCAGAGTTCACAAAGAGTGGCAGTGAGAACCATCACACCGCATTCAATTGGAAGAGGCTTGAAACACTTCAAAAGAGAAGATAGAGGGCTTGAGTAGGACATCTTTTAATCAAATATCCCAGCTACCCTGTTGCATCTTACCTATGAGTGCCCTGACAGTAGCAAGAGAGTTACAAATGGTGTCTTAGACTTGCTGTGGACAGCATTATAGAATTTAAAGCATTTGCAATTTCTCATTACCAAATTTTTCACTTGGTGGGAACAAGGGAAAAAATTAAAACTTACAAATTAAAAAAATGTAACTCAAATTTGCAGCTATTTTATACATCAGCTTAAATTGTGTTTTAGAAAAGGAAGTGAAGGGGTAAAGGTAATTGTTATGGAAAGAAAAAAAAAATCCTCTTGCTTCAGTAGTTCAACAGCATAAGCAGAGTACACATCTGAGCCTCTATTCACAGCAAAACATTGGGAAAAAAAAGACTGGAAATTTATCATGACAGTATAATAAAAATCTAGACAATATAAACCACTTTAAACTGCTATAAATAGTAACTTTTACTTAAACTCACATGCGGATGAATTTTTCTTAGAATGGAGGGCAAGAGATTAAAGACGTTCTGCAAAAAAAACAGGATTAAAAGATAGAGTTCAAATGTATATTTAGGGCTGGGAAAGATGAGGGATGGTAGTGATTATTTTAGAGCTCCACCAAGCACCTTTGTCCAATTATCCAAATGCTTTCTTTTTCAGAACAGCTTGGAGGAGTCCAGAGTTGCTGGCTGGCCTATGGAGCAGATGTAAGTACTGTTGCTGGAGATTGTTAACCTTATTGTCTTTAAACTTGATATTTTTTAGAGTGAGAGAAAAATACTACCATTTATTCCAAAATGTTGAGTGCTGGTACAAGGGCTGCATAAACACATCAAGACTTTGCTTCATAAGAATTTTGAAAATGTGTTCTTTCACTTTGCATTTTTTCTTTCGCTCACCTAGACCCCAAGCTTGAGATCCTTCTTTCAGAAAAAGAAGTTTGGGTTGTCTCCCTAAGAGGCTCATTTCCCTGCCTGCTTCAACAGTCTCACCCTGATGTCTATTTTTCTTGAATTCCCTACAACCCTGTGTGTGACTGTTTAAATGATCTAAAATATTTTGGTTAATGTGTGGGAGTCTTCATAATGATTATTTTAGCAAACACTTTTTATAAAGCTGATCATCTTCAAATAAAAAACATTAGATAGTATAAGAAAACTCCATCTGAAGGTTGTTAGTAACATCAGAATTCTTTCAAGGAAAAGATTTAAATGATTACTAAGACCAAAAACCAATAATAATAATAATAATAATAATAATAATAATAATAATAAGAAGAAGAAGAAGAAGAAGAAGAAGAAGAAGAAGAAGTTTTCCCTCTCCTTTTCAGTATATGTGAGAAAAACTATAAGAATAAAATGTTGGTAGGCCCTGTTCTAACTTTCTTATTTCTAGAAGATGGTGGTTATTTGTGTACTCAAGAATCCTAAGATAGTTCCAGAATCTTGCTGCATTTTTTTAATTACATCAGCTTCAAAGTACAAAACCCACCCCAGGGGATTTCTCTTCAGCACTAGAATAATTAACACAGTGGTAGCTGTACCACTAGAGCAGTTATTATCAACATAATGAGCCAGCCCAGTGTTTGCTTTAACAAACAAAAGGTTTGGGTCAATATAAAATGATTAGATAGGCCCTTTTAATTAACTCTTTTCACTTAGTTAAATCTTTAAATTAAAATCTTTTCAAACGCCGAAATAAGCTTTAGCTTTAAAAGTTTCAAAACAAAAAGATTTTCCGCTTTTGTCTCTGTGCCCTGAATTCATTGACATTTGCCTGTGGTTTCAGTCCTCATGGAACTTCTGTTCTGTATGGGTTTACAAGGTCAAAACGTTTCAGCAGATGTACTTACACACAGTGAGCAAGTCACCACTTTGTCTTCTTTTTGATAACCTAAGCATATTGAGGGGGTTTAGACATTTTCTCCAGCTCTCAAATCATGTTGCTGCCTCTCCAGCTTCTCAACATGCTTCGCAAAATGCAAACACCAGAGATGTCTATGATGCTTTTTTAGTATCCATCTCATGGATGAAGTTGGAAGTTAAAAATCTGCTCCCTAGAGTGCAAAGAGAACAAAATAAGAAAAATAATATCGTGGAAAATTCAATGTATCAAAAGATGTAATAAACATAGTGGAACAATTCTACCTTTTCAGCTGAGGATGAGTATAGATTCAGTCATTAGGGAGGAAGATCATGGCTGTGCCTGTGGGCAGTGAAGCAAGTTTTCTGTGAACAAGTTCATAGCATCCTGCACATCTCTTTGAAAGCAGTATGAAGCCTTGTATCTTTTAGACATCACTAATACAGCACTGATTTCAGAGAGGGGGTGCCTCAGTTTCAGAAGCAAACTGATACTGAGTAAGGAAGAAGCAGTTTCTCCAAGGATTGTGATGGTGTGCACCTCGGGTGTCCCTGAGGAATGAAGGTAAAGATACAGAAATGTGAAACTGAACATTCTATTTGATCAAATATATCTACTTCAATCTCTACACCCTTGTGGATTATATTCAACACAAAGCATGTGCTGCCTTGAGGGCTCAGTGTGTGCTTACTGGTATTTACGTAATGGAAATGAAGGAGATGGCCTGGGAATCAGCACGGTCTGAAGCTACTTGCAGAGGAAGGGGGAAGGGTGTAGTCTTCAGGCACACACTCTTTTGACAAGCCTGCTGTTAGTCCCATCTCCTGTGGCTCCTTTGGAGAACAGCTGTGGCACAGGCGTAAGAGAAAAAGCAAAGTCTACCACGAGAAGGAGCCCGGCATTAGCATTCCAGATTCCATGTCCCAGTACCCCACTACACTGACCTTGCAGACAAATACTTTCTTTCTGCACAGACATGTGGGCAAGATTACTACCACTGTTGTCAACCTTATCTTGATGATGATGGTGATTATGATGTTGATGATGACGATGAGTATTATTATTAGTGGTGATGGTGATTTTTTGCTAACTTTATTTCTACACCCTTTTCTTATTTTTTCCAGCATCCTCTTCTGTTACAATTGCCCAGAACTGGAAAAGTCAATCTTCCTGGCATGCCCTGACAGATGAAAAACAGGCTGTTAGAGGAACAAAAATCAAGTATAATTACAAATATATAGTGTCTTTATCATCAGAGGCATATTGGAAATTGCACATTTGTTAAGAGTGGGGTCCTTACACTCTTGGATCATGATCCCTTTATGGTGACAACTGCCCATGTCAAAGCCAATTAAATACCCAAATTCCTGGCTTTCTGTTCAGACCATCTGCCCCAGAAATGTCCACCAGAACACTTCCATTCCAGAAGGGGTAAAACATCTCGGGCAGGACTAAAAGGAGCAATTCAAGGAGCAGTGGCTGCTAGAGTGGAAACCTAACCCTGTTAAAGCCCGTGAAGTATAGTGGGGCCAGGATTTCACCCCAGCCTCTTTTTTCCTGCTTTAAGTGTGTGATTTGGCAGGGGAAAAGTTCAACTGAAGGCACACAGTTAGGCTATGCATACAACAAAGGTGGGGGGGGGAAGAGCAACACAAAGGATTACTTTAAAGTTAGACATCAGCTCCTTTACCTTTACACAATGAAGGAAAGCACATAGGTTTCAACAGGATAAAAGCAGACTTTATTTTGTAAAGAGATCTCAGAATGAAACAAAGGACTGTAATTGTACCTCCTATCTGCAAATCTGAGGTGGTGAAGGAAAAGAAAGTGGGTGGATGGTTAACAAGAATAGCTTGAAACCATGCTTTGTTAACAGAGTAAAATTAGCTTGCTGAGAACCTTTATTTTCCACATAACTTTTAACAGGAGCATTATTTTACATATCTCTATGATAGAGAGCCCATTTACGAATTTGCAACAAGTAACCACTGAACTTCAGCTAATTTTTCTCTGTTTTCTGTTTCATCTGCTTAATTAATGACAATACATCTGAGGTGGGTTACTAGCACTTCTATAGCTGACAGTTTGTCAGCATTTCCATTCTAAGCACCTCAGGCTTTCACACTGGTTTAATTTCACCCTGTGAAATCAAATCTGGAAAAGGTTTAGAGGTAAAAGCGTTGTTTGGTTTTCAAAAAAAGCATCATTCATATAGCTCTGTTTGAAATGTTGGATGAACCAACTAAAATTTAAACAGCAGAGGATTCCATTTTTGTTTGCTGGTTTTTGAAAACGTGAGAAGCCGCAGATGGCTCAGACCAGGTATTTGTCCAAGCTCAGCATCTGCCTGCTTAGAGAAAAGTGATCCCTCTGCCCCTCCTGCCGTGCCTCCCAGCTACTGTCATAGCATTGTCTCACATGTTCATCATAGAAATGAGTTATGTGATCTCTGTTTTATTTTTCCTTTTACAGTTGCATCTTAGCAGATGTATACTGTACTTGACATCATAAAACTTGCTTCTAAGTACAGTTATATTATTGTCAATTCATTCTGCCGTGTCTACAAAACATCTGTGGTGGGACGTGTGGGAATGCACTTTTATTCTTGAACATTTCTCTTTGCCTGGTGCTTAACACCAAGGAAGTGGTGAGACCTGTCAGTGCTGCCATCCAAAACCAAAATTCATGGTTCTGTTGTAAAAATCTGCCAACTTCTCTCTTTTTATTTTCTAGCCTTTCCTGCAATCTTCCAAATGCAAGATGCAGGCTATCCCTGTCATCCATTTCAAAACCTGATGGTTTTTTGGCTGGAACTTCCCTCTACAACTCCACTTTCAAATTCAGAAATAGAGATTTTCCACTCATATTTTAGGACTTTTCTACTTACTGAGGTGAATTTCATTATGACTTATGTCATGGCAGGTGTTCATCTCCCCTCACCTTCTTAATGCAGGAAGCATATGGGGCATTACCCACAATAATAACCCCACTCAATGTGTCTACCAGCAACGATGACTGGAAAGCCAACTGGCCAGCCTGGAGTTCCCTTTCATAAGGGAAATTCCGTGGGAGTTATGAGGTTTGTATAATAATAGTCTTATTCTAGAATATTTTCCTATATGAACTTTCATGTTCAGGTTACGGACTTGGGAAAACATTTTTCTAAAGAAAGAGGTAAATGTTTCAGAATAGCAATTCAAGAACACATCAATTCAGATTTAATTTCAAATTGTCATGTTTTGGGGATTATAGATTCAGACTCTTGATCTTATCAGACTCTATTTTTCACACATTTCATTCTTTTATTAAGTGTTTTATTTCATTTAAATTTATTTAGCAGATCCCTCTTTGGAGCAGGAAATCCCAACATTATTAAATTCAAGGACTCAAAGAAAGGAAGGTAGAAAAAAATATGTTATTCGGAAAAATCTATTGATTAATACTGAAGGGGTCTCAAACCAATTTAAAATTAAGATTAATCTGAATCCATATAATATATGGAAAATCATTCTAAAATTGAAACTTGAGAAACTGTATTTTAATCTTGAAAAGTTTTATTTCTTCTACAACACCAAAGGGAATGTGTATTTGCACACTGAATTATACACATGACTCATCCTCCAAATAATTTTTTAGAGTACTCATTAACAGTACAGAAATACTTTTCAAACATTTTGTACAAGCTTTTTTTTTCAATACAAGAGTCAGACTATAAAAATGCAGTACAAACCATATAATATAGACAAATATTAGGGGGTTTACAGTGCTCCATTATTTCTTGGAATATTTCCAAATAATTTTTTTCCTTTCTAATTTCCCTTTCTAATTTAACATATCAGTCAATCTTTCTTTTCTCCTTCTGTGATTTAGCCAAACTGGTTTAGCCCAGCTCAGAGTGTGTGGTGTTACTTATACTCTCCTCTCAGACTGGGACAAGGCAATCCATTTCCCTGGTAGTGGGAAATACAGGATATGCACTGCTCAGTGGAAGTGCTGTTCTAAACCAAGTTTCTTGCTGGGCCAGACAATGCCCCTCCACTATACAGCACATGGTGAAGATTGACCCAAATGCATAGATTTCACAATGTTTTCCATAAAATTTTATGGTACACCCTGTCTACATATTCTCCTACTCTCCTTCTAGCCGAGAAATATTTGCCAAGCAGTCACTGAGATAACATGTGAAAAACAGATCTTGAAAACCATTATTTATTTTCTTTTTTCTCAAGTACTAGAAAAGACAAAAGTGCAAAAAGGACAGAAAATAAAAATGCATAAAAAGTAAATTATTAAATTTAAAATAAATATTGAGAGCTATTCAAACATATTTATTAACATAGCTGAGGGTCTTATGGTCAGAGACAGTGAGTTGGGGTAAATATGACTTCCTACAGCTACCACTCTGTTGTAACAGGGAATGCTGCACCACCAGACAACCCTCGACAATGGGACTGCATTTATAGCAATGAACTTGTGCAGAGGTTTAGTGATATAATGCTGCCTAAAAATCTTTCTAGTGCTAAATCCTGTGTTTTCAATCATGTACGAGTTTCCTCCCATGATATGTGCTCAAGTATTGCGACAAAGATTTAAGTGCTATACTGGAGGATGGTTGAAAATATTCCTATTTTCTTAAATCTTTGGAAAATTATCTTAAACCTGTGTGACACATACTGATCATTTGGAGACAAAACCCTTTAAAAATGAGAAGTTTAAGGGCCGTTGTATATGGGGAGGAAGAAGTTAAAAGAAATGCAATATAAGACCTCTAACTGTGCTTCTGTATAATCCATGTTCTGCTTAAGGGTGCAAGTAGTGCTCTGATCTGGAGCAGAGCTTGCTTTTTTTGCCTTTTCCCATTATAAAGAGTTCCCAACAACAATACTACAAGACCAGGACAGGAGAAGACTCCCAGTGCTATATTTGAGGATAGTGAATAGTTATAGCCACAAAGACTGAATGCTATCTTGATGACAAAACTCAATCTTTTTTCAGATTTCAAATTCTTCTTCTACAAATGGTTTAGCTGTTGCTTCATTATAATAGTTCAGCAACACATATCAAGTAATTATAGGGAAAATGCAATAGAAATTTGTTTAATCGACTTTAAACACCAAACAGGTACAGATGCAATAAAGTAGTAACAATAAAAGGAAATGTAGATTTCAGAAAGCAGCATGAATAGTCCAGTGTGACTATTATGGATTCCTCTTGACAGTTGAACTTTTCTTTATCTACTTAATGCAATATTAAGCAGAATATAAGTCCACCACATGATGTCCACCATTTTTAACATTTGGTGGTCTTATTTCAGGCATGCAGAACAGACAAATCAGGTTATCATCAGGATCAAAGGTTTTGTGACAATGAGGAGGAAAGCATAGATTGTTCACAGAAGCTAGAAACTAAGATGGTTTGCTAGTTCAACACCACAGCATTAAAACATGTGCTAGGACTCAAAAGCTGTAACATATGTACTTGATGGGAAGTGGTCACAGCACCAAGCATGTCAGAGTTCAAGGAGCATCTGGGTGAGGTCCATGCTCATATGGTTCAGTTTTAGGTAGTCCTGCAGGGAGTCAGGAGATGGACTTGATCCTTACAGTTCTCTTCCAGCTTGAGAGATTCTGTGACAGTACCAACTGACTTTTGAGACAAACTGCTGCAGAAATGATTGGTAAAGGCCAAATGGTATTGGAATCAGCTGTCAAATTATCACACTATCAGTCACCTGACATGGTTAGTCCAACCACTGTTTCCAATCCAATTACAAATGCTGGTGAAATAAATATGCAGTGTAAGAAGGTGTTCCTGTGTTCACAGAATCACAGAATGGGCAAGGTTAGAAGGGACCACAATGAGTCCAACTTCCCTGCTCAGGAAGGGGCATCCTAGAACACATTGCTGGGAATTGCATCCAGATGGCTCTTGAGTATCTCCAATGAGGGCGACTCCACAACATCTCTGGTCAATCTCTTCCCAGATGGGATCACTTGTTGTCATTTTCTCAGATTCAGATGGAATTTCCTGTGCATCAGTTTCTGACTGATCCCTCACTAAGACAAGCCTGAAAACATCTTCTAGAGACCCTCCCTTCAGATACTCATAGATACTGATGAGATTCCACCTCAGATGTCTCTTCTTGAGGTGAACAGGCCCAGCTCCTTCAGGCTTTCTTCATAAAAAATGGTTCAGTCCTTTAATCTAATAGTCCCCACTGGATGCACTCCAGGAGCTCCATGTCTCTCTGGTACTGAGGAGCCCAGAACTGGACACAGCACTCCAGATGTGCCTCACCAGGGCTGAGCAGATGGGCAGGATCAGCTCCCTCAGCCTGCTGGCAGTGCTCTTCCTGATGGAGCTCATTGGTTTTTGTAGCAGCAAGGGCACACTCTGGCTCATGGACAGCTTGTTGTCCAACAACTGGGCAACCTCTGGATCCTCAGCTTATTTCCTGAAATGTTTGATGTTTTATGTCTCCTAGCATTCTCTTCTGGATAATTGGGCTTTACTAGTCTAATTCTTGAGGGTTAGAAATATACTGGTAGATATCCAGCCTCCCTTGGATCCAGTCCCAATAAAATCTTGCAGCAATGAGTTCCACCAGCTAACCATGAATGGTATGAAGAAACATTCCCATATGTCACTTTTCTTTCCAGTTGCTGGCAGGAAATCCCTGTTTTTCCTTCTTTATTTCAGCCAGTTGATCTTTCTACTGAACAAGGTGATCCACCCAGACCCAGCAGCTGTGGCTTGCTGTGATTCACATGGAGAGGAATGTGGTGATATATGGGATTTTTCACGAGGTGGAAGCCGATCCATGGGTTTGGAGGGCTGATCTATGACATGCACCGTGGCTTTCTTTGCAGTCAAAATCAGCAGTAAAACTAGTTTACAGTTTAGAAGTAGATGAATTAAGTGTTATTGAGATATTTTTTAAGTGTCACAGGTATTTTTAAAGTAATTTTCTGCATTCTTTTGATGAACTTTGCCTGAAGACTAATGACTGTTAAGGTTCCTGCATAATAAGAGGCCTCATTAGCAGATCGTCAGTGATCTTGGAAAGAAAAAAAAAAAAGTAAAATCTTCATGGCTTGAAGGAAACAATGTTTTTTTTTTTTGTTGTTTTATTTTTTCTTTTTATTTTGTTTTTTATTTTTCTAGTGCAATGAATGTGATGATGCTTTGATTGCTTTTTCAGTTTATAACAGTATGTGTTTATCACTCTTTCCCAAGTGACATTATTAAACAACAGTGTTTTTGTGATACCAGGAAGCTATGAGGTTTGCAAGGCAAAATTTGGATGCTTATAATGACACTGCCTGTTTATTTTTTTTTAATTTTTTTTGTTTTTAAGATCAAATTGTCCTCTAAGGAGTTTATTCACATTCTATATATCTGTTGAAAGCTGTTGTGAAATCTTGCTTAGTCAGTAGCACGACCTGATTCAGTTGCTCTCCCCATCTCTGGCCAACTGTTATTAGTCTTTATTAAGTGATTAACTGTGTTATATTAACTTTTATGGGTTTCTTCCTCAAGATAAATAATATAGGTAAAATCATAGAGAATAGATTCATCCTGGAAAGCACAACATGTTCACCCCTACTTGAGAAGTGAATTATACATACTTTTATTCCACATGCTTTTGTGTATAAAGCTTCTGTTATATGAGCAAATTTTTTCCAAAATATTTTTGAAGGTTTCGCCCTTTGGTCATTATGGAACATTTGAAGGAGACAAGTCCATTGTCTATTTTTTTTTTTTTTTTTTTTTTCCCAAGGAATAGACAGTGATACAAAACAATTTTTCTTCAGTCTTACTCAGGGAAATTTTAAAAACAATGCTAACTGAGTAATAAGTGCAAAATCGAACAAAAACATTAGGAAGACATACATTAGAACATTCTGAAAATTAAAAAGAAATACATAAAAAAAAATAGGAAGTTCAATGCAAGACATAATTGGGTTTGTAAAAATTAATTCTTGGTAGTTATTAGACAAAACATTTTCTTTATCTACTAATCAGTGGGAGCATGGATAACCTTTCCCCAGATTTTATTACATTTATGGTAGTTTTGGCATGGTAC
This sequence comes from Polioptila caerulea, assembly GCA_013397295.1. Taxonomy (NCBI): domain Eukaryota; kingdom Metazoa; phylum Chordata; class Aves; order Passeriformes; family Certhiidae; genus Polioptila; species Polioptila caerulea. Next base: position 340,124 of record VYXF01005288.1, on the reverse strand, counting down.
CACTATTATTGTCAGCAAAGGCACAAAGCACACATGGCTGTTTCCCTCCCAGAGATACCATAGCAGCTGCTCCACCTGCTCTGACTGAGCTTTGCTCCACAGGAATGATCTTTGCATGCCCACAAAATCTCCTACTGATTTCACCGTGCTCCTTTCCCAGCAATTTGACACTGTGGAGTGCTGGCAGTGCAGAAATCTTTCAACATGGAAGCTTTTTTCCACCAAGGTAAATAAGGAAGCCACAGTTTCAGTAGCTGAAGTTTGTAGCATGTCAGCTTTAAATTATCTCAGCCCTGTAGTGACTGCTAGTCTCCTCACCTCGAGCCTTACTGCATCTGCTCCTTTCTGCTTGGAATATTTGAAAAGCACCCAGGAGTAGAGTCTCCTCTTCCAAGACATACTGTTGCTGACTTTCCATTGCAGACCCATTGATCCATCCCATCTTAAGGGTTTAAATGCACAGAGATGCTACATTGATCCACATCCTTGAGATGCTAAAATATATATTATATTTAGCCTTTTTATGTTAAACAGAGAGTAGCCCCTAGGAAGACTTGGTAGCCTTTCATTGGTTAGAGCTGATTTTCCCTCAATGAATTCCAAGTTCATTTGCTATATTAAGGGAACCCACTAAGGTTTTATTCTGTGGGAGGGCAATACAGTGGGGAAACAGTGAGGTTTGGCTTGCAGCCAGAATTAGCTAGAGAATTTCTGGATTTTGGCTGCACTTGCTGCAGCAGCAGATTGGTCTATGCTGAGAGATTTATCAGGGCCTGCACAAAATTAGAAAACCAAATCTACTTATGGTGAAAACTTCTCTACCACATCAAAACCTGCTTAGGTATTCTCTGTGCAATCTGCCACTACCTGTTTCCCTCAGAAATCTGATGACTGATCATAGCAAAGCATCTGAGAAATCATTTGTTTTCATCCCTTGGATGAGCTTTCATGAACATATTGAAATGAAAACAAAGACAGAGAACAGAGAAAGTCTAGAACTTCATTCTCTTCATTGTTTCTCCATAGCCTAGCAATTATTCATGAGATAAATGACTGAATTTTAATATACATGGCAAAGCATGTTTCCATTAATATTTGTGAATGAGCTACAATTATGAAACTGTTCTGCTGTCTCTGATTTTTTGCCAAGCCTCTTCCAGACGGACTATTTTTGTCATGGGAATTGGCCATAAACACTTTATGCTTAAGCATAAATTTAAGATAATTTATTCTGGATTTATATCAGTATATCATTTTAGCTTATGGCATTTTCCTTATTTAAAGCAGCACAAATCTCAGCAGCATCTGACTTAGTAAAGAGAGCCATGGAGGCTCTATGGATAGTGAAAATCATACTTTTTTTTAACAAAAAAGCTATCTGCCTATGTCAATACTAATGAAAAATGTTTTGTGTCACAATAGTGCATAAATATTAAAAAATCTTGGTCTGCTGTAAGGGATTTCAGTCATCATTTCTGTTGCTTTTTTTTCCACTTTTCTCATACAATTTGTATACTTGTGTTTTTTAATGGGTAACTTTTTTAAAAGAGTAAATGTATTTGCATATGTAAGTCAAATTTAGAAACGAGAAACATGAGAAAGCTATTTCATGGAAACAGCATCAGGAAATTGTGGAGAAATAAATATTATATCTCATCTCTGACCATGAGGTCATACTACATCCAGTTATGAAAAGTCATATTTATAAGCTCCTACCTCTGTGGTTTTGAAGGAGGGGGAGGATATTCTCAGTTTGCACACTGCAAATCACTAAACCAAGGGATTCACTCTTATGGGAAGAAATTTGTGAGTTATATCAGTCTAAAACTGGATACTGATCCTAAAACCAGGGTTGCATTATTAAAATACATAAATAAATGCATAAATAAACAGAAAGCTGCACAGGGACAGGAGGAAGAAGTTGTTCGTTCTGTAGCAAAAAATCCTCAGATCAAGCAGCTCTTTTCAAAGTGTGATTGTGGAATGCAGCAGCTGCTCAAGATTCTGCGAACTGTGGAAGATTCATGACCAGTAGATTAATTTACTTTTCACCAATTATAACTTATCTTACATCAGACTGTTTACAATTTCTCTGCCATCTGCATGCATTAGCACCAGGTTAACGTGCAAACCATGCACTAAATTATGTCCTGGATAAATCACTCCTGCTAAATACCACAGTCCTTGCCCCCACTTCCTGCAAATAACCTTTGATCTTCACATCAACAAAAAAAAAATAATTACTGTCTTTGCCCAACCCAGGACAAGTAATTCCACTCCAAAATAACTGCACAGCTGGAGACAGATGTGTTCTTCTCTCTGGGCAGACCCTGCAGGGTCTTCCACAAGGCTTTATATCATACTTGTCATTCGTTTATCAGGATCCAAATGTTGTACGCTGAAAATGTGTGTAAAACAGTCTCAGAATTTCAAACAATAACAAATCAGAATGGGGGAGGGGGAGAAAAGGCTGCAGGAAAAAATAGAAATCTCCCAGCTGTTCAAATTTAAGTAGCTGGATTACCAGAAAATGCACTCCAAAAGTTACATTTTTGCCATCTTCAGCAAAAGATCATTCGAGGAATATATAATGAAATTTTAAATTCAGTGTCAGACTAATGAAAAAAATTTTCAAATCTTCCTTTAGCATGCACAAATACATCCAAACTATAGTATTCTGCTGAGAGAAGTATTGGAACTCTTTTTCTCCCCCTCCCCAATAAACTGGTATTTTCAGATGAAGACAAAGAACTCCTTAGATCTTTCATTTCTTTAGTTAAAGAAATGTTAATGTGTTAATGTATGATTCTGGTTTTCCCTTCTATCTTCATGTATCTTTTAGGAATTTGGGGTTTTTTGTTCCTTAATCATATAAAAGATGGTATTTTTTTTGCTACATTAGGAAAAAGAAAACTAAATAAGCAATATCATTTAGGGAAATTATTTATTTCAAAGGAGAACAAAAATAGAAAATCTAGATTAAAGAAATATTTTTAACATCAACTTGTGAAATTCAATATCACACACAATATGCATATTACAATCAATTATACAGCTACTGATATATAATTTATTAAAGATTAAGGAACGTAGTTTTATATCCTAAAAGAATATTAAAACCTTTAAACCAATTTATTGGGCCAACTGATATTAAAGAAATCTTAAACAATATTCTGAGATCAAATGTCATGTGAATTTGATCCAATATGACATGTGCAACTCAAAATGAAAAAGAAATATGAAGTTAAGCTGTCTGGATAATTAATTTTTTTTTCTTTTAATTCAGAAATCAGTAGTATTTAATCAGAAAGTGTTAATCACGTCTAAATAAGGGAAGAATTGCCCAATTTCACTCTTTTTCCCCCCATTATTTGTAACTATTTACTTTGTCTTCAGTTTTCCCTGGTCTCTGCAAGACAGCCCTAGATTGCTGCTCCTTTGTTCATCATAACCTTTTCCACCTGACTGTGGCATCTCTCCCAGCTCTCTTGAAATACCAGCGTGAAATCAAGCAGGGATACAATCTTGATGGGAAAAAAGTGAAACAGCCTATTAGCAGGTGACCATGTTCAATTGGCTACTCTTTCTATACTCTGCAATTTGAGAATTCTGGACAGATCAGTCTTCTCTGGCTGGAACAAAGGTCTCATCCTTGCTGAATGCTCTTTTTCATCCTGGAAGAGGGTCTGTTGCCCTCTGTAGATCCATACCAATGAATAAAATTACTGAGGGCTCACCCTGTGGCTCCAAGGACATTTGGTTTGGCAGGGTGATGTCCACAGAGCTAAGTCCTCTGTGTATTTGTCTCCCCTGCAGGTTGGCCTCACCCCTCCTGCCTGCTGGCAGCAGTGCCCTGGCATGAGCACCCCTGAACTAGCCTAGCTAGCATGAGCCAAAACCTGCAATTATTAACCAACAGTTTGGAGATGGACAGCAGAAGAACACAGAAACAAGAGGACCCCATGCCCCATCCCTGTTAAGCTACATGGTTACAGTGACTAAAATTCTCATTCTGCTTCATGAGACACATTTCAAGTGTATAGATGAGGCAAATGGACAAAATTTTTGTGAGCGTTTTCAGGTCTAATGTACATAGTCTTACAAGTTTTTAGTTATAGACAATTCTCAAGCACCACAGTCACAAGGAAAACACAATTTTAACTGGCAATCATAGAACAGAGCTAAAACTAACAATGCAAGACCAGAAGAAAAAGCTCCTGTACTTTTAAGCTGATTGCTGAAATACAGTCATGGAAGCAATTCCTTTACTTTCTGCAGTGAAATCTAAAATAGTGAGCTGAGTCTGATGAAAATTAGATCAGCTACTATGTGAGAGTTTCACATTACATTTGCTGGAGAAATGCAATAAGCTTTCTTGGTCTACATCTCTTTAACATCTCTTGTGAATGGGAGGCTTCACAGTGACCACAGGGTTCACAGTCCAGGTTACATATCCTGAAGCAAGCAGGGAGTATCACTTTCTGTATAAAACATTTTTCAGCTAATATGGCAGGCAATGATACTTTCAAAAGTTTCTAACGGACTTAAAGGTGCAAGTTCCCTTTCTAGCCAGGACCCTGGTCTGTATATAGGGTATAGTCACCAAAAAACTAAGCACCACAACTCCAAGGGTTTGCCTATCTCACTATCCCCAAGAGTAATCAGCAAGACTGAAGCTGCTGTCTCTGAATAGAAACTGAGAGAAGAACTGACTAAGCTAAAGAGCAGATACTGCTAAAGTAATTTTTGAAGATTTGCCAGAAAAGAAGGCCCTGTGTAACTGGAATTCGTGCCAGGAATTCCTTTGTGAACTAATATTTTTGCAGTCTTAGGCAAAAAAAGTGTTGTATTGGTGGTAAAAAGTAGTCATGCCAGTGCCAGTGATCCCTTTTACCCAAAAAGCTGAGTGTTAGAGAGCATGATGCAGTAACGTGGGGCTCAGAGCAGCTTGAGGAGATTACAGCCCACATATCCCCTGTGAGTTCTTCAGCCATGAAGGTAATGATCCTCATAATCATAAACATATTTTCTCTCCTACACAAAGATTTAAGTATGCTACTGAAAGAACAACAATTCTGTCAGACAATACAAAGATCATTTAATGCTAGAATATCCTTCAGAAGAGAAAGTCAACTCGTAATATCTAGTTAAGGCACACATGGCTGAGAATAGGAGGTTGTGTGGCACATAGCTGGGAAAACAGAGAGGCGTGGAGGAGCCACAGGAGCAGTCCATGGGTGCAAGATGACACTAGCTGCCCAGATTCCCAGAGGGTGTTGTAAGCTGGGTTGCATGCTCAGCTAGGTTCCAGGAAGGGCTGACAGTGCCTGCTTCAGTTCTTGAGTCACCTGCTACCATAGAGCAAATGGGGGATGCACAGTAGCCCATGTGATAGGGTCAGGGGTTTTGGCCTCCAAATGAGAGCCAAATTTAAACTACTCATGGCAAATAAAGCAGATGGAAAAATGAATGTGCAAATCTTCCATGGTTTAGGTGACTGGAAGCAACCTTCACAACCACTGGAGTGAAGAAAACATCTTCATGCCTGCTTTTTCCATGTGGTGTAATCCAGAATTTGCCGATGGTGGGTTTCTACAGCAGGCTGAGCCAGATGGTTCTGCCCACCCTTTGCTCCCACCCTTTCTACTACACTTGCCTGAGCATTTGGCTGGTGTTGTGTTGATCCTGGTCAGCATGATGAGGGAAAACCACTTTTTTCACATCTAACATATTCTGTTGGATTTGTGTGCTGAAACCATGCAGCACAGAGAAAGCCAAATAAAAAGGGAGAGGTCAGGACCCTGGCAAAGGGTGGGATCTTAGAAAAGTTAAGGCAGTTTATGATTGCACACCAGACCATTGAGCCAGCAAGGAAACATGTAGGGAATGCCTCCTGAGAACATGAAGGCATCAGGCTATTAAGCAAGTGTAGGCAGTAGTAAATTACCACTCAAGGGGAAGTATTTAAGCATTTTATGGAACTTTAACAGAAGAAATTAGACTTCAGGCACCTAAATGATTCAGTGATGCCTATATTAATGTTTGACTGAATTTATGTTTGGATGCTAGTTTTTACAGCATTTGGTTTCCTATATCAATCTGAGGTTTCTAACTCATGATGGCAAAGGTACTTTTGAAAATGTTGTGGAAATCCTTAATTACTTTGGGTATCTCTGAGAATATTAGCTATTCTACTTCTAAACCATTCAAGGCTAATTTTAAAGGCTGTAATGATTTCTGTGTTGTAGAAGAGACTCCTGATTCCAAGTGCCATATATTACTAAGCACCATGTTATTTAGTACTCAGCTAGAGCCTTTTTGAAAGACAGATTGTAATTGAGTGTCATAAATTCTGTTTTGTGATAACTATTGTTATTATAGTGCTAGAATAAGTGGCTGAAAAATACATGTCTATGAATAATTTTTAATTCTATAACTTGGAGTGCTTACTCTATTAACTTAGCTTCAGAAAATCTTGTTTTCCAATTCTTAAGAAAGACGTAAAAAACCCAATCCATAATGTGTTGTTCTCCATAAAGCACTTTTATCCAAATCTTGATTAGATTTCTCTTACTTTCTGAGTGAGGCCCTGAGGAGCACGCAGCAAAGCCAACAGTCTGCCATTGTCATTCTTCAGACCTTTGTGAAGAAGTCTACAATATAATTATCTCAGTTGTAGCAAAAAATCTGTTAGCCAAAAGGACAATAGAGGATCACATATTTGTGCTTTTCCATGCATTGTATTCTATTATTAATAACATCTTCCTGTGAATATCTGATCTCTGAGAAATGAGAAAAACAACCTAAATATCAGGTACAAAAAAAGAAACATAAGAGGAACGCTAAATTCTCAAAATCCATTTCAACAGAATTAAAACAGAAAATTTCATGGGAACCAAGAGGAAGAAGAGTTTATATTGGAATTCTAATCAAATTTCCTATTACCTATATTATAATTATAAAACCTATATTAATAATCACCTATTAAAATTGTGTAACTTCCAACAGTATAGCTTTTCATAAAACAAGAGTAAGATTAAAAATAATCAAGTTTTAAGACTTTTCCATTTCCAGTACAACCCATGGGATTAAAATCTGGGCTTTTTGCATCTTTCTATTATTTGGAAAGTTGGAAAAATTGTCATTGATAAATGCTTGCTGTTGAATAAATTCTGAATCCAGGTTTATTTCTGTGCACACAGCAGTCTATGACATGGGAGAGCTTCATTCTTCTCTGCTGCACTGAGATGACAGTGTCAAAAGTCTAGATGGTACTAGCCAAACATAAAACTGATCCAAAATGCACCAAATGCAGGTCTAGCTCAAGGACCAAAGCTTGTAGTCTTATGCATGACATCTCAAAAATTAATATAGTACCAGAACACAAGCCCAAGCAATTCTGTTGTCAGAAAAACATTGGTGCCTTTTCACAATGTCAGTTTGAGCTGATAAAGGTGGACAAACACCAGTGCTTAACAATCCCAAAATAATAGCAAAATTTGAACAAAGGAGGACAGGAGAGCCCTAAAGCACGGGTTACATGTACAGTCCTTCAGGGAGAAGTATTGTTCTACTCTTAAGCACTATGTTGCATGCACTGTCTGGAGAAGCCACAAATCAGCCAAGCACAGGTCCATAACCCAGAGAAACATGGCTTTTTCCATGTGATTTATACCAATCTTCCAGGGAATTCAGAAAAATGAAAGTAAAATGTAGACCTTGGTACCATCACATTGTGTTCTGATCTTCCCAGCAGTATGCTGAGTCCATAAACCAATTTGTTTTGCTCAGCAACTCTGTGATTTTTTGAAACAGGTGAAGTGTAAAAGGCTAACACCCTTTCCAAAGACCAATCTGTATCCCAGCAGCAGACATTTTCCTTATCTATACATACAAATAAGCACAGGAAAAACCAAATATCACATGGAAAGACACACAGATAAACAAATGCTGAGAACATATGTTAACAGAAACCATTTTCAATGATAATGTGAGAAGAGGAAAAGTGCTTAGATCTCAAAGGGATGTGCATGGTAGTGTCACTAAGGTATTGAATGTAAATTCAGTATGTGTTACAGTTCACCAGTGTAAACAGGGTTAGAGCCAGGAAAGTTAAGAAGAAAACTAAGAGAATTATGATTTTGGGGCATCTATACTCTTGACTGAGGGCTTTTGGTCCCTTGGGGTGCTCTGATCCTATTTTTTTGTGCAGAAGATGAAACAAATATGTATAGCTAGAAACCATGTAAGAACTAAATCCATCTGGGGCTATCATCTCACTAATATTTTAATTGAATGCAGAGTCTGTCATCTTGCTCCAAGCTATTCCAATATAGTTCTCTTTCTCTTGACTTTTTAGATGAGGTCTGCAGTTACAGCTACCTTTCTTTTCATTCTGAAAAAAAGGGTGGAAAATGGTAGCAGTGAGTATTCTGATTCCATGAGTTCACCATGACTTTGGAGAAAGGCCTTCTGAAGTGAACAATTGTAGATGGCCCTGAGTATGCATAAGCCCCAGATTACTCTGGTTTTAGTGACATTCAATATCCCAGTGGAGCTATACAGTAAAGAATATTACTATAACCAACAACATATATTTATGTTTGGTTTATTCACTTTTATGTCATGAGGGGAATAAAGATCAACAAAACTTCAATGTCTATTTAGGCATTTATTTCAGTTCTCTCTGACCTGCACCTTGCATTAACATGTAAAACTCTGCAAAGACTGCTACATTTCAATTAATCATCCCATTAAGTCACTAATTAGAGAAAATTCCTCTCAGATTCAGTGACTCATCAGCTCTGCACTTTATGTTTTTCAAACTTTTTCACAGTATGTAGAAAATTCTGAGAACATGATCAGTAACATTTCATAGACTGGAGGAAGTCACTTGAAGGGAACAAACAAAAAAAATAGCTTGAGCAAATAATTTTCTTTGTTTTTGACTAAAGGAGTTCTTTAGTATTAAAAAAAAAAAAATAGTACCTTGAATTGAAGAGAGCAATTTAGAAAAAAGATACAATTTTCTAATGAAGGAATATTATTTTAATTAAGAAATAGATGGAATGTGTTTACACACTTGCATTTGTATAAACAAATAACAAATATGTTTATACAGGACTGTTATCTGATTCCCTCATTAGGTCTGTATCCTCTTAATTCTCCTTTGATACTGGTAAATGTTGTTATTGTTGTATTACAAATGAGAACTGAAAGAGGCAAAAATATCTGAAAATTTTGGTTTATCACAAAAAGAAGCCTATGGCAGATAAGAATTCAGAAACAATCCAGCAGCAGCATCTTATGTGATAAATAGCATTATTTTGGATCTGCTTAATGGATCTGAAAGTCAAAAGGTCTCACAAAGCCTAATTAATTTCACTTGTCCTTTATTAATGCATGACAAATTCCTGAAGTATGGAACACTTGTTTTCCAAAGTTTCATTGTGAATCAATGGCAGAAGCAGGGAAGCAACCCAGAACTTTTAAGCCCATCTCATTTTCTTGCACCAAGGAAACTTCTGACTGGTTTTATGCTCTTTAAACTGTATCTGAAGTTTTAATTATTTATATGAAGTGAACTGGATAAACGACTTCAAATACCAGTCTCTAGCCTTTCCAAAATTAATTGACTAAATTGCTTTGATAGTCAGCTGACAGTCACTCCTGTCTTTTCTTTTCTGTCCAGACAGAAATGGGAAGAAAAGACCCACATGTATTAGAACATAGCCAAGAGTTTAAGTGTGTCTGATATGAAAATGATACAATTTCCTCTTGCACAACCTATCCAACAATTTCTAGTAATCTCAAGATCTACATCTTTGTGCATCAGCAAATGTTAAATAATGACAAAACTTTACTAGCTGGGCTGTATTTATACTGCAGTAGACTTCAAAATCTCTAGGACACAGTCTTGACCTTGGAAGAGACTGAGAATGCAAGTGCTGTCAGTGGTTCTTACTAATACAAAACTGAGTCAGCATCAAAAATGTCAGCAGAACACTTTCTGTTTTAATTTAATTCTCTCAACATTTTCATTGGAAATGTGTGTACATTTCAGCATTGGGCTGCCAAAGTTACAGAATTCCCAGCTCTGCACAGATGATTGCACTGTATGGTTAACCACTTCACTGCATCTCTGCAAAAAAGCAAGGGAGCAGCCACTTTTTCACAGAAGTAGGACCCTCAGAGTTGCAATGAACCAAAGATAAATATACTCAGAAGTACTCCTGACAGGACATTAGTCAGAAGATGGTGCTATAATAACAGAATTTTTAAGGCAGCTGAGTGTCCATGGGAAAACGCAAGAGAAAATAAACTGCAAGTGTAAATTAAAGGCTGATTTCAATGTGAGCTGACGCTCTGCATCTCACTGAATACACCTCACAGAAATGTACTCACTGCGACACCCTTTAATTCTACACCTTGGCTTGCTTGCATCAAGGGGGAAAAGCACAGGAAAACACACTTTAAATTGCCATTCACAAACTTTTGCACACTCATGTGGATATTAGCTCATTTCAGCGACCCTCAAATGACTAACAACATTTTTATATATTTCTACCCCACATAATGTGTTTCCATGTCAACATGTGGGTTCTGACTGAGTTGCTGCTGGTATTGCAAAAAACCTGGAAATAGGCAGTAATACAATTTCATGGCCTCTGGAGCATTATTAGCTCAAATATCTACATAGAACCACTGTTTTGTGTCAATATAGAAAGAGCTTTGAAAGCATTTCCTTTTGTCATTATAAGGGCAAAAAATGGAGGTTGCACAACTCTTCATAAACACAATACTAAATTTTCTGCAATGTAAAAAGATTGCATTTTGACTGTGAAGGAGAAAAAGCTCATGTTGGTGGAAAAATGAGGAAACAAACATATAATTTTTAAAACATCTGGTTGCAAGTAAATGAACATAGTAATTACCTACACAACAAGTGGGTGATTAGAAATGCATGAAATTAGAGCAGTCCACAGGAAAGCTAATTGTTATAATTGTTATAATTGATATGATGGGTGATATGGATTCTGTAGTCTTTGGGCAATCATGAAAACTAGATTATAATGGCAGAAGCACTAAGTAGAAAAGACCACAGATGTATTTTATGTCAGAAAGAGATCTCTTCCTTCCTAGAAAAGCCATAGTGCTGTTCTTAATATCTAGAATATAATGGATGTACATGTACATGAAGAAAACCAAATTGGGGACAGGTGTTCTCATCATGATCCAAATACATGAATGGAAGAGGTTCCCATTCGTGGCTGCACTCCAGTGCCCTTGAGAAGAGCGTTACTGTATTGAATAAACTTCTAGTGGAACAATCTGTTTAAAAAATTGCAAAAGTCACATCTGTGAGATGAAAAAGCTTGATAGTCTGGCATTGCTTGAAAATTCAAGCAGAGTGCTCTCCTGGAAGGCTGATAGTCCTTACTGCTTAGGGTCAGGGCAGTGCCATGTAACTAATGACTGTAAGGAGAATGATATAACAGCTGTCTATCATGCTTAGTTACATAATTAAAACCATTTAAATATGTATATTTCACATTATTTCTGCCTTAACAATTATTATTTGGCTCATTTCTTACAGCTTTTTTCAACAGCAAAGGTCAGCTAAGGGAAAATATTCAGAGGAATGAGAGGAAAACATTGTAGGAAATATTTTGCAATTAGCTATTCTTAGCTATTATGAGTTACTTAGCTATTCTAGAGTAAATCCAGAGGAGCACTGCTACTTCTACTGCAGTGTGTATTTACATCATGGGAAAAACCAAGAGAATGGGAAAAGAGACAGTCAGTGGAAATGGGGTGTAACATGATTGAAGAGAGGGGTCAAACTCTTTCCTGCCAAAAATGAGCAAACCTCTGTGAAAACGTCAGTGAAGCTTCACTCAGAAATGTCAGGAGAAATTTTAGCCAGAGTAGGAATTTCACAATTAATATGTTTCTGGTTTTTGAAATGGAGCCATACCTTTAAGCACTTTTGTGATTAAACACAAGCATTTTCAGTGGGCTCTACTGTGCACCATTCTATGAGAGGCTTCTCTGGACAGCCCCTGTGTCTGCACCATGTTAGAGAAGGGAATCCTGCAGCTTCCAGGCTCCTTTCCACAAATGTGGGCTGCTGGCTCCTCCCTGAGTATGTCAGTGCCCTGCAGCCACAGCCCCTGCCAGGCTGATGGGGCTTCTGCCAGGTATCAACACAGTCCTGGCTTCTCTGCCCCATGGCCTCTTCTACAGCTCTGGTGGGAGCTCTGCACATCTGCAAGGATCTTTAAAATAACTTTTTAAAAATATCTTTCATGATTGCTTTTAAAACTTCTAATTAAATTTTGGGAACTTCCACATTCAGTTCAATTCTGAAGCATGAAATTAATTTCCCATAATTTTAAGTTATCTTCAGCCATATTTTGTTGTAGGTAAGTAAGAGGACAGAGTAAAAGCATCAGACCTTATTTATAAGGAGAAGAAATCTGAAAATTAAGGAGTTAATTGTATTTTAGCATGAATATCATTTTCATTACAGCACTGTCCAGTATGGGTAAACAGAAAGAATCAGAAATATGTTTACAAGTATTTCAAGGGCACTATTAATTTTGTTAGATTTTGTATGTACACCAATACATCTGAAATATTGATCTGGTCCCTGGATACATGTCCTGAGGCACACAATGTAAGTCCTGCTATTTAGAAACTCTTACATTTTCACCAAACTAGTAGATTTCAAAACATGAAATGTTTGCAGGCTCAGTAGTTTGCTAAAAACTGTTTCCTTTATGGGGAAGAGAATTAGCCACATTAATTCAATTTTCAAAGATTAAACCAATTAAGGAGTTTTTTTTCTTGCTAAATGCACAATTCCTTTTCACAGACAGTTTTCATGGAACTCTATTCACTTACCTATGTATTTTTATCTGCAAGAATTCATACCAAGATAGCAAACCAAGAAAAAAAAAATCCAGGCAAAAATGAAAGAAAAAATAAGCAAAAAGATTTCTCAAAGTTTCATATCCCTGTTAAACAAGTAACTGACTTGGCAGGTCTTGTCTTTGTTCTGTCCCTGCAGCACAGTCTAGGAAAGAGCACTCCCGGTGGGAGCTGTTAGTCTTGAATAATAAAACAGATAACATGCAGAGAAGGCTGAAAAGAGCCATTGCAGAGGTTAAGGGAGAAACACTAATTTTGGAAAGGAATCCCTTTCCATCCACTGGTGGATGTAAAATTTGCCTGAATAAAAGGGAACACATGTTCTTGTGGCAGAACAGCTCAGCAACCAAGAAAACAACCAGGCATGAAAAGCTTTATTTTCCAATTAGATCAGTTTAGGGAGTTTGACACACATGTTGTGTTTCTCCACCATGTCTTGTCCAACTTTTGTACTCTGCAGTTGAGTAGCTCTAGGTTCAAGCCTGGACTTCTCTGTCAAAGAATTTATGGGGGCAGAGATGCAAGAAAGATCCCCCACAAAGTTTTCTCCTTATGATTTAGTCAAAGACCTTCTCATTTTCACAAGTGTTTCTGCTCATAAGTCAGCTGGAAACCCAGAAGAGACCAGGACAAGTTTTACAGAGATCTGCTTCCATATCTCTGCTTCAATATTATTCTCTGAAAGCTGTTCCCTAGAAAATATGTTGCTCTCACATCTCCAGCCAACATCTGGCCTGAGAACCCCTGCTATACAGATATGAACACTGTCCCAGTCTTAACGCATTGCTGAACTTCCCACTGAGGAGGAGGAAAATGTAAGGAAAGGGAGGGATGTAACACTGCCTTCAACTCTGCCGGTACAGATTTATTATCCTGTTGAAAAGGTGCTCCAAGATCTGCTGCAAGACAATCTTTGTTGCTTCCCTAGAAGTAGCTTTTAAATACAACCATTCCTACATTGGAGAGGTGGTCTACATTCTGCACACAAATGACGAAAATAGAAAAATATTTTGTAAATGCAAAGTGCAGGTCCAGGTAGCCCCTAAGACTGCCTATCTTTATTATTAAAGTTATGACCTGCATGGACAGAAGTGCCAAGTGTATGCATCCCTCACCAAGAGTGTGCAACAGGGTTTAGAGCACTGGGACACTGGAGGCATAGTTTTCTTCCCTATACTGCCTCTCATCTGCTCTTCTCTTTGTCCAGCCTCTCCATATTCCTGTACATGTAAAATTTATCAATACTAATATCACACCCTTCTATTGTAAAGCATTAATGTCTGTTAAAGCAATGAAAATATTCATTCATATTAATAGGTACAATCGGTAGTGCCTGCTGGAAGCAAAAACATACAGGAAGAGAACAGAAAGCATTTAGCTGGAAATATAGCAGTTGGGAGAAGTGTCTGTGTCATGTGTTGTGAATGTGGAAAACAGAGTACAAAAGGCCCATTTAATCCACATGAGATTCACGGCCCCTCGTATACCACGTTTGGTGCTGATTTATTTGAATTAAGATGGCAAGAAAACCTCTCGCTGTTTTTTGTTGCATTTTTCAGTTTAGTTTTCTTTTGTTTTTAATCAAGCTCTTGCTCAAGCCCTGTGAGTAAGAATTCAGTAACACATTATAAATCACATTTTGCAAGTTCTGTGACTTCAGATGAGATAGTAAAAGATAATGCTGTATAATTCACATGTGGCTGGTTTGTCATTCAGGCACCACATGTCAGATTCTCCCTCTACACAGCTGAGTGTGTGAGCAAAATGCTGTAGAGACTGCAAATAACATAATTTTAAGGTTCTGCTTTGGTTATTGCTGAAACAATTCATAATCTTATGAGTACAAGCCTAAGCCCCTTTTTCTAACAATCTTTGAGTCAAATTCAATTTATCATGAAACTTTTCCAAAAGAGAAATTGACAAAAAAGCCAAAAAAACCCCAACCAAACAAAACAAAACAGAAGAAGTACACAGACAGAAATCAAACCTTTCCCTGGTAAATGGCAGAGAAAATTATATTCCAAAGCAAAAGTGTGACATCTTATCCTGATAACAGAAGGTTTCTCAAAGCTTCACACATAAAATAAACATCTGAGTACGACTTTTTCAACAATGTAATATTATTTTTAAGGTGCCAGGGATTGTCACTGGCTACAGCTGCTCGCACAAGGTCTAAGCAGAGTCACTGTCCTAAACCTATTCTGTAGTCTTTGGAGAAAAATAGGTGAATTGCAATCCAAAAAGGCAACTTTTCTATGTTGTCCCTAAGAGAGTCTCAGTTAAGGTGTCTACAGCATAGGTGTAACTCACATAGCTCATGGATCTACCATTTACCAAACTGAGGTCCCAAATGGTCTGACAACTGACTCACATCATAATACAAAGACTAAGTACTGTTTTATAGTTTTATACATCCCAGTATGCAAAACAAACAGCTGTGCTCTCATGTGCAGCAAGAGAGGCCTGGTTTCTTATTCCTAAAGATACCCAAGCTGCTCATGTGGCTTCATTTTCACTGCCTGCCCAATCACTCACACCAAAGGCATATTTACCTAAAGAGCTACTGCAGGAGGAAAAGTCACAGCATCATTAAGGACACGTCAGTCTGAACAGCCTTCCAGACAGAAGCACAGGGGAACAAAGTATGATCATTGCTTTGTTTGAAGACACCCACACCAAGGACTCTCCGAGATCTCTCTGTCTGGACTTTGCACTGATCCGACGTGTCGCTATGTTGTCACCTACCAAACAGCTTTGTAACATTAATTCTGGGTTTTTTGGGTTTTCAGCCATTGAGGTTCCAGTTGTTAAGGATGTCGGAACCTGAAACAACTTGAAAAAGAGTAAAGCTTTTGTGTCCTAAATGATAATGGAATAGTCTTCCTAACTAGAGAAAGGGATATATTCTATATACTATAGAAAGGGATAAAGGGATAGAGAAAGGGATGCAGACAAGGGTAAATTTTCATATAATTATGTAAATGTTGCGTTAAATGGAAGTGTGTATATATTATGCATAAATATCTGTAAAATAACAGGAATTTGATAGGATGAAGGAAAAGAACAAAAAGTCTTGCATTAGTTGGTACTACAGAAGAAGTGCTTATCTGAATAGGTTTACATGAAAACGTGCCAACATTTACTTTTCCAGAGCATGCAGAAAGTTTGGTGCCACTATCCTTTATTGTAAAGAGAGGAATGACCAGTCATTGATTTTTTAGGAATTTTAAAAACAATTTCTCCTTTCTACTGTATTTTGAGTAGAGTACTAGCACTTGGAGGTATGATTTGAAGGTATGATTTTTATTACTGGTGTAGATGGTTCCCCATCTGATGTTTAAGAAGCAACAAAATAAAAGTAATTTTGCAAAATATCTGTATTAAAAATGAACTATAACAAAATCTGTCCGAAACTATTGATGATCTCCTGCTTTTCCTTTTAAAAGGATACATCAAATCAGTATAACTTTGTCATGTATCTGAGAAGCAAAGCCACAGCAGAGGAAAACATTATTACAGGTTTATTATGTCTCAAAATATAGAAATATATTCCAAATGCATATTTTAAAGAATAATATAACAATAATCTTCAGCATCTTAGTCTCAAAATGGTACACCATTATTTTAAAATATATTACTTAATGTACCCAAAATTTAGTATCCATCAAATTCCATTTAGAATAAATTGAGTTCACAAAAGCATATCCACCTACCCAATTTATACAAAAAAACAGTAATTTTTAAAAGACAACAGAGGAGTTCAACTTTTCTAAAATGATAATACAGATGCAGACCTTTTTTCCTATACATTCTTGTGCATGAACTGCAACTAAATGTAGATATGTAGGTAATATCAGTATAAAATACAGATGGGAGTGTATATCAAGGGGAAAGAGTTCCCAAGGCTGAAATCACAACTGCTATTTTTTTTTTTTAATTGAGTTTATGCATAGAAAGGATTTATGTATTACTCCAATAGCAAGGTAAAATAAATTAGTTTCTGCAAAAACGACAGCTGCCTATTCACATGCATACACACAGTCACATACATACTGATTTTATCAGTCTGTAATCATCTGAGTTTTCTGAGATATGTTTTAAATAGCCAGAGAAGTCAGAGTTTACATGAATAGACTGTCTAAGAAGACACCTATAAATTCTATCAATTTTTTAGCAGCTCTTTGAGAATGGTTTAAAGGAAACATTTTGATGAAGGCAGTTCATGATAAAAGCATATGTTATAATCAGCGACGTAATAGAGAGAAAAAAAAATTTCTATTTTCCTATCTTCATAATGTTAAAACAAAAGGGGTGCCCAAAGACATTAAGTGTAATTAACTCAAAATAAAACTGTGTGTAGTGGTGATGGGAATGGTAATGTGTAATTAGTTGTGTAGTTCACAGCTAAAGGATTTAACTTGAGGCCAAAATTTAGTGGGATTAAAAAGTTATTTACATGGATTTAAGAACTAATAAAGTTACAATAGTTAATGCTAAATAAAAGGGAAAGTATCCCATATTGAGTCTCATTATTCAAACCAATCTCCACCTGATAGAAAAGCAGATGGGACTGCAAGTAGGCTGCAAGTTACCCGACATCTTCTTCTGAAAAGTGCTTTTTATCTTTTCCTGAAAACAGCCACCACCAAGGATAAGATTTTTGATTAAAAAAGGAACAACTGCTGCACCCTCTGTGCCTTCCCATGCACACTCATAAAACACATCCATAGGTGGGAGCTAAAAAAGCAAAGCCCTTCAGTACCCTGTATTCTGTATACTCTGTGTATATAGTAACTTGTGTATGCAATGGGAAGGCTTGTGTGGTTTTTTGTTTGATTTTGGCTTGTTTTACATGATTATGAAACTACCTGTCAGGGCAGTGTCAGAGATAATAGACTGATATGATTTGAGGTAAGAATGTTGTAGTTCAATTTTTAGTGTTAACTTATAAAGTCATAGATAGAAGCAAGAGTCTGTCTACGTGGAATTTCTGAAACACGGAGCCTTTTGCAAACTCTGCAGCTCACAAGCCAAAAAGTGATGTACTCCTCCAGTTACACTCACCTTGTTAAAGAAAATAGTTATAACAATTATGTGCAATTTTTTAACTTCTATTTTTTATCTGCTATTTATTTATTTAAGCACTGTTCAATGTTTCACTTTTTCTAATGGAGCAGAAGTTCTAAAAGAAACAATATGTTTAGCTAAGCAGGTTTTTTTTTGTTTTTTTCCTCCTGTGTGTATTTCTAAATAAACACCTTGACACAGTTTTCATTGGCATAATATTACCAAATGCATTTTAGTTCCTCCAACAATACCAAGCAGTTACAGAAGTTCTGGAGTTTCTAGGTTAAAATTTCTATACAAAAAGGCTTTACTTTACAATATTGAAATGGGATAAATCAGATTTCAGTATGGTCAATTGAAAAATTAATTTGTGAACTTTTACTGCACAGTGAGGTGACCCATTAAATAAATGGTTCTGAAATTTTGCTCTTACAAAAGAAACTATATATTTTTAAATAAATAAAAGCTACTATATACATTATACTGTACAATTAAATGAGAGACGACATGAAATGGAATAAATTTAGACCTGCCTTTTCATCAGCAATGCTTATATCTTGAATTTATTACAATTTTGAATAAAACCCTCTGCTTTAGATTATTTTTTTATTTTAGTGGCAGCCACATGAACGCACCACCATATTCCTGTATTTTTTTAAAATAACGTTGGAACTGTCATCAAAGTAGAGCACGGAGATTGCGTTCAGTTTTGTTGGTGCACAGCATGGCTTTGGTACATGATCGGGGAACATCAAGTGAACCTGAAAGACAGATAAATACATGGCTCATATATCAAACAGAGAGGTGCAAGGACAACGTCAGAGCAAAATATGTCTTTGCAATTCAGCAAGGGCTGTGGTCACAAATTTTCCTTGGTTAGCAACTTTAAAGTACAGCTTACCTCCAGCACATTTTTCTGATTTCAGTTGCTCGGGCAGAGTTATACAATAACTCCAGATGGAGAGATAAATGAGAAGCGGCCAAGACAGAAAGTTGGTTTTCAGATGAAATTTAGAGAATTGGAGTTAGGCAGCTGCTCAGGAAAACATTTAAACATATTGTCTGTACCATCTCTGCAGAGGGCAGGGCATAGCATGCAGCAAAGGCTCAAGCCCCAGGTCTCACCAGGACCCCAGCATGTGCTAAAATGCTTTCCTGTGTTGTGGCTCAATTTGGAGGAAAATCTATTGCAGACAGTAAAGGTTGTGCAGACAAAACCTCATAACAAAACTGTTTTCAGCCTATGAAAAGGTAAGATGTGTGGTCTCAGACAGTATGAGTGCATTTTAAGGTCTTATCTAGGTATCAGTGGATCCAATTCTACTTCCAGTGAAATGAAAATCAGTTCATAAGGTGAGTGTCTGCTGGACAGAACATTTGGGGCAGGGGCTGAGGCAGAGAAGTCTTTATGTTCAGCAGGCTGAAATATATCAATGAAAGGTTAAAGCGAAAGAAAAGAGTTTTGAAAAGTGTCCCAGAACAAACAAGATCTAGCAGAAATAAAATGGTAGAAATACAAGTTCTTTGTTCTTGAAAGAAGGTTGGATGTAACATTCTACACATGCTGAAGACTTGGAAACTTGGGAGGCCAGAGAAGAGGGGGTTGTAATAGAGAGGGCAAGAGATTATTAAGGCAAGGATGAAGACTTCAGCAGTAACAGGTTTTGTTTGTATGTTAAGTCTTTGTAAATCTGTTAGAGCCATCTGTCCTGCAGTGATATAAATCCAGAGCCTTTGCCAGACAACAGAGAACAGTCTATCAGGAAGTGATTTTTATATAACAGTTACCATGAGAAGGTCTTTTGACATGAGCAATAATAAATCCTGAAGTAGCTGTTTCGTAACAGTTTAGACACACATTTAAAAACTATTTAACAAATGAATAGTAAAGCATTGGAGGAAAAACTGATTGTGCCTGACCTGGGCAGATGTTTGTCCAGCCATAAATCCTGGTCCCACCAGCCCCTGCCACCCCTGATGGAAGATCTGTGGCCCCACAGTGCCCCCATGGAAGCAATATTCACAGCCTTTTCTAATGTTTACCCCAAATTCAGCACTAGCCAACCTGATGATCCACTGCCTTGCATGACCAGGGAGTGAATGTTACCCCTGTGCCTGTTCTGAGGGTGATGCAGGAGATGAGAAGAAGGTTTATAAAGCTCATTAAAAGCATGCTATCTTTTATTTGTATGCATCTGTATTGTCTGTTTGCCTGAGTTCAGTTGCAGAAAAACAAGAGAGAGAGTGAGGTACTGGCCCGTATTTCTCCTACTCTTGTTACAAAAGAAAATAAAAAAGAATCAGTAAAGTTTGGAGGGATACCAAGGAATAATCACTTCCCAACATAAAGAGTAGGCTTTTTCAGAATGGTGTAATCAGTAGGGCCAGGAGGTGACTGCATTTGGATTAGGGTGGAGCCTATGAATAATTGCTTCCCAAGCCATCCCCATATGCACACCTTGTGTAAATCTGAATCTATATAATTTAAACCAGAAAGCATTCAACTACTGTTATCTCATCTAATTTATGTACAGCTAAAATTTAATTGGCCTCATGATTTTTTGGCTGCACTGAATGCATGTACAGTTCATACAAAGGGAGACACACAATTCCAAAATGGCCATAAAAAGAGGAAAAATTAGGTATCCAATTTTTTAAAAATAGGACAAACTACACACATTTTTTAACAATGGGAAAATAACCATTTTTGGACAGGAAAGACACACAAGAGAAAGTAGCAGTGAGCCAACTCTTATTTAACAGTCCATAATTGCAGGAGGGAACTCTAACCTGGGGATCTCAGTGATACTGGCAAATTTTCTGGACAGTGTTTGCATAATACTAAACTATTGCTTTGCTGACCTACTTCTTTTCAGTTCACAACTGCAGATATGCTGTTCTTCATTGTCTTCTAAAAACATTGTTATATTCCTTGCCAAATGGCATTTTCTGTTCCCTTTCACCTGAACCCCTTAACACACTTCTACTTATTTTCAGCCTCTGACATTTTCCCTTCTCTTTGTAAATCTTGCTGACTGGAATTCTAGTATAGAGGAATAATGTTGCATTAGTGACTGGACTTGGAGAAAGTGAGTAAATTAAAAATTCAGTGGAAGGGAAAAGGTCGCAGCACAAGTTGAGTTTTTGAAAATGTCCCTCTCGTAGAAATACTTGGCAATTTTCACAAACAGAACTGGTTTTCTGTCAGAAAGAAATCAATTTTTTTTTTGTTTGTTTGCTTGCTTCGTTTTGGGTTGTTTTCTGGTGTGGAGTTGAAATTTGAGGGGGGTGTTTGGGTTGGTATCTCAGGTTGTAACTCCACTAATTTCTCAAGGGGGCAAGGTTTCCTAGGCCCACATTCATTGTGAAAATTAAAGAAAAATATCATTATCCTTGGACAGACTCATCAGCATAATCTGATGGTCAAGATACCTTACCATTATCAGTTTGAATCAAATGGAACCTTAAATCCACGTTTCTCTAATCTCAGTTGAGTGTCTTGAACTTTCCAGAAACTAACTTGGGTTGACAACTCTTTCCTGTTCTCATTTTGTGCTGTGACTTCCTTCTTGTGCATTATCTCTCATTCCTCTCCTTCTAAATCATTCTGCTAAGACTAGCACTAGTCACAGCCAGTTCTTCAGCTGGCACGGGTGAAAAATCCATTTTGCACCAGACTGACCAGACTTTGGCCTCACAGTATTACATTTAGTCGTAGCCTAAAGGTCAGGATTTCTGTGGCTGAGCACTGCTGGGGTAAAGGAGGCTTAGCCAGCTGCCTCAACTAAGATCATCTTTTGGCTGCTCCAGCTGAGGCACAGGACTAATATAAGAATTAGCAGAGGCAGAAAGCTGGCTGCAAATCCCTTTTTACATGTACCAGGCAGAGCAACAGATCCAAATACACTTATTTTTAAATTGCATTTGTAAGCCAGGCATGACTGAACACAATTTCTTACATGCAAATGCATCTGTTTGCAAAGCTTCACATTAAATTACAGTGTAAGAATCTCTGCCAACAGTTGACAACAGAGGTCCACAGAGTGGCCAAGTGTCATCATTTCTGGAAGGTATAACATAGACGTTAACATAGAGCTTCAATAAGCTGCAAAAACTCTTGGAAGTCAGACCAGGGGGCCCCTTTGGTTCCTGTCTACACAATTCTCCAGTAATATAACAGAGTCTTCTCATGTGCTATTGCATTTGAAATGGAGGTGAAACCGACCACACAGGCCACTCCGAGGAGTTCATCCTCTCCCCAGCAAAATCACTAAAAGAGGTTTTGAAATGAGTTATGATTTACCCAGAAATAATCAAAATTCAGTAGTGGTAAACAGAAGAGTCAGACTCTTGAGCAAAGACACAAACAACTGCAGCAGAGGCAGCTTTAACACAGTGAGAGGCATACCAGGGTCTGAACAATGGCATGGTTTGTTGCATTCATGTGGGCATTGAGGGGGAAGGAACACTCTCCATCACAGTAAAACGCAGCGTAGCCCTCCGGTGCAATAATCCAATCCTAAAACAAGAACACATAAGTCCACTCATTAGATTTTCTCACTCGGGGAATTTATAACTATATCAAACTAAGACTTGCTCAATGACAAAATGAACTTCAGAAGGTGGCATGTGAAATGAATGGGGTTTAAAAAAAAAAAGTGCTTGCTTTGTTCATGCAAAATTGAGATGAAATTTAATTAAACTTAAAAATCTGTACTGAATACCAACTAATGAGGCTATAAGGGAGATTAAAATATTTTTGCAGAATACTTTTCCTTCCCGTCTAAAAATCTTGAGCATTTCTTGGTGCAGCAAAAGTAATTAAAACACATTCTCCTCCTTCAGCATACTCAATACTATTAACTGTATTATTGCATGACACTGAGTGTTGCTGGTGATTACCTGTTGGCATGTCAATGAATCATACATTTTCAGTATTTCAAGCCACACAGCATGGGCAAAAGACCACAAGAGGGAAAATATTTTAAAATGTTAATGAAAACTGTGTGTTTAGTTTGCTGAATTCCTCCTCTGCCAGGTAATGGAGGTGCTGCAGGAAGGGCAGAGAGGATCAAGTAGCTACTTCTTGGGATTTGTATCTTTTCTTTTTGTATCTTATTTCACTCTGTGTTTCACTAATCAAATATTGTACAGTGTAGCTCTGGCTTTCCAGCCAAACTTGTAAGTCTTACAGTAGTCTTTGTGTTGGAAATAGTTTTTCTTTTTCCTTTGACTACCGTGGCCACTATAGCCACTGATCTGAGAGCCTTGCATATCTTGGAGCATACCAGAATTTACTGTTAAAAAAAAAAAACAAACCAAACCAAAACAGTTGATATCTGAAAAAAAACCTGTAATCAAGAGACAATGGCTCACTTGTTCAGTGGCCTGAGTTCAGTACCACAAGCCTGCTCTGTGGCCCTGGACAGGATAATTATGCTTTGCAGACTTGGGAAAACAGTCTCTGCCTACTTCTTCAGGCTGCTATGGGGATAAATATACTACAAAATATCAGACAGGATAATGAGGCCATATGAGAATCTGAGCTAGATACATAAAGGATGAGCTGTCACTAAAGAGCATACGCTCTCTCCTCATAGACTTGTTCTGCTCCTGGAAAGTTGTTTTAAAATATTTCAGAGAAATGTGAAATGTACAGACAACCATCCCTGAGTTCTTACCTACATATGCAATAGTTATAGGTTACTGAAGGCCTTCTTGTTCTTCCTTTATAGAGAGTTCCTTGCTTTCTGGAAAAAACCCCTAGACTGATCTATTTTCTTTTCCCATAATGCCCTGCCTCTGACTTTACCTTTTACTGTAAGTACATTTTTTTTTGTTGTTGTTACTGTATGGCAGGAGGAGTTTTCCTCAGAAATTATATAAAATTAGCTATAGTATAACAAAGAACACTGAGCAGTGATCCAAGATTTATTTCCCTAGAGGCCCTATCCCAGTGAAATCTCTATGACCTGCAGCAAACAGCACTGAACAAGGGACGTGTAAATCTGAACTAGTGAAAATTAAAAACCTTTCATTATTTGCTATGGGGATTTTTGTTTCATTTACTGCAGATTCACTCATCTCTTGAGCAGTAGCTTAAATTTCTCTTCATATTAATGAATCCAAATCATAAAGCTGCAAATGGATGCAATATCTTTGAGAGAAGAGCTAAAAAATGTGAAGTTATAGTGATAGCAATACTGATTAGGATTTGTTACAAAATGCATTTAAAGAATTTGTCTCTCATAATTGTAATACCAATTTCCATAAAGAAAACAGAGTGTAAATAATGGGGGCCTTTAAAATAGATTGTCTCAGTTTGAATGGTTAGGAAAGAGCATTTATGATCTTACCTGCCATCCTAAGTCTCGGAAACTCACATAAAGTTCATGTTTCTTACATGCTTGCTTTTGCTCACTTGTGTTATAATCTACAGGAAGTAAATAACAATAATAAATTATTTGGAAGCATTCCTAGAACCTACAAGCTTTATTTTTGAGATCCTTACCAAGCTGTACAAAGGAAAGAAAAGCCATACTGTCATTTATATTCCTAGGGTTAATTGTAAAGACAATGTACACCTGGAAATACAGAGTCAGCACAGTCAGACTGATATAATTTCTGCACACTGGCAAAATAATGCATATAGCATTAGGGGAAACAGGTTTAGAAGATGTGTATTTACTGGCTACCTGAGTAAAACCTCTGATAATATCCACAGTTAATCAAAGAGGACAAGTGAGAGCCTGATCCAAAATATCAGGGAAATCGTCTGCATGTTGGCACGATTTTAATTGCCAGGTAAAGTAGCCCAATTCAAAAGATGAATTAGTAACAATAAAAAATGTCCTGAAACAAGGGAATTTCCAAAAGTCTCTTAGTTAAACACACAGTGGCACATATTATACTTCTTAATTTTTGCCATATATTCTGGAAATATTCACCACTTGATGACCTTTAGTTGTTAATACTAATGTAAACAAGTAGACAAACAGGTGCTTTTTAAAGGACTGCAAGCTCACTGTCAGAGATGTGCCAGGACAGAAGGACACTGAGAATCTTCCATACATGCTTCTCCATGACAACCTTACTCCTGGAGAAATTCTAGTACTTGCTCTTTACTGCTCCTGAGTAACAGGAAACGAAGGGAACAGGGTCATGCCTTCATCCCATTAGTCCCTAAATTTGGTTTATAGAGCTATTCATGTGGTGCCATAAGTGAGGCATGTGACAGAGCAGGGAGTACAGACTGTCTCCTTTGTTTCCAGTTCAAGAATACTTAAGGCGACTTTTTTGAACAAAAATAACCATTCTGGGGGGGTAAAAAAAGTTCACAAGAAAAATTTCACAACAAGAAGAAAAAACAAACAAAAAAACAAAACTCCAAAAAGCCCTAACAAGGAAAGCACGGAAAAAGAGACAAATCTTTCAGCTTCAGAATGAGAATGTTTTTTGAACACATTTCTTTTTTAACATTATAAAGCTTGAGATTGAAATGGGAAGCTCTCTGAAAAATTTTAGCATAATTAAACTTCAGAGTGAAACTCCTTTTTCACATAAAATGAAAGGAACTTCTACAGCCTATGAACTAATCCGTGTAGTTCTTCACCAGCCTTGCAGAAAACTCTTCCAAATATATGGCCTAGAGGAGTTTTTCTGCAAATTTGTCAAGTGCTTCTTGTCAGCCTTCCTCACCTCTGCTACCAATGCTTCACTGGGTTCTGTTTAGCTTCTCTGTGTCTTTCCCAAGATGTGATGGCCACAACCAAACACAGTATAAAATAAAGTCAAATATTTATTTCAGGCTTGCTTTCTAGTAGTATAACTCAGAATAAGGGTTTTGCAGTAAAACCACACTGTCAAGCAATCAGCTTCCAAACTCTTTTTTAATATATTCCTGCCTTGTCAGCCTTAGCAGTCTGTTGTTATACAAATCAATTAATAGAAAACAGATTGAGAATGAGGATGTTGATGAGAACTGTAGCATGATGGGACTGCAGCAACCATGGTAGAGTTTCTATGGGAAAGTTTCTGTGTTAAGTTTCTGTGGGATGACATCAACAACAGCATTGCAACCTGCTGCAAGTCAAGCAAATATGGCAGAAATGCACCGTGGTTGTCTAGGAAAATCTTGACCGAACTCAGATTCAAGTAGGAACCAAAAGTAATGTGTAATTGGGATGAACTACACAGAAATATTATAAACATATTGCCTGGGTACATAAAGATGGATGTTAGGGAACTTAAAGCTTAGCTGGAGTTGAAATGTGAGGCGTGTGAAGGTCAACAAGAAGCACTTCTATACGTATATTTATAGTAAAAATAAAACATAAGAAAAATACCACTTTATTGTTCAGTAGAGCAAAGGACCTAGCAACAAGGACTCAGAACAGGTTAATGTAGTCAATGTCTTCTTTGTTTTGTTTTTTATTGACAAGATTCACCTTCAGGACTCCCAAGTTCCTGACCCTAGTGGCTGAATTTCTATGGACAGTAAAAGAGAGTTAAGAATCAGTTAAGCAGCTTGAAGACACATGAATCCATGTGAGCAGAACAGATGGATTTCAGGGTGGGGAATGAGCTGACCAACACTGCAAAGTCACTTCCTGCCCTTTTTGAGCATTCATACACCAAAAGACATTTCCAGTGATCCAAAATGGAAATGTCACATCCATCTTCAAGAAGGCCAATCAGCTTAACCTCACTTTCTGGGAAGTCTTTGGAACAAATTCTCGTGGAAACTGTCCAGGCAGACAAAGAACAAGCAGGTGTTTTGGAAACAGTCAGCATGGATTTACCAGTTCAAGCTCTGCCTAACCAACCTGACTGTTATCTGTGATGATCTGATTAGATTTGTGGGCTTTTGAAGAGCTCTGGGTGTGGATCCCTTTGCTTTCAGGAAGGTTTTGGATACTGTCTCCCATAGTATTCCTTGAGTCAAATTGGTCAAACCAATTAACAACTTTGATAGGTAAGAGTACTTTGATAGGTAGGAATATATTGGATGGCTGCTGGGCCCCAACAGTTGGTACAAAGTCCACCTGACAGCTGGTTACCAGGGAGCCCCTGAAGGATCAGTACTGATGCTAACATCCTTTTGAGTAGCTTGGACAATAGAACAGGATATGTTCTCTGGAAGTTCACAAAGGATATGAGATCTAGGAGGAGTGCTACATCAGCCAAATTACCAATAAAAGGCTGGGCTGAAACAGACCCAGAAGAGACTCAACGTCATTCAAAATACACAGACAATTTTTTCTCTTATTGGTAACATGTTCTTTGAATAGGCTTTTTCTTTATTTTTTAAACAGGCCTTGTACCTACTTTCTGCTGAATACACATGGGCCCAATATGACTCCCAAAATTGTGTCAAAAGCTGTCCACAAGTCACAATATGTCCATTTGCAGTACTAAATCAGCATGAGGGATGTTAAGCTAGGCTTTCCAAGCTATGACAACTCAAACCCTGATAGTTTTTAAAGGCAAACACTCGGCTCTTTCCTATGGTATTTTCCTAGCCCTTCAATGATAGTCATTAAAGGATCCCCACATGTAGCTGGTCATGTGTTGCTATCTCAGATACTCTCAGTTGTCCCGGGGCATGCAGGATGCCCTAAGACATCACACTTTTTTAAAAATCTATATGCCTTTAATGCAATCAAAATCCCTGAGTCATACCTTGTGCTGAGTTGTCTGTAATAATCAAATAGATTTTGCACACACTCTGTAAGTGCAGTGAAGGCAGTTGAAAGTAAAGGAACTTAAAAAAAATGAAGCTGTGTTCACTGATCACCCTACACAAGGATCTGTACATTCATTTTTAGTAACATCTGTGCTCATAGGAGGTGAACATTGAGCTTTTCTGTCTCAGCTATGAGAGGGAATTTAAAACTCATACATACAGAATACAAGCCACGTTGCAAAAAACACATTACTGAAAAATGTGAAAAAGATGCCTATGAGAAAGTCAGGAAAGTCACAATATAGTTTTTAATAGCACCCAAGCAGGCAAACAAATGAAATCTGGAGATTGTGTTTTTGCCAGCTTTCTCTGCAGTGACATTTTCTTATTCAAGAATGTGTACAGAAGTTTTAGGGCCAGGACGTAGAGGAAGTTCCTAAGAGTTAAAGGTGAAAATCTGAATAATAAATATGTAAGTCACTGTACAGATGCTGTTGTTGTTGTGATATTCTGAGCCATTTGAATGTAGGTTCAAATGATGTGTGTTCACACCAGAACACCTGATAAAATGGCCAGCATGTACAGACTGTAAACCATCTAACCCATTCACCTATGAAGAAAGTGAGACTCAGGAAAGTCTGAATTCCTTCCTTGAATTCTATCTTTCATGTAAGACAAATGTTGTGTGTAATATAACATTTTATGTAAGTATCAAATGTGACATTTATAATAAGATCTGGCATGAAGGATTCAATTTCACACACTGTAGCTTCAAGGCCCATATGCTTATTCTGTCAAGAATCAAAACCATAGGCTATTGTGATTGAGAAAATATTGTTCCTCAGCTATTCAGGGACTGCAGTTGGAATCTAAACCCCCAAAGAAAGAGAAAGAGCTGTCGAAGAAGGTCAGTAAAATATATGAATAAGAAATTTTATGAGTTTTTTTTTTCCAGGGAAAATAAAGTCATAAAAACATGATATATACCATTACAAAATACTATATTTTGAATCAGTTAGTGTAACTCCAATCAGTAGCATACGCAAAATGCATCCTTAAGTATTGTTTTCTGATTTTATCTCCATATGAACAAAAATTATGTAGCTTTGCTTTTCAGTTTCCTGGTGTAAGTCACTATTCAGTATTTAAAGGTGGATGTTCTCTAGTGCCCAGTTGCATTGTAACTCTTTAGACAATGCTAAAAAAATTAAAATTAAACCAGCTCTTTTTTAGGGGAGAGTTATATCACATACTCTGTAAACAACCTGCCAGGTTTTGGTTTAGTTTGGAGGTTTTAATTATTTTTTCTTCTATTTACAGTTTGACAAAAATAAAACTGGGTAAATAAAAAAGAGTTTAATTCTCTGTGCAATAGCAGGCAGGTAGAGCTGAATGCTAAGCTTAATTCTGTCTGTCTTTACACTGCATTGATGTTATCTTCTCTGGAAGTTCTTAAAAACACAGGGATAATGACCCCAAGTCTGTCAACAGCTTCCCAGGTATTCTAATAATGGATACATAAGATTTTATTTTCTTCATATTGTGATTATGTATATGACAGAATCACAGAATGTTAGTTGGAAGTGACCTTAAAGATCACCAATTCAGCTCCCCCGCCAGGGGCAGGGACTCCCCTCATTTTCCCCTAGGCCAGGCCTCTTCCAACCTAAACCAATCTATGATTTTGTGAAACTTCATGAAAAATTAAAAAAATATCTTGTCCTTTGGAAGGGAAGAGCTGAGTCATCTGATGGAGCTTTCCTTTTTGACATGCTGAGAACACAGTAAAGCTGATTGCTGAAACCAAAGAACACAAAAAGTAAGAAGGGAAAAAGAAGAAGGCAAAATATAAAAGTCAGGGGGCAAAAGAAAGAAGACAAGAGGCAAGAGCAAAGGGAAACAGGAGGAAAAAAAAAAGAGAAAGAAAAAAGAAAAGGGGAAAAAGGGAAGAGAAAATGAAGAAGAAAGTAACAAGGAAGAAGTAAAGACATGATTGTGGTAAAGTTGAGACAAATGTATAGGGAGAGACATATCTAAATCTGTCATATATGTATGACAATATGCCTATCTGGGTCTGGTTACATTACCTCTGGCTATGTAAGTGAGCATTTTTCACCATCAGTGTCTGTCTTAGATGCTGTAGATACAAGATTAGGGAAGAAGTTTAGAAACAAAAGACCTACATCACACAATTATCTTTGCCTACCATTGTGTCAAGTGTTTTGCATCAAAGAGTGAATCAGAATTTAATACAGGCTATTGACAGTCTTCCATGAGAAAGATGATGGGCAAAATTCTTCGGTTTTTTCCCAAAAACTTCTGTGTTTAAATATGAAGATGTGAATTCTACTTTTGAAGTTCTGCTCATTACTGAAGCTGGAGAGAGCTTGGACAATTAGCCTTCTCCACCAGCCTAAAGGGATGCAGTATATCCCCCAGATCTGGAAAAGAGAAGAAAAAGAGCGTAGCTTTTCTCTGATAGCAGGCTCTCCAGATGGAGGGACTATTTTCTGAAAAGACTCAGAGATCAGAGAAATAAGAACGTGTTCTCTATGTCTTTTTCGCACACCGATGACATCTGGATAGAAGCTGTAGATTGCCTTTGTAGCCTTCATCATGCTCATCCACATGAGAATTGTTGCAGTAGTTACTAAAAGTGTTCTGGATCCCCTATGGTGGGAAAAGTCCAGTGAGCAATCATTAAGGACACCCAAATAAAAGAAGTTTTTTATTTGTGACGTGGAGATTGTTGAGGCAAACTGCAAGGCAGGAGTGTGGAATGGGGTTTACCACAGTGCAGGAGCTACATCTCTAAGCAGTTTTGCCATAGAGGATGTTGCTGTGTGAAGCTGTGGTCCCTTACCTGCCTTTAACTTTGCTTTCTTTTCCAGCCTGCCTATATCTTGCTGCCTCCCTCTCCCAGGAATGGTCAATGCCTCTGATTTTGGTGCAATTGCATGTGCAATTGCTTCTTAACCTGATCTTGTTTTAACAGCATGATTTCCTTGAACTGCAATCTCTTTTGAAAGAGACCTGCCATGGATCAACATATGTAGTGATGTACTCTATGCTTATATAAACCTTGATGAGATTAGGAGAAAATTTGTTTCATAATGCACATTTCACTAGAGATGTTCTGATTTTTCCTGTTTTACAACAGGTCTGGAGCACAGACAAGGTTGAAAAGTATTTTGAGACTTACAGACAGCTCTCCCTGAGTTAATTCTTATGTCAATGTAACTTCCAGCATGTGATAGGATTGTGTTTTTCCCAGGTTAAACCAGCAGGGGCTTTCCTGATACAATCAACAAGGCTTAATAAATCTGTTTGATTCTCATTTTTGCATGCACTAGATTCATAGGATTTAATCTGAGAGGGTGGTATTTATATTTAGATATCTTGTGTGTACCATGTACTTAGGTGATTATCCCTTCACCCAAAATAATGTGATTCTAAAAATTAGCAGACTTTCCAGGGAATATAAAAAATTATTTAAATAATTACTTTGATTTCCTTGGCAATTCAGCAGAATTCTTTTGGTTGTTATGGTAAAATTATCCTTCAGCAAAGATCTGGGAAAGGCTTTTGCATTGCATTAGAGTAGCCTCTAGCCTGCCCCTGTCAAAGTTCTGAGACAGATATAAGTAAAGCATATTGCTCATAAAACTTCTCCTCAAATATGTGAGACCCACCCCAAGGCTAAATTCCTTCCACAAAATACTGATTTGCTTAGAGAACTGAACTTATACTAAGGTTTTGATAGGATGTTATTAAATCTGCCATGCTTCTAGAAAGAAACACTTTCACACCCTTTTTCCAAAAAGTAGAAATGTTTGTTCAAAAGTAAGAATATTTAGAAAGTGACTTTGTGCCTTCGGCTGAAAACATTGTTTCAGGAAAAACTGGAGAAAAATTTATTCCAGCTCTAAAGTGATTACAAACATTTTCATGTGCATTATTGTCAGTATCTTTTAGGCAAGGGACCAAATTCACTCCATAGAGAGATATATTTTATAATTACATCATTACTTGTTTCTGGTCTGAACTCCTAAACAGTTTACGATTTTTCAGATTGGTTTAGCTTCCTCATTTCCAGTACAGAGCTTTTTGTGTTACATCTTGCCTTCTTCAGCTGAGAGGCAGTTTTGCTGAGGCTTCCAAGACAAGTGGTAGGGGTGCAATCCTTTTCTTTACCTCTACTTTTTTACTTATGCATAACAAAGATACCATCCAGTTGCATGCTGCATAGGCTTAGTTTCAATCTCAGACACAGCCTTTCTTGAACTACTTGGTCATTTCACCCTCCTGGGGCCCATAACACATGTAATTGATCTGAATTACAGAAGGTAGATCAAGCCCAGGGCCAACATAACAAAAGAGGAGTGGGAACACTGTTTCTGACTGTTCAGCCAGTGAGCAGCATTTTTTGAGCTGTTGTGATGGCATTGCATTTGAGCAGGTGCCCATACCTCCTATAAAAAGACTAGTAAATCATAGCTCCATCTTACCCCCAACACTTGGCATCCTAGAGGACTCCTGTTGGCTGCTGGATTTGTTGCGGTTCTGATTTTTCCTTTTATTGTTGGCTGCTCGGACAGAACGGAAAAGCACTTCACTCGCCTTGAAGAATGCAACCATGAACGGTTGCTTTGACTGAGGCCCATGTCTTCCAACCAGGCCAGCAGATTTAACATTGATACTTCGACCTAAAAGCAATGAAAATCGCAAGTTAAAAAGTGAAATTCTGCCCCTCACAAAGCCACAGCAGGAGTTCAACTGCTGACTGAATCATAGCAAGGAATTTGCTACAATCCTGAATTTACATGATTAGGAAGCCTATCCACATCTTGCTGAACAGAACTTAAAAAGACAAAAAGCTCAACAATTTGCGAAAGTTTCAACGGCTTTACAGGTACAATTTCTTATTGCATAAAATTGCAGTCTTTGTGTGCTGTATGTCTTATTACAGAGGCATTTTAATTCAGTCTCATACATACATCTATAGAACCGAAAAATAAATGAGCCCCATTGCAGTCTATTTTCTGTAGAAAGGATAATGTAATGCAGTCTTCTAATTCTGCATCATTTTAGTGGGACGTGGAACCTTATCCCCAAAGCAAACGGGTAGAAAACAGAAGTCTAGATAATAAATATAATTCTTCTTTAAAAATAAATATTGCGCAGTGTTACTCAAACTGATGTTCATTCACTAGTTAAGGTAGGAAGCCATTCAGTTGTTCAAGAGAAGAGAGTTTGAAATATGTGTATTATTGACTCTGGTTCAGTTCCCAGGGGATGTGCATATTTCTTTAAAATATTTGTTCAGTCAGGACTGTGTGGTAACCTCATTACATTATGTGGTCTAAACCTCACTGAAAGAAAGGAAAGCAAAACAAGTCACTGAAACTGCATCAGTGACATTTTAGCAAATAAACCCTCGCTCTTAACAGAATTTATTTTGGCAGCATAAACACTTTTGTGCGTACGTGTATTATGCAGAGCCCTTCAACCGTCAGAAAATGAGACAGTGTCGTGTGAGGCTGTGCAGCTGTGCAGGGTGGGGACACAGAGGTCCTTTAACAGCAAGG
This sequence comes from Polioptila caerulea, assembly GCA_013397295.1. Lineage (NCBI taxonomy): Eukaryota > Metazoa > Chordata > Aves > Passeriformes > Certhiidae > Polioptila > Polioptila caerulea. Next base: position 306,851 of record VYXF01005288.1, on the reverse strand, counting down.
TAGGGGCACTGGCACCGCGCGCCGGGCGGCACCGGGGCGCCTCGGGATTCTCCTAAACCCGCTGGAAAATTTGTTATTTGGGCAGCGAAGGAGCATCTGCCTCACAAATGTATAATGCTGCTAACTCAATCACCCTGAAAAAGAACTTGCAAACAAGCATAGGAGTAAACCTAAAAGAAATAAGCATATAGGTTTCCTTTTCAAACACAAACTTACAGTGGCTGCACGCCAGAGTCTATATTTCTTAAAAAAACTCTATCACTGGCGTAAATGAAAGAGGCAGTTTGATTTGTGGTTAAAGTAGTTTCCATTCTACTTCCACTGTAACAAATGTATTAATTCAGCTCAGACTTCCTCCTTCTGGCAGCCCTTTTGCAGTAAAAAGAGAAATTAGAAGTTCCAGCCAAATACCATACCTTGAACTGACCCACTTCAATACATAAACACTTTTACAACATGTTTATTCAGGTGTAGCACTTTAAATTGGTTTAAGATGTTTCCAGTGACAGAGAGCCCAGCAAAGGCAAGAGAAGAACTGAGAAAGTTAGCAGTTATGGAGCAGAGTAATTGGCAACATATTCTGAACAATTTTGATAATTACTTTTTTGACTGCAAGGGAAAAATATATTTGTTGAAGCTTCTGGTTTCATTTTAAATGCCTTTTTAGTCTTGTGTTTCTTTAATTCTTCTTTTCATGTGTTTGAGTTACTATTAAATAATTCAGTAACATTAATTTCTATATGTTCCAATCTTCTGTTGCAAGTCAGATATGAAAAACTGTACACGCTATTCTCTATTCATAACAACATGGACAAGCTAGCTTCTTACCACAACGTTCCACATTTCCCTTCATTTCTAGAGGGAATATTTTTACTGTTTTTCTTTATTTTCATTCCAATGACTTTCAGAATTTTAATTTTATCTGTAAAATATTAATGCTTTACTGGTGGACATTTTAAGAATACTATTAGATTTATATATTGAGAACTGTAAAGGTGTGTGAAGCTTTTCTGAATTTAAATATAGGTTCTCTGAATTTACAATGGTGGATATTGTGTGCGAAGCAAAATATCCTTCAAACCAATGTGAACTCCCTTTAAAACAACTTTTAATATTATTAAGTTTCCTCTGGGTTTCCTTTAGACTTCAGCAATGAGATGGCTATTAAGATTCCACAAGTTAAGGCTTACTTGGTTATTCAGGGTATAGAGATATACTATAAAAAATTAATCCTGTAACCCACAGCCTTTTTACACTGAGAAACAGCTTATGTGACTATATTCCTTTATGTGCTTGATCTTCTAAGCAGCCAGCATAAGTTTTTAGGACTCATTTGTTCAATTCATGAATGGTATATGCCCTGGATCTGCTTCTAGTGAAGAGGAAAACTTTTAATGTCTTCTGTGGGTACATTGTTAAACTTTTCTCTCTCAGTTTATCATATACCTTAGCTTAACGGCAACTTTCAGAAGATGGAGCAATCAAAATATACACTGCCCTGGAGACACTATATTTCTTCTGAGGAGGGTCTCTGAACTGTTTGGTTTGGAAATTCAAACTACGTATGTTGTCTCCATTTTACATTGCTTCTTTTCAAAAGAAAGTTTGCATTTACAGAACTTCTATTATACTTTACTAAAAAAATAAATAAATAAGAAAGAAAGAAAAAATAAAGAAAAAAAACGGTGCATATGAGAGATATTTGCCTTCAGTCTAAAAAGTATTGCCCCTTCTTGAACAGGGGGTATTTCAAAGCATTCAGCCTCTGAAAAGCATCAAGCTTTCTGCCACAGCAGTAGCTCCATTGTGTGTGCCATGATCTTATTAGGTAGTCCTTATTTTTGTTTGTAGTGTCAATTTCAGAATACTTTTTAAAAAAAATTACTCTATCCTGAATTTCCCCTTGTAGCAAATAGCATTAATGGACTTCATTTTTGTAAGTGGTTTTATTCTATCATTCCTTGTAAACATTTCGAAAACTCTTGGCTTCAATGACAACTGAAAATCCAGGTCTCTCAGGCATGAGAGTTGTTCCATACTGTGGCATTAAAGCAATACTTTCTAAAGTCAGCTGAATGACTCAGGCTGACCTGCTTGGCTACACTTTGGGTTTGGTTTTGTCCTTCCATTGTATTTTTGATTCTGAGGATTTCAAACGTTTTCTTCAGATTTCAGAAGAAAATAAGGAAGTGCAAGTAACCAGCAGTCCTCTAATGCCTGCTCCACTGAACTTAGCCACTTCAATTGCCCCTGCACCTAGGAAAAACCCAAAAAACACAGCAGATGGTTTTACTCTGTGCAGTGATAGTCCGGAGCCTTTGTATTCTTCACATTTTGGCATGCCCTTCTCAATACTGCTCTGACGATTAATTATCTCTTCTAAGTACTGGCAGGTATATTTGGAGACTAAGACTTATTTAAAGCATTATGTTTCAAATTTGCTGAACTCCTTAGTCCTTATTCATAGGATTCTGAGTCTTTGGCAAGATATACTTGTTTGACTTGGCATTTAAACTTCTTTTTGGCTTTTATACTATTTGATAGTAAAGTGCCCTTAGCAGTTTGCATAAAAGCTTGCATGGAAGTTTGGGTTTGACTGACTGAACTGAATGAATATTATTTGCCTTCTCACATCCTCTCTCCCAGTAATAAAGGAATTGCTGCTGCAAAAATAACTGTGAAGTTCAGCTTACATAAAGGTCTATCTCAACAATCCTGTGCTTTTCTGTTTTTTCACACAAAAAATTGGAATAACACTCGGGATGAGAACTGCAGAGCCATTTGCTATGTCACTACATCTCCTTCAGGGCTGTCACATGAAGTCACATCATACGATTCTTTTTGTGAACTGATCGAGTTCCATCTTAAAAGTTCATTTCCCCCCAGCTGCTCCAAATGGAAATCAAGAGCCCTTCAAGCTTTCAATAACAATCTGTCTTGCAGTCTTGACCTGGAGACATATCCTTGTGTTTCAAAACATTCAGAAAGCTGACTTTTTCTGAGATTGCCAGTGCGGATGCCAATGACAGTAAGATCTGTGCCTTCGCTTTATCTTCGCAGACATTATATATTTTAAGTAAAATATTGATCAGACACTTATTTTGCAAAAGCTTTCAGTCATTATGCATCCTAGCCAGATTTACACTGGCAACACAGCACAATGAGTAATTCCAAAATCCATTATTTTGTCCTGAGTCATCAGCCTGCAGCAAACCACTTATTTTGTTATGAGAAACAAGAACTTATTTACTTTCAAAAGTGTTCAAGAAGTCACAAAACACATTTTACAGATTAACCACAGTACGTTAACTACTGCTAGGTCACAAGAGTTATTTTCTTGTAATAATTTTACATATTTGTACTTAAAAATTAAAAATTTAGTGATTCTGAGAATTCATTTCAACACAGCTGAAAAAAATATTAAAATTCCAATGCCACACCTACGGTTTTTTTTTGGGGGGGGAGTGACATCCAAAATGAGGTTTGGGAAAGGCCTTTTGAAGAAAGATCCTGAGTATCCAAGGTCCAATATCATTTACTGTTTGAGTAAAAAACTCATAGGCTTATAGCTCATAAGCCCATAGGCTCTGACTATGAAAGCTCGCACAGTAGTTTTCAAATTTAGAGAGAAACTTCTCTGGTTTCTCAGGCCAAACAGTACTCTTGAGAGCAATGGGACTTGAAACAAAAGAATTGAGGCAGAGTTTGGCTAACTAAGCTTATTTTAAAGAAAGACAAAAGAAAAGCTAATAATGCCAATGTGATGGTCTATATAAAACATGTCCTCAACACTCCAGCTCTAAAGTATTTTTTACTGTCTTTATTGTATTATCTACATAAACTGTTGCACAAACTTTTCCTTTGGTGGACACATTTATCTATAGCAACTTAAAACATGGTTTTGACACAAGCTTTATGTGTTTTATTAACTCTTCCTCTCCTTGGAGACTTAAGGAACTCTGACAAATGGATGGTCTTGGATACACTTCTCTGCCTTTCCTAGGTTCCACAGCTTTAGTCAAGAGAAGATTCATCCTTTGCTTGTCAAATCTTACATTTAAGTAATTTTACTTACATTTTAAGTAATTTTGGGTATCTTTTTGTGGTAATTTTGGTATTCATAAAGCCCTTAAAGAAAGCAGTTGGGAACACATAAGGAACCCTGATATGCTGTATAATATGGCAGTACCATATACGCTTACACAAAAAATCAGATGTAATTATACACAAAAATGCTCTGTAAGTACTTGATTTATCCTTTCAAGTTAATGCACTTAAAATGAGAGTGGCTTGTGGGAGTTCTGGGGCTTTTCTGCACCATTAAAAAATGTGTTCAGGAAGACAATAAAACAAGGAGAGATTAGATTAATTGGTCATCCACCAAAGAATAAAATGGATAAAAGCCTTCTGAATGGAATGGATCTGAATGGAAAGCCATTATCTCTAAGCTAATGGTGTTGAGAAGCAGATGTATCCTTCATCTGTCTGGGGAGCAGGGTGTGGGGTGATTTGCACAGCTGTACAGCCAGGACTAGTGTGCACCAGTGGTGGTAGGAGAAGGGATGGGAGCTCATTTCATCCTTCTTGGCTCTTCTGCTTCAAGTGAGTGTGCCCTTACTAATAAAGGGAGTGTTCACATGCTACAAGCTGACACAAGGCAGATCATGTCTGTGACCCAGCAGAAAACACTGGTTTCACCTGTCTGAGCAAATTAGAGTGCTGGAACTGGATCACCCACTCTGCTCAGGGTGGGAGTGTGCTCCTGGTGCATTTACATCCTTTGCCAGCTCCACTGAGAGTCAACAAGACCTCAAAGCAGCACTGCAGCACTGGGACCTTTCTCATGGGGACAGCTGCCATGGGATCACCCTGCTTTGGAGACTGAGAGACTCATCCCTCCAGCTGGTTTCACACCACAGTATTCCTGAGCATGTTTAATTTAAAACTAGTACAATTTTGGCCAAAGTCAGCTCTGAACCAGAAATGAATGTAGCTGTACTTAGGCAGTGCTTGAGCCCAAGCTAATAAAACCTGCTGAGGGGCAGGATGTATTAGCTCGGGTTCAGTGCTGTGCTAACATGGCTATATGGCTTCCAGATGGCTCAGAATTTAGTCAGAGCTCTGGCCTGCCAAAGTCCATATATGTATCAATATAAATACATATTTCCGACCTTCCCCCACTGTAAAGACAGTAATGAAGGTGAAATTGGTCCTCATACTTTGCCTTGTAAATACTATATCCATCAAGAGGTTTAAAGGTAATAATCCAGCAGCATCCTCCAGAGTACTTGATAGCTATCATGCTCATGTAAGCAAGGTGCCAAGGTTTTCTAGAGGCAGCTGTGTGACAAACTGATGACATTTAGTGTGGTAATGGTGAGGCCAAAACAACATCATATGTACAGCCAAGTACATGAAGTGGCCAGAGTGCTGCCACAGGTTGTCATGGCTTGAAAACAAACCAGACTCTCCATGCCACACCAAGAAAGCTGCCTTTCTGAAGGCTTGGTTGGGGAAAGGGACCTTGGAAGATCTAGGCTACAAGGATGAGAGTCTAAAAAAGAGAGACGGTGTTTTTTAATTTCTTCCCCAACCTGCCTGGAGAAGAACTTCACCAATCCTTCATGCAGCATGTAGGGTTAAGAACCAAACCCCCTTCCAGAGGTGCATCAAAGCATACCCAAATTCATGCTGAAGGGGCAATTGGTCTTCCACAGGCTTCGCTTGGATCAAGGAACTATTTTTTCAAAGTTTGCTTTTGCTCTGAGGAAAAAAAATACTTGAAATAAGAGTCAGAGTCAGGGAGCTGAGGGTTCCTGTTGCCTGCCCACCTCAAAAAGCAGGAAAGCCCAAAGAAACCTTCTATGGTACTATGTGGTAACAGAAATCCTAATCTTTGTTTTTTCAAAGTCGACACCAGTTTCTTCCCCTCTGGTGTGTTGGTAGATGAAAAATAAGTGAGAGCAACACTAATCTAATAAAAGGCACAGAACTACATGACTGTGGGGCTACTCAGGATGTTTTATTGAGAGCTGTGTATTTGGAATCCATTTTATTCTGTGGATCACCACCAATCACATTGCACATTATCTCCCTCTCCCATTCTCTGTAAACAACTCTAGGTTCTCCTCAGCAATGACATAAACAGAAAAAGGATTACTCTTGTAGCTGTTTATACCCCTTCAGCAATAGTCATGTTCAGATGACTACTAACATCCACTTACAAAAGTGCTAAATATTAATTTAAAGGTGCTGATCATTAGAACAAGTTTTAAGTCTTAGAACATGTGATGTATATAGGAGAAAAGGTTGTGTGGAGCTTTTCAAATTGTTTGTGCATCTGTATTGATTTTATGCTGCAATTCATCCAACACCATGCATCCATCAGCATGGAAAAGATCACCTCTCATTTGAATCATGACAGAGAGTTTTGGTGTCAAAAGTAGGTAATCAGCCAAAAGGGGATGCTTCAGAATGTTGAGGATACACTGAAAAAGAGAATCAAAAAAATCTGATCCCTAATTTACCACAGCCCCAGGGAAATAGTGCATTATATGTTGACAGCTTCCATATGTGTCATGCAAACCTTTATTCTTACTGTTCAAAATAAAATGTCCCATTAAGAGAAAAAGTCTACATTTCATGTTAAAATGAGACGTATGATACCAAATACTGTCCTAAAGAAAAAATAAAACACATTCCAATGTCATGTGGCTTTTTGTATTTTTTTCAGGATTTTCAAAGAGGGAAAAATATGAGTTAAAACAACCAGGCATTTTTCCAAAGATTTTTTTTTCACAATGTTATACTAAATAGTTACAATTTTTTTTTATTCCTTATGTAGACATTATTATTATTATTTTTGCACCACCCTCAGGGATGCAAAGAAATATATCTACACAGGTAATTGCCTAAAATGTCTCTGATATATAACTGTAAGAAAGATAACTTTTAATGATAGTGATAACAATACAGTAGCACCCTGGAGTCTCAGCAACTATTGGTGCCCCATATTAGCTCTATAAATAAATCCAGGAATTAATATGTATTTACAGACTTGATTATCCAGGACCCCAGGGTAGCACCAGAATAACTCAATCAGGGATACTCTTACTTAACAGAATCCCATTTAGTTTAATGGTCTGTTGCAATAGAAAGGTTAATGGATCAGGCCTCATCATAAATATCTCTCCAGTTATGGGGACAGAAGTACAACACCTCCTGTAAACTCGGCTGACAGCTGGAGGCATGAAGAAATGTGCTTCAGACCTGCATGGCCTGAAGTTCACTCGAGCCAAGGGAAGGTTTTCCAGTTGATTTGAACCAGCCCCTGAGCTCCCTCAGAGCACTGGCTGGAGGAAAGGTGGGTGGGGTTCTCTGGGTTACGAACCGAGCCCGCTACATACTGAGCCGTATAAAAATTCATGTTCCATCTGTACACAAACATGTCATTCAACTGCTGGTGTTTCTAATAGCTTCCAGAAGTAACAGCAACCCAATAAAAATAATCAAAGCCTTGAGAGCAAAATTGTAAGACCACGAAAGGATGATTTGGCCTGTGCTAAGCTGAAGTGGTGTAGCACAGGTCTGTCCTGTAGTTTTGAAAACTTTAGTCCCTAGAAATGGACTCCTTGTATGAATAACCTGAAAAAGGGAACAGAAAATTGGGGGAAAAGGCAAATTCCTTCGTAAGTCAAATAAGGTGCAGAAGGTAAAGCTGTTTGTGGCTTCGGAATTTAAAATAGAAAATTATTTATCATCTTTCTGATCTTGGGAGTAGGACGGGGAAATATTTACATGAGCTATTCTTTTACAATTTCTTCATTGTATTAACCTAAAGGTTTCCATTTACCCATACAAACTTTCCTGTAGTTTCCAAAATTGATGTAATTTTGAGACTAGAACCAACAAATTGCTGGTTGCAGGGTTTCTTAATGAATGCCTTTCATGGATATTTAATTTTCAACAATTTCTGTGTTCAAATCTCCTGGAAAAAAAAAAAAAAGAAGTCAAGGATGGAGTTTATTCTGGAGCAGGAAAGTTGGCCAGAAGCCAGCCCACCTAATTTGGATTCCTGATGGCGGTGTCACCTCCCCAGAATTGTAAGAGCTTTAAAATGGTCTCACTGAACCAGGCTGCCTGAGAGATCTACTCCCCAAGCAGCCCAGGCTCAGGAGTGGTGCCTTTGAAGGCTGGGTGAAGGCAGCAACAGTCTGGTCTACTTTGCATTGATGCTTTCCTTGTCCACTGGCTGTACTCTGACCCTACAGGTAACACCAGATGAAATGGCCATGAGCTTTGGTGCAAGCCTGCCAGCTCTCTTTTCAAGCATTGTGCCTAAAGGACAGTTTTTGCATAACTCTCTGGCAGCCAGGGCACTTGCTGAAAAAGTATGAGATGCTTTGTTCACAGCCCAGCTGAGCCTGAGGGAGAATTTAGATCAAAACCAATGAGAAAATGTAGCCAGAACAAAGAAGAAAAAAATATTAATCCTTACACCAGGGTTTCTTCTGCTACTCATTAACATTATGTCAGCTAAGGTTTAGATTAAATGGCATCATAGATCCCTTGACCTCTGACATAAAAAGCTTTTTGACAAAAAGAGTTAAATCTGAGTTTGCTTGTAAAGTGGTATGGATTAAGTGAACCATCACAGAAAAAACAGTATATAAGTCTCTTTTTATTAGTTTCTAAAGAAGTCTAAGTAAAGAACATTTCTTCTAAAAATATTGTTTTGCATTCAGATGCATTTTCAAATTTAATGAAGAGCATAACTATGAATAATGCAGTAGTCCAGTAAATTTGTACTAAAACCCCTACAGCTCAAAACCTCAGTTTTCATAGTGTTTTTTTCTAATTTTCGGCTAACCAAAATTTTCAAGATTTCAAACGTTTAACCCATTTAAAGATAAAAAAAATCACTTTTTTTTTTTCAAATTTAGGAAAACCAATTCCCACATTACCCTTCTATTTACCTTTCTTCAACATCATCAGCTGCTATACCTTCTGAATGGCACCGAGGCTTATTTTATAACTTTCTCAATGCTTCAGCCCAAGAAGTTCTGCAAATCTGACCAAGTTTCCTGAATGTAATCATCAGTGGTAGAACATTAAAATGGAACTTAATTTTGTATGTAAGAGCTCTTATACTCAACCTAATTTCACTTGATTCAGTCAGTTTTATAATTGACATATTCTACAGAACAAAAAATAATAGAAAATTTGCAGACCACAAGAACAGCAGGATAAAATTTGTGTTATTTGCTTATCAACTCTCAGTGAATTGTCACCCAGTCAAGTTAAAACACAGTCATCCATAGAAAGTCCCTAGCAAGGTTTGACAAGAGCACACATGGCATTGTGATCTGTAGTTTCGATCTTACCGTCCCCAGTTTCCGCGCAGAGTTGCAAGCCCAGGTTGTTCTGAGGATTAATCACCCAGTGATTGCTGGTCGCAGTAATGTCAAAGACAAACCAGCCCACATCAGAAGCTTGAGCCTTTCTTGTGTCTAACAGGAACAAGTCTGCATCCCTAAATTAAAGAAAATAGAGAGTTAAGGCATTCAGATATTATTACCTTTTTCCCTAATTTTCTTGCTGACAATTACTTCTTGGAGTCCAAATTAATAATCCTTTGACATATCCTCATTATGACACAGTACAGCATATGCTGCAGCTAACAAGTAGTTGTTAAGTATAATAAAGGTATTTCCCCTAAGAGGCCTTTCTGAAATGAGTTTCAGCATGTAAAAACTATAGCTCTGGAAATTCTGAAGAATACAACTTCCTGATATAACTACATGAAATACATAATTGAGGCTGTGTATAGAAAAAACTTCATCTTTCAACATTAGAATGCCTCAGGAAGATTTACTTTTATAAACTTTTCAGCTTAAAAGACAAAAAATGTCAAAATCACTTTCCAATTTTGACTAAAACTCAGAGGTTTAGCATTGCTAAAAAGATCTGTTGTTAATAACATATGATGGCAGCTGTATCCTATGACAAAACATGAATAGATGGCAGTTCAGACTGTTTCCTATTACTACAGATGTTTAGAAAATAAGTCTCTATATCAAAGCAGAAATTACATATCTATTCAATAATATAATTATTACATTTTAACCCTCACTTCCCTGGTATATTTTCAAATTTGTTCCCATGAAATCTTCCAGTAATTCAGAAGGGCTGCTCAGGGGAGTTAGTATAATTGTGTTACTAAATTTTTAGCATGGGTCATTTATTTGTTCTGTTTTCACATATCTCGTGAAACAATTGGTTCCAGATCATCATCTGTATTACAAATAATTTACCACAATGACCAGGCTAAACCCAAGATATTTAACTCTCATCAGTTTCATTTTACATGCTTTTACAAAGCAGCCTGCATTATTAAAAACTGTTTTCACCATTTAACCTTTTAAACCTAAATCTATAGTTATAGAAGCCTATCTCTTTTTTGCCATAAACAGTAGCCAAAACAGTACGATACAAGAAAAAATGTTTTATTCTAATTTTTTACTCTACAAGGCAGCTAAAGGCAGACTTGGCTCACGTAGATCTGGGAATTGTACTGTTGCCTTACAGACAGAATCAATATATGCTTAAAGAGAAAAGACAGAAAGGACAGGCTTTGTGTAAAAAGTGGATTTAATATTGCTAGTGTCTTGTCACTGTATTCTTACAGTGCTTAATCACAATGACACCTTAGAAAGTTCCTGTCTTATGTAAACACAGTAAATGCACCTTGAAGGCCTGATCTTGAAAAAAGTATCAAGTGCACCTTTTGAAACTGTGGTTTGTAAACAATGAGGAAAATAAGACCAAGTGAACTATGACAAGTATATGTTTACTTGCATGTGAGATATATCAACAAAATCAGGTTAAAGAGCTCAGAAATCATAAAGGAAGGTAATAATAAAAAAAAAGAAATGGAGAGAGCATTTTTTCAAGTTATCTTTTCTTTTATTATTATTATTCTGTTAAAGGATAATCTTTTGCTAGGCTCTTATCACTTCTATTCTAGTAGAACTGTGCTAATGACCACACAAGGAGAAAATCTACATTCCTCCTCTGGACTTAACATGAAGAAAATCTTACAATTCAAAAGAGCCTGACCTGTTATGCTAGCACTGAACAAATTAACAACGTACCACAAGCTCATAAATAGTGCTCTCTGGAGTCTTAAATGCCAACTTTTTTTCTCTAATAAGCAGTTTTATCAGAACTTTAAACCTGAAAAGTTTAATTCTGACTATAATAGTCTTTGAGATGTTTATTTAGAAATACTTTTGCATCACTCAGTAAATTTAATAGAAAACTGTAAAAGTGTTTGGAATATAAAATACTACAATACCACAGTGATATAATTCCACACTTGTCTTTTCTTCTCCTAGAATACATAATTGTTTTCTCATATAGAGTCTCTCCATTCCAAATTCAGGACTGATACTACATGTTCTCAAAAGTCACAATGTTTCCCATGCTAAATCAGAATAAGGCATTACTAATGGTCCAGTCCAGAAATTCCGACGAAGGACAAATTTTTGTTCAATGTGAATGTGTTACTTTGCACTGCAGCAAAAACTCAAAGTGTCTTCACTATTGATATGTCAATTACTTGTCTGTCTCCCTGCAAGTATGTGATCTGGCTAAGGTAAGAAACTTTAAAGATTTTGACAGATTGCTCTAATTCATTAACTCAGCAAATTAAATGAAAATGAGTTGGGGATACCCAAAGAAAACCAGAACTGATTCTTGAGAAGACATAGAAGAATAAAGAAAATGTATCTGGACCAATACTAGCATATACAACATAATAGCAATACAACATAGCAGCATATTTCTACAGAAATTCAAAGTATTTGTCAGGGAAAAAACCCAACTTCTTCTACAATTGATACAGATACAGGATAAAAAACCTGACCCCTGAGAGGGCAGCAGGAGCTCTGGGATCAAGGTTCCCCTATTAGCTCATGTCATTCATTCAAACTTCTCATCACATTTTGTGACATTTTTAATTTTAAAATTCTCCTCTATTCTGTGCGATCACACTTAAAATTAAAAACAGCTGCAAATTTTGGCTGAATTTTAAGAAGTATTTCTATTTAAAAAATAGCCCACAACACATAATAAAAACCTAAGGCATTGTCGTAAATAGCCCGAAATGTAACAGTGAATACATTCAGGCAGAATACAGCTGATTGGCTTTACTTTTACAGAGGCTGTTTAAGTTTAGTGATTTCAGTCTGGTCCCCAATGATCAGTTTTCTACAGGAAAAATGCTACCACAGTCAAGAATTTCAGCAGAGGCTGAAGGCAGAATAGCTAAGAAGCTCCACATCTCCTGGGACCCTTAAGGAAGTAAAGGAGGAACAAACAATCTATTTGTTCCTTGAAACCCAGAACAGTTCTTGATCAGATCAAATAATCATTACGGTGTAATAAGTCATCCCAATAATGCTGTTTTACCTCTAGCCTCATTCTCGAATCCTGCTTTTGTATCTTACTGCCACTTGAGCATTCCCTAATGTGGGAAGAACCCTCAGAGTTGAGTTAAATTAGTGGCTAGCTGCCACCAAATCATGAACAAAGATTGGGCATGTTGGATTATATTTACTTTTGTCTTGAGAAAAGATCAGGGTAGGAGTCCATGATGGGGCTCCATGAGAAGTCAGCCTGCTATGGGCAGGGCTGTACATTCTTCCTTAGACCAAACAGAAAACTTCAATCCCAAAGACTGGAGCTTCAGCAAACTCCAAGGGAATTAAACACACACACTTCAGTCGCCATGCCACCACAGAGACAGAAAAATGCCTGAGACCACAGCACAATCCTTAGCATGCAACTTGGAAACCCTGAACCCTGGGCACTCCTTGTCTGAAAGCACAGCAGGGCTGTTTGGGATTGCAGAGTCAGACACACGTGCTTCCTGTTCAAAGCAAAGAAGGGTGGAGGAGCAGTTTTGCTGTGGAATGTCACTAGTAAGGACAGTGGGACATGACAGAATCATAGAAACAGATAAAGGTTTGGGTTGGAAGGGACCTCAAAGATCATCAAGTCCCAACCCCCTGCCATGGGCAGGGGCTCCTTACACTGGGTCCTATGGCTCAAAGCCCCATCCAGCCTGGCCTTGAAAGCTTCTAGGAATGTGGCATTCACAACTTATGTGGGCAACATCTTCCTGTGCCTCCCCATCTTCACAGTTCTCTCACTTTCCCATTATATGCAGCTTCTAAAGATTTTACACCTAAAACCTCATGTACACATTTAGAACAAACCTGACGTGAAAAAGTTATGAAAATCACAAGTGAAGTCTGGGCCCAAAAGTAAAAGGTGTGGCTTTGTTGGAAAAAAAAAAAATCCTGGGAGCTCTTCTCAGGCTCTCTTCTTTCTGGAGACAACAAGGGGCTTGTGGAAAAATGTTCTTGTTTCTAATTTGAACAGTGAAGAGCTTGTGTTCTCCTCCCATCCTGTTCCACTGAGGCAGTTGTCTATAATATCTCTACATATGAGTAGAAACTGTCAGAATCAACAATAGGAGAGAAACATGTCTATATCTGAAGCTTCTGTAGTTACACTAGTGAAATTAAATGCTTGGCATTATTGATTTAATATATTAATTTAATAATTATTGCTTGTTCCTCCTATCCTGCTTCCATTAGAGGATATGGGGCTTTTATCATTGTAAATGCAAATTTTTAAATTTCTGTTTATGCATTGAAAGAAATAAAAAACATTGTTTCATGCCTTCACAGAGGCAGCTATCATTTGAACAAGTCAGATAATATTATCTGTGATTTTCATCAGAGTGGTAAACAGCTTTCCTTTCTCTAAAATAGAATACAAACCACCTATTGTGAAAATATTAAAAAACTCAAAAAGAAAACATCAAAAGTATCCAAAAAACGAACTTTTCCCATTAGTTTGTACAAAAACATCTGAGTTCTCAGGTGAAGCGCTTTCATCACCTTAGCCTTGACCTGTGCTCTTTAAAAAGATGTGTTTAGTTCCTGCTTCATTCCTCCCTCCAAGAAGTTTCTTTTAGAACCTATGTTAAAAATTTTTTTGGGAAGCCAAAGATAGAGGCTAAAAAAACCCAAAAACCCCACATTGTTTTCTTCATCCCCAAATTTACTAAGAAAACAAAAGGTATTCTGGAAGGATGAATGTTTTCCCTCCTGTTGATTCCATTGGTATAAAATGAATCCTTGTTTATAGCCATAAATATTTTATAACTTGATGTTCAGAGATCTGACCTGGAGGGAACAAGCCCAAGGATCTGTGGGCAGAAAAGAGATTTGAATTCCAGCCCAGCCTTCAAGCTAACTTGGGATGGGGTTTTATTTCCTCCATAATACTCTGCAAGTTTAAGCTGACATTTTCTTTGGTTTTGCCAAACCTTCCTAGGATAGAAATGTTTTATCAGTTCCAATATGAAGGACAGTTTTTGTTTATCTTAAAACAGAACTTTTCTCCCTCCACTTCTCTGAGAAAAGACATAAACTAATTTAATTTCAATCCCCACCTTTTGGGTCTATGTGGCTTTTCAGAAGCATCTTGGAGTTGATACCAGTTTCCAATCATAATTTTCAGATATTTAGCTACTTTGCCTGGTGACATCTGCTAATTTGGTGAGATCTTGTAGAGTCTTGGAAACATATCATACACAGAGGTCTGTAAACTCAAATTCAGGGATTTGCCAATGTGCAACATCATATATGACACTTAGGGACATGGTTTAATGGTGGATTTGGCAGTGTTAGATTTATGGTTGGACTTGATCTGAATGCTATTTTCCAAGCTAGAAAATTCTATGATTTGCTTTAGTTTTCAGTTATGCAGTGGCATGTGTTAAGTATGAACGTGTCATCTTAAACTTAGTGCATGAGTTTATCTTTTAATTACCTTCTGCAGAATTGTCGAATCCAAGCAAAAAAGCCGTGCTTTTTCAAAAATGATCAAAGTTAGACCATCTTTCTGCCTCTAAGGAGCTAAATGAGTCTTGGCTTGTAGTACCTCAGTTTCAGCAAATGGTGCATTTCCCAAATCTAGACACTCACACTGTGCATGGGACTCTGCCATTTGCACACTGAGAACATGAGCCCTCACCCACCCTGTGCATGGGCAGATAATTTGGTGAACTTGGAGAAAAAGCTGGAATAAATTACATTTGAGGGAAGTTTTATTCTTGTTCAGGGTTTGCTGTTGTTGCCTAAGAATGAATACTGCACAGGCCACAGCGATGCCTTGTCAGATGTACGCTTATGATCAAAGATTGTCTCCCTGCTTAAGACAGGCAAATGGGGTGGTATTCAACACGTGGTGAGTCCATGCCAGGAGGGTACCTGTTGGGATACTCCTTGATGATCTGATAAATGCTAATCTGGATGGTCTCATTCTCAAAGCGGCTGTTGCTCCGATCTTTGTATATCCGGAATTCGGCCGCGGTGACTGCCTCTCCATGAGGGATCTGGGTAAGGTCAAAGCGGAATTCCTTGTAGTGCCTCCGGTGGTGGGAGAAGTCCTTGTCCCTTTCAACTGCGAGAAAAAGAATTGAATGTGAATTAAAGATATTAAACAAATGCCCATTTCCCATGATTGATGGAGCATTCTTTCTGCTTGGAGGTAGACAAACATGACGATATAAAACTGTGTAAATAATAAAACTGTGAGAATAATAAAACCACAAGCTCAGACATACTTCCAGTTAAAGGAAATTCCACCAGCCCAGTATCTCCAGTTCAAAAGGAAAAAACCCTCCATGGCTTTTTATATAAATTCCAGAAGCTGTAGCGGAAAGAATATAAAAAAAATAAGCTGAAAGGGGGCATGTTGTAAAGTAACTAGAAATATGGACAAACTAAAAGCTGTGAAAGGATTTAGGAGTTCAGTGTAGCCATAAGCACAGCAATAGCAATGTCAGAACTATACATTACTTTGGAAAACACTAATTGCCTCTAATAACCAGGCTGATGAGAGGAATGCAGTTCATTTCCGTTTAACATAATAAAAGTGGTATTAAAGTGCACTGCAGTAACTATATAGTTAAGGAGCAGTTAAGTCATATAAATTAACACAAGTTGTACTCTAATGGCATGCACATCATCTTTGCAGTGGTCAGAAGAAGGAGCTATGGGTCAGTGCCAAGTGGTTCTGGCACCCCAGCAGCATAGGACGTACAATTCTGGCTTGAGAAGTCCCCTCAAACCTGTTCTTGGTGGGCAGGTGCAGTTCTCACTGCTTCTGACACCATCACAATTTAAAATAAAAAAGAAAACCTCATGATTGCTTGATTGAGGTTTCTACAGAATTTTAAGAGGAGCAAACGAGAGGATTTTCATTTACAACTGGTTTGGGTCTATTTCCATTGTCTGCTGCAGTTCTGATTCTGACTTAGAAGCAACTTTTGCAATGGAATATATGTTTTGATGTGACAATGGAAACTACAGGCCATAGTACTGGCTGATGATTGCCTCATGGGATTAATACTTCAGATTCTAACGACGTGGAAAGGAAAATGATCCATGGTTTCCACTTCCACAGAGTACAACATATCACTGACCTTTGAATAAGCTGTGGTCCGTGGGAAGACAGAATTTCTCTCTTCCGGAAAAGTTCTACCTGCCTCGGGACATACGTGCTTTGTTTTACTGATGGTGGACAAAGTCTAAAATTCAGAGTTGGGATTTGGTTTAGATAACCAACTAAACATTTATGGCTGCACTCAGCCATACATAAACTAAATGCTCTCTTCTGTAACCCCAGCTCTTTTATTGCATTTTAGTCCTCAGATCTGAGGGAGGAACAATGTCAGTTCTGAAAAAGCACACATTTGGGTTACTAAATGCTACATTTATAAATAATGTGTAAATTATTACAATATTTATATTTACATGCTCATATATACATCCCTCCCAAATAATATTTTCTATATCTATAATGTATATGTGTTTGTATCTATATAAATAGAATTATATAATTTTTCATATAAACCTACATATCTGTATTACTATAATGTATATGTTGTCTTACAAAATAGAAATGCACTAAAAGGTAAAAAAATAATTTTGGGCTTGCCATATAAGGGTATAGTTATGGACATATTAAAGTGAAAGCTATTGAACAAAAAGTATTTAACACTATTTTCAGAGCAGTAGCTACTAGTTAAGTCAGCTGTGGTCATGTAACTAGTCCTTTACCAAGTACTTCCCTGCCACCTTTTCAAAAATGTAAACTCTCCTTGCTTTCATTGGCTTTTTTTTTTTTCTTTTAACATACAAATCTGTGTTGCCTTAAGGACCACCAAAAATAAAACATATAAGCTATAAGACCACTTTATCTTCAGTGAAAATGAACTTTCTCCTGGCTGACAAAAGGAAAATTGTCTGCTAACTGTGAGGTTTACTTGGCTCAAGTGCATATTTAGCTTACATGGCTTTGCCATCGAATGCTATGCAGAAAAAGTAAAGCAGAAAAGCAGCAGAAGCATGTAAACTGGCTGCTCTGTACCTGAAGATGAATGGGCTGCTGCTGAAGAGAAACAGGATACAGTCTATTTAGCAGCTCCACTGCCCAGTTCTAAACTGTGAGATATATACAGAGATCTGACTTAAGGTTTGGGAGTTGTTTGCTTTTTTTTTTAAATACCCATGTAAAGCCTTTCATTTCAGAGGAACTTGGCAGAGATTAGCATATGCAAAAGCACTGAGCCGGGAGGGTTTTTCTTGTACAAAGAGTCTGCTGCAAGTTTCTGAGGTTATAACTGAGCATTTCAAAACTGTCAGGGAACAGATATATCAATAACCTTCAAAGGAGAACTATATTTAAGAGAGACTTAGTGTAACACAAACTTTCTGCTTTCTCTGGAAAGTATTTTTTCAAAAATTATTTATCAACATGCACGGGTTACTAAGCATTACTCACTATGAGTAAATATTGAATAATTAGACACTGAATAAAAGGAATAAATGCCACTACTCCTGGACTGAATGATTTTTATTTGGGTTTGAAGCTTCCTTTTGTCTAGTTTCTACCAAGTACTTTCTAATTGGCAACATCAGTTTAGAAACAGTAGTTGTTTCCCTATATGCTACAGTTTGGACAGAAACCTCCACAATACCCCTAATAATATCAGAGGGGATCTCTGAGGGCCACTCACAACTGCTGAAAGAATACTGACAGCCACTTTCTGGTGGGCCTCAAATTAATTGTTACAACTCACACAGATAGTACTTATCTCTGTTTCCACATATATAACCAAGGAAGATGCAACACTGTCATCTGAAAGGGACACAAGTTCAAAATTTCTTTGGTTCAAGACAGTATTTACAGGCAGGCCAGGACTTCTGAGTAGCAACAGTTTGCAGAAGTGAAGGGTTATTGGAAATAGGTGCTGAACAACACTGCAAAAACACCCTGAGTCCAAGGAGGTACAATTCCCTGCAATGAATCCAGAATTTCTATTTGCAAATTTATATCAGCCAATGTATAAAGCAAAACCAAAAAATTGCATACCAACATAGACAATATCTTGCATTATATAGCAGACTGCAAAAAAGCAGTGGTGGTGATGTTGCAATAATGACCAATGGTTAGAACGGTAGCCAAGTTAAAAAAGTATAATACTATTTAATGATATTGAATATTTTATTACTGAATATAATACACAAGTCTTGATCTCTTCTGCATCTGATAAATGCCTCATCAGGCGAGACTGTGAGCGCTCAGTAGGGTATCTGTCAGGTCCTTTGTCCTGCTGAAATGGCATGAAGTGCAGGGAGGCACCATTTCTCAAATATATTTATTTCACAGGCAAGAGCTTTTCAACACTGGCAGCCTGAAAAACACAGGTTAAGATTTCCAAGTATTCTGTCCTTTCAGAGTGTTCTCACGTCATTCCAGCCCTGCTCAGTACATCTGACAAAATGCATTTCTGTGGGACAAATCACAGCATCTGAAAGCCAATTGACCAGAAAATCAGTAAGTATTTTTTTAATCATTGGAGGAATATAGTTTTCCTAAGTGAAAAATAAGTAGAATATTAGGGTCAATGCTGATTACAAAAAAAAATCTTCCTTTGCTCTCATTGGTCAGGATTCTTAGCGCTGACTTTTAAAAATGATGTTTTTATACCACCTGAAATTAATATATGCAGCACTACAGTTACATCAGACAAATCATGGCTCCAGGGAATATCACAAACACCTGTGTGTAAGATGGGAAAGAATGATATTTTCCACCCATGTGGCAAACTGATGAAACATTCACACTGTATTAACATTAAGTCCAAGTCTAAGAAGAAAAAAGTCACATTTACAGGAAAAAAGTATTTTGGAAAAGAGGTCTTTTACACCAAAAAAAAAAAAAAGAAAAAAAGGTAATGCACTGATTTGCATTAGCAAAACTATTTTATTTCTATTTTTATTTTTTTAAAACTAAAAGCACCAAAAGCACTTTTATGGATGTATAACAAGTAATCAGTATTTTAAAAATTCAGCTATAAATGTCTGATTATGTTGACTGAGTTTAAAAAAATATAAAAACTGCTAGCAATGAGTTTAGTTCACAGTGCATGAGGGACTATTAGATGGGCTCTTTGATGAGTGATTAGCTCCACACTGACATGTGCTCCACTTTTCCTGGAGATATTGGTGTGTGGCTGTGACACATGGGCGAAGTGAAAGCTGCTTTGGCAAATGGGTGACAAAGCAAAGATATGCTGAAAGACATGTTATAATAGGCTGATTTTACATTATAAGATCCCAGGATCCCAACTTGATTCACAAACAGTGAAGTCTCACTAATCAAATTAATGTCACTTTTTAACTACTAAACATATGTGCCAAGGAGGGTCTTACAGGCCTGTGCCACTATAAAGGGTCATTTTCACTAATCTCACTGAATTTCACTGTTTGACTCGAAATTCTTTGTATAAGTACTAAGTAAACCAGTCAGTTTTAATCACTCCAAGGTGATAAAGTTTACAGTAAGCTGATACACTACAAACGACACTCATTTACATCTTGAATATAATGAAATGATAGTTTATCTACAGTGAACACTTGTGGTTATCTGACCAAAACAGGTCAAAGGTTCCAGGCATTTTCTCCTGAAATTACTCAGTGCTGCCTCTAATGACTGATAATTGAAAGCAGAGACTGGAAATATCAAATGTGGTAGGTGACAGATAAGCAACAGATTAATGCAAGTACTCTGCTACAGGACACTGAAAGGTCAGAGGCCCTAGGAATTAGCTATTGTGCTACTGTGAAAAGACAGACATGAAATAGCTGCTGTTGCTCATTCTTTCTCTTCTCTTCTCTCTCTCATTCAAATTCCAGTATCATAGATGAGAGTTTTTAGAGTGACTTATCTTTCATAAATTAAAGCAACAAATGCTTTCTGTGTGGAAAGGTAAAAAGTGATTCTAGAAAAGCATATAGGGTTAAAAAATCCCCCCAAAATAAAACAGCTATGCTAGGTGGAAATATTTTAATGAAGTGCATCTGAGAGAAGTTAAGGACATTTATCAGAATATTATTCTCAGCTGAAGAGAGACCAGATTACAGACTCTAAAATATGTATTTTGATATTTTTAAGCTTTGTAACTTTTTTGGCTTGTAGAAGATGAATATCAACTTTAGAAAATCACTTTATCAAGGCAGGCATACCTTTCATCTTCTCACCCCAGAAATCCTAAAAATGTAAAATCTAGTTAATATTGAAGTGGCAGCCATTTCATTCTGCTCATTGGCCTTTGAATGAGGATTACAATCTTCTAAAAAAGGTTTTAAATCAGGATGACTTTTAAAGCCCAAGAATGAAGAAAAATAATTTCCCAAAGAGGTGATTAAAAAACAAAAAAGCAGCAGACTATGATTCTACTTCTCTAAGGACTACTGCTTTACTAGATTTATCTGTTTTTTAGAATGGTAAATTTCCTGATCTGAACTCAAGGAATCTATTTTGAGTCAGACATCAAAACTGAAAAAAATAGTCACCTGTCCTTAAAGCACTGCTTTGGCCATCAGAGATGGCTGTCTGATATGGTCAGTGGAGAGACAATTCTGTTTGTTAAGGGTCAACTGTCTTGTACTAGCCAGTAAACAGAACAAAGGAGTTTATTTACATTTCCTCTTTAGTCCACTGCAGCCCCAGAAAATCAGAATGAGATAGTGCTTGCTCAGTTAAAGGACAGTTCAATCCTTATCAGCTGATTTCAATGACTGTATCCAAACTGGCAGGATGCCAGTAGCCCAGCAGTGGGACATCCTGAGCCATTCCACAGAAGAAATGCAGAGGTTGAGGGCCAAAATGAGAATGAAATAAGTTTTTGTTCCCATATCTGACTTTTTTTATTATTTGACATTAGACATTTACCACTTACATTACCAAAATCATTCAGCTGAGCATTTTAACTACAAAACTTCAGAGTTATGCATCCCATTGCATGTCTTCCATTTAGGATAAAGCAGTTTTCACCTCAGAAACATGGTGGGATGGCCTGCAAAACTGAAGTGCTGCTAAAGATGGCTCTAAACCCTTGAGAAGGGATAGGCAAGGAAGGAGAGGCAGTGAGGTAGCCTTCTATATTAGGGAATGTTCTGATTACTTAGAACTTAATAATGTGACAACAGGGTTGAGTGTTTAACCGTCCCTCTGATAGGTTAGAATCAGAGGGAAGGCAAATGGCAGATATCCTAGTAGGAGTCTGTATAGACCATATAAGCCAGGATGGAGAAGCAAATGAAATGTTCTACAAGCAGCTTGGAGAAGTCTCCCAATCGCCAGCCCTTGTTCTCATGGGGAACTTCAACTTACCAGATGTCTGCTGGAAATACAACACAGCAGAGAGAAAACAGTCCAGGAGGTTCCTGGAATGTG
Source organism: Polioptila caerulea (assembly GCA_013397295.1). Taxonomy (NCBI): domain Eukaryota; kingdom Metazoa; phylum Chordata; class Aves; order Passeriformes; family Certhiidae; genus Polioptila; species Polioptila caerulea. The sequence continues at coordinate 284,966 of VYXF01005288.1, read as the reverse complement.
TGGAAGCAAATTCCCTAACACAGCTGGTGAGAGATTCAGCTAGGGAAATGGACTTGCTGCTAGTGGAACAGAGAATGAGTGGTGGGTGATGTGATAGTTGGAGGCCTCTTGGGCACAGCAATCACAAAATTATGGAGTTTTTATGGAGTTTTTAATTCTTGAAGGAGTAAGGTAGGGATCAGCAGAACTGCTTCTTTGGACTTCCTGAGGGCAGACTTTGGCCTGTTTAACAGGTTGGTTGGCAGAGTCCCTTGGGAGGCAGACCTGAAGGGCAAAGGAGACCAGGAAGGTTGGACACCCTTCACGAGAGGAATGTGAAAGACCAGGAGCAGACTGTCCCCATGTGCCAAAAGACCAGCCAATGGGGAAGAGGAGCAGCCTGCCTGAACAAAGAGCTTTGGCTGGAAATCAGAAAAAAAAAAATAAAATGGGAAATTTATGTACTTTGGAAGAAGGGACAGGAAATCAGAAGGTCTACAAGGACATCATGAGGTTATGCAGAGAGAAAATTAGAAGGGCCAAAGCCAGACTATAATGTAATCTGGGTACTGCCTTAAAACTCAATAAAAAAGGTACTGTAAGCACATCAGCAACACACGGGGTGCTAAGGAGAATCTCCATCCTATTGGATGTGGGGAAAAACACAGTGACAAAGGATGAGGAAAAGGCTGTGGTACTTAATGTCCTCTTTGTCTCCCCCTTAATTAGAGCTGGGCCAGTTTTTCTCTGAGTGCCAGCTCCCTCAGGCTGAAGACAGGTACAGGGAGCAGAATGAACCCCTCAAAGTGGTGCATTTGTCAGTGAATGTTTAATACTCAGAGTCAATGATCTTAAAGGCCTTTCCCAATACAAATTATTCTATGATTCTGTGCTATCTTACATAAAAAATGTCGGCAGAGGTTGAAAATAGGAGTCCCCAAAACTACATTCCACACATACCTTATCTTAGACACGAAAGTCATTGTCAGAAACCTAATCTACATTCAGATCCCCTTCCAACTCGAGCAAAGCTATTTCCTTTATCAGTGGAGATTTTGCTTATTTAGAAACGGCAAGTCTGGAGATTTTTTTTTCATTGCAACAGTTCTGTTTCTTAAAAACTGATTTATTGCAGTACTTTTTGAGTTTCTCTGCATTTATTATTATTATATTGTCTTTATTTAAAGTAATTACATATTTAAAGATGTGGGTCTGAAATAATGATGTAAATTACTTTCACATGAAATATACTTTCTTTCCAAAACACAAAGAATAAAGTTTGATTGGTCATATACAGAAGCTAGATATACTGCTGTAAATTTAGAGTTTTTTCACTAAATTCTTTATTTTCAGCTCAGCTACGGACACCAATGAGCAACATTTTCCTATTTTGTTTACCAAAATTAGAGGTAGTTTAAAAATCGGTTGATGAAACACTGTGCAGTCAGTGGCAGTTTTAATAAATGAAATATTATTTATCAGATCCAAATTTTTATGATAGAACATCCCTTCTTTAATTGAACAGACTTACTGAACTGTATGAATTACATAGTAATTCAAATCAAATTAAAACCAATGAAGAAAAGACTTCAACAATGGCAACAGAATCTAGAGCAAGAAGAAAAAGAGAAAACATAACAAAAAAAAATCAAATCAACAAAAAAACACATTGCATGTCTTTTTTCAAAGCAAATATTTCACTTATTCATTTTCTTTAGCCCTCAAAGAAATGTATTTCAATATCCCATACTTTATAAAAAAGAAAAAGTAAAATATATTAATGTATTTTAACCCAGCATGTAGTATTACATCTTATGAGAGTGCTGTTCTATTATTAAAGTGTTCACTTCTTCATTTTGTTATTGTAGTCAATAAGATCTCATAGATCCTTGCCAATTAACAAAACACAAACTCCAAACAGTGTAAAGACTAAAATATGATTAAGATGGACTTTCAAATTATGTGATTTCTACTTTCTAATCCCCTCAAAATGTGCATGCAATGTTTTCACTTTAGTAAAGTGATAGACAGTACCCAGGAAAATACTGAAAGTTATACACCCATGCTAGAATATAAATGAATATGTAAAAGGATAAGTTTTGGGGTTTTGTTTCATGAATTATTTTAAGAATTAGAACTCACTTAATAGTTAAAAGCTTCTAGCATTCACCATGAGAAGGAAAGAGTTCCCAGAAATCATATAACAGTGCCTGCCAGCAACTTTTATAAGCAGATATCTAAAGAAATGCCTCAATCAAAGAGGTGTAACTGGGCTTTGCATTCTCACACATAATCTCCCAGGTGATCTGGACACTGTGAGATTACCCATTATACTTTCTTGTTACTTTATATTAAAATATGGAGTGAAATAGAAGTTTTAATGAACTTGCTGGTCTTCATTCAATAAACAATGTTTTGTTAAAAATTTCATTGCTTAACATGTGTTACTCATTCAATTTACTCTTCTTCCAAGTCAAATGCACTTGCTCAACAAGTCAAAACAAGTGCTACACTGCCAGCTGGTCCAATAATAATTAAATGCTGGAAGGCTTTCAGTTGTTGATACAAAATAAGTGGGAAAGCAGCACCCTGCTTTTCTTATACTGCCTTGAACCCAGCCAAAACAAGAGGGGAAGTAACCAGACAAAGAGATCGAGTTTTAAAAGTGAACAGAACTTTGAGACTCTAAGTTTTGGTATTATCACAATCCTAAAACAAAAGATAGTTGGCAATGTGACTCCTCAAAATCTCCTTTTTGTGATGGTTTTGACAGTATAATGCACTGCATCTTTCAAACTCACAAATGCAAATCTTTCACTCCTGTTTCTCAGCTGTTGCATGAAGCACAACAAAAGATACAACTGCACATATGTGCTATTTAGTCTTTAATAAGTAAGGACCCTGTGGTTTCTTCATTGTTTTAAGACACACTATTACAAAGGCACTCCAGTCACAAATACATACATTAATCTAGATCTACTAGATTTCTGATGGCATTCAGTTTCATCAGTGATAAATAAATCTTTACTTGGAAAAGTAGAACTCATCAAAGATCCCTCTATTACATAGTTCTGAGCTAATGCATAGATAAATTAGCTAATCCTCACACCACCAAGCCTCAGGTTGCTAATTTTTTCTGCTGTTTTCAATGATGTCTACTTTGCCTCACCTTTGTCAGTAAATTTTGATAGCATCTGTCAATAGACTTCCATTTTTCTCACATTTAATTTTGTTTTTCTATAATCACAGATCATCACAAAGAAAACTAACAATTATTGCCAGGTTTCTGACTGTGTGAAAGTCAGGATGTCAGATCAACACAACCTCAAGGTTAACAAATGACAGAAAAAAAATCTCTCTTGGGTTCAGCTGCAACTGGATAGAAACAAAAGTTATACCTCTGGGATCCAATGGTCAGAAAATAGGTGTAAGTTATAACTGTTTTGACACTGTAAAAGTATACAGATGGAACATAACTTCTGAGGAGGGTGAAAGGGCATATATCATCATAGGGCAACTGGCAGGGGAGGAAAATCTAAACATTAAAGTGCACTCTATCTTCTCACATCTCCTTAGTTTCTGCTCATGTTAACCCTCTGCTCACTTCCAGCCAGAGGTGGCAAGTGACTCTACCTTTTACCATTCAAGCATGTTGTCTGACAAACTCCATCTATTTTCTGCTGTAGAATTTGTTGGAAATGCTTCCATGGAAGTTGTGTCTGCACACCAAACTGGATACGACTGGATAGCCATGTTTTCTGCTTACTCTTTGCTCACATCTGAGTATTTTAATACTACCCATACTCATTATCACTGACCAAACATTCCATGAAAACAGTCCAGCTGTAACAAGTATAAGGAAGGAAGCCCTCAGGAACATCTCATTTAGAGAGTAGAAGGCGACTTCTTCATATATAAGAAATAAAAAAAAATTGCTAGAATATTACAAAGACGGGATATCAAATACTGTTGCAAAAAAATAACTCCTCACAGGCCATGCACTTAATTATGTCAGCTTGGCTCAAATAAATTCAGACATCATCTGATTTACACTTTTGTTGCACAAATGTATATTGGGCTAATCACTATAATGAATCATCACCTTAAAATTAAAAATGTAGGGAGACTAAATTTCATTTTTTAAAATCTGCTGGCCCTTGTTCTGAATGTTTGTCCTGCTCACTCTTGCTGTTGGCCAGCACTGAGGACCTGCCTAGGAAAGCCTAGGCAGTGCTGCTGAGGAACAGAGCAACGGGGCCAGAAGCACGGCAGGGGCAGGCCCTCACACACATTACACTGGGAGAAAACGGGAGGAAGATGAGGAGGAAGAGCAGAAAGGAGACTGGCCAGGGGTCATGAGGAATGGCACCTTCAGATGGCAGGTTTTACCAGCCAGTTTAGGATCTGGTTGTGCTTTTAACAGCTTGTTAAATGTGTGCCCATGGAGCCAAAATTTCAGTTCATGAGTGTGCCTGTGTACCAGTTCCAGCTGAGTGATGAACACCTTTCAGACAAGGTCTCCTGTGCACACACATGCTAATGAGCACATCTTGTGTATTTTGCATTTATAAGGAATACTTACAAATATGGAGGAAGCAGAATCAGAATACAGGTGATAGGCAATCATAATAGTGGCAATATGCTGTTAATCTTAATGACATTACTCTCTTCATTCTGACCCAATGAATTGCAGAATGAACTTGAACTAACTGACCTCAAGATTAGCTCAGTTGTCCAGAGCATGGTGCTAGTATGACTGAGGCTTCATATGGGCCATTCACTTAAGAGTTGCTCTTGATCCTTGTGAGTCCCTTTCAACTCTGAATATTCTGTGATCTGTGTCTTATAATTTATTCCACAGCACCAATCGCCTCCGGATTTTGCATTAAGTCATACCATATTGCCATAGAAAAATATATATGTACACACATTTTAGAAAATTATAAATATATTTAAGATATACATATTTAAATTAAAAATTTGATATATCTAAAAGTGTTTGTCCTTGTAAATGTGATCTCATTATATACAGCCTCATTAAACATGATTATTAATTTATTTGTTTAAAAAGTGATGAAAAAAAAAACCTTTTGAAGAACCATAGTTGATAGCTATAGATATGATATAGAAGATAACCAAGAAAAAAGAAAAAATTTTCATTCTGAAATAATATTTTATTTTAAATTATTGTGATATACAGTACTATATAGTGTCACATTATACTGCCTCTCAAAATTCTGAAAAATAAACCAGCCCTTCCTGAATGTCATCATATTTAACTGTATGTTTTTGGGTATACTATCTATTCCTTAACATCCAAGAGGATTTAAAAATTATGATCTTTTGAATACGTTACTATGACATCCAGCAAATTCTGTGTTTTATTTTTAATCATATAAGCTTGTAATTTAATTCAATGCTCAAAAATATTCAAGTATGTAAAAGCAATTGTGTCTAGTTGAACTACAGGTTTAACCTTCCATACATGAAAAACAGTACAGAGTTTTAGCTTCCACAATAGCATTTAGTTCATGGTAACAACCATGGGCAGCACTGCACTGGTGAAGAGCTGAAGAGCTCACAGCACAACCTCCAGTAACTTATCTTTTTATCTAGAATCTGACTGCTGAATAATAAACCATTGCAATAATGATGATGTACAGTTCACCACCACAAACAATTAATTTTTTATGATATTTCATTCTGCAATAAGTCTAGTGATCACTGTTACAATAAAACAAAATTGAAGGTGTGTTCTTTCACCCTGCCTTAAAATTTTGGGATTAAATTTTCACCTGGTAATGATAATTTTAAAACATCTATTCCCTTTTTTCTTCATGTATTTTAGGAAATCAAGTTTGTTACAAATTTGTAGAAAGTAAGCTATGGAACAACAACAGAAAAGGAAACACACACACACGCATATATCTACATCTATATATCATCACTAGTAAAAAGAGAAATTATGTGGTCAATGCCAGGTGTTTCAAAAGCCATTGACTATATAAAAAGCATTGTGAAATAAAAAGTGCTTGAAGTTGCTTTCTGAGATTTTAGAGTGACCATTTTCAAGAACTGCAGCTCTTTCTGGATGCTGATTTGTTTTCATTTTTGTTTTTCTGCAGCTGCAGGGGATAATTGTTGATCTTTAATGACACCTTAGATGTGCTCATAAATCATCAATGTACAGAAAATCTCGTAGCAAACACACAAGTCTCAAAAAACTCGTGGGAACTGACAATTCTGTGGAAGCTTAAGAAACTGAAATTTTGGAAAACTATGGAGATAACATTTGTGGAAAGAGAGGCTACTGTCTTTTTTATAATCAGATGTGAACTTCAGCCCTTGCAGTACTGTTGCAATCTCACTCCTTTCTTGATTTCTCTTTGGAGAAATACCCAAGCTGTTATTCAGAAAGGACAAGCCCTTCTCAGAAAAATAAAAAAAAAAAGCGTGACTTTATTCACAGAAGTACCAACGATCCTAAATGGAAAAGGACTGGTTTAAGGATCTAATTTTGTCATCCATGGATGAACCACAGCTCTCATTACCCTCACTACAAGATTACTCAGCACCTCATACCACTGAATTCTGCTGCCGTTTCAGTCTTCAGGTCTTTGGAGCAGATCCATAAACTCTCCTCCTTATTTAAAAATGTTACAACAGGATGTAATTAAGTACAATTAACAAGGAGGTCAAATGGTCATCTGATAAACACTGGTCCAAACAGGCAGCTTGAAAGGTCAGGGCTGCTAAAGCCACATAGTATTGATGGGAAAGAATATTATGATTTAAGGGTGAAAAAATTCCAGTGACTAAAACTGAAGAGATTTACATGCTTTCTATATTACACACACAAAGCCATGCACACGGACTGATATGCATGCACACATGATTCAGAGAGACACAAACCTATATTCTGAGAGCAAGAGTTCAGCTAGCCACACTTCCTCTCCTCTTTACACTAGACCACAAATCTCAGTTTTGGTGCTTAAATTCCAGAAAATTTTTCATTTTCATTATTTTGTAAACTGTCTGTTTTAAGAACAGCAAACTTGTTGCCCTTAGAGATGAGCCTTTTTTAGCCCTTTCTAAAATAACATTTGAGATCATTATGAGGAAATGCAAGGTGCTGTGAGGCTTTAGAAGCAAAATATTTTATGGAGCACACAGCCACTGTAAAACAAGGCTTCACAAAGAGGAAAGGTACAGCAGTACTCTGCAACTTCAAAGAATGATGATGCACTGAAGAGAAAATGAACACAGGAGTATTTTCCATCCCCATTTTATGGACTGGAAAACAGAGGCACACTGTTTTCATTCTCTATCTGAGGCTCTTCAGGATTTTCCTATTAGGCTGCTCTGACATTTTACTCTCTAGCTTGGCTAGGAGTGGAACTGACTCACTACAAAACCTTTGCACACATTTAGTTTTCATGTATGAGGCAGCAAGGTAACCTGGTCAGGAGCAGCAGATTAACCTTTGGGATCACTAGCATGTTATGACTTGTAGTTTTTGACAAATATTCCAGCTGAGCTAACCTTGGGAACAACCTTCCCAGAGCTATGTTCCTGCTGGCTCTCCACCATCATAAATCACCCCAAAGACCACAGCTGTTACGGGGTTGTACACTGGGCTTGGGCTTGCTCCCATAGCGATATCACCCACACTACTGTTCTCCCACTCTTCCAACATCTCAGCTAGCGTTTTTGAAAACTGTGCCACCAGAATCTCAAGGCTCTAGGCACCAGATGCCATCAGATACCATCTGCCCACTGCTCCAAAATCAGAGTCCCTGCTCATTCAATGTCCTTGCTCCTTCTTTTTCTAAGGCCTAGAACAAAACAGAACACATATTTTTTCCAGAAATTTGTTCTTTGTCAGAACAGAATTTAACACCTCTACATCCAAAAATGAGGCCATTCACAATTGAAAAAGTCCAACACAATGACTTTTTGAAATTGTTTTGCAGTATCTTATAGCTGCATACCCCATGTGTATTTTCCCTCTATTTAAAAAAAAAAATGTTTTAAATGGATATGTCTAGCCAAATTTCTCTTAATTGGCAATAATTACACTGGAATAGGGGTCCAGCTTTATCAGATCATATGAATTTAACTTCATTAATTTGACTACAGTCAAATATCTGTGAATTAAAGCAACAATAATTTCATTTAATTGACCTAGTCAACAAAGGGATATAATTACAGAATCATCAAAGCTGGAAAAGACCTTAAGATTCTCATGGAGTCTGAATAAGTAGCATTGTTAAGCCAGAGAAAGATAAATTTTACAGAAATTTCAGTTGTTCAAATTTCTTCCTCATCCTGATTCTCCATGGAAAAGAGAATTATGTGAAATTTTGCTTGTGCAAAGTCGCTGGTTATTAGCTACAGATACATATCATGAACCAGCACTAGCTGTTCTTGTTAGTTTTCTAGATTCTGACTCATTAATATTTTTTGCCTCAATTTGCCTTGAATTACAGTGGGGAAAAAAGTACAGCCACATTTTGGTGAGGAACCACATGTGCCTCACATACCACGTGTGTATTAAGTGGTACAGTAGTAGTTAATAAAGCCACATTCTGGATCTATTGCTCCAGAATAATTGCTCGAAAAGAGCTGGGAACTAAATGCTTAAATTCACCTCTTGGAGCATCTCTCAATAACTGGGAAATTTCTGAGTGGAGAGCTGAGCTATAAAATCTTTCCTTTTCTACTTATATTACAGTCATGTTTTGTATAGAAGCAAATTCATAGTTCAGTACAAAACATAAACCAGCTCTTGCTTGGTGTACCCCACCCACAAACTTAAATAATGTAGTTGTCAGGGTTGACAAGTTCTGCCTGCTGTAACATTTTTGTGTTTTATAGGAAATTTTAACCAGGGGTGTTATTTTAAGAGATGAGCAAATGGGGAAACCCCATGGCCTAGCCAATAAATATGAACTTTAGGTGCAATGGAGCACTCATAAATATGACTCAGAACAAGGGGATTCATTGTTTCTCCTGACCCCTCTTAGCTGCTCCTCTGATCTCAACCTCCGTGTGCGTCATGGCAGCCCTCATCCTTTAACCTGCGGTTTTTAAAAGCAGCTTCTAAGTTATTTACGGCTGCAAATGTTAGTAGCCCGTCTGTGTACTCCCAGCACACGCATACCGAAGGGGGGAGACGCTGCATTTTGTTTTGCAAGGATGAAAAGTTTTGCCTGGGAAGCCAAGTGCCTGGGGAGTCTGAGGTGGCTGCTCTGCCACGAGGGATTCAGAAGAAAAGTGCTCCCTTTGCCTTCAAGGCTTGCTCAGAGAAGAAACCCATACCTGCTCTAATTTTGCCTTTCATTTGTACATTATCCACCTTTATCATGCTCTATGCTCTTTGCTCTTTCTTCATCTGCACTCACCTTCTCCCTGCCATGACAGACTTGCACTTCTCTAATTCTACTGGCATGGGAAACTCTCTCAGTGCTGCAACATCGCGCTCCATGCGAGGCACAGAGGAGTAGGACTAAATCTTCCAGCAATTTCTGCACAGGCTGTTTCTCTGTTGTGAACCTTTCCCATGCCCAGCAGGTCTGTATCCAGCCCTGCACATTGGCTGCTGCCCACTGAGAAGAGGGATGTCCTCCTTCTAAAGCCCAGCCTGTGCTTTGCCGTTTTCTGTCATGCCGGCTCTCATTCCTTCCCTCTCCATCTCCCACATGGTCGCCTGGTCTCACCACTTCTCAGACTTTAATCCTTTCTACAGCCAAATGCCACTGACATCAAACTAAAGTTCACTGACCCTGCCTAGGCAGCAGGGGTTAGAGACAAGGGAAAGGACAAGGAGGAGAGGATAGAGAAAAGTGTGGGAAATAATTATGAAGTCTGGTAGCAGCCAGAGCTCTCCTGAAGCCCTGGGGAGCCTTTCTTTAGCTGGAGGCTGCAATTGGCACTTCATAAACTGTTCATTCTCAGCTACGTGGAAACACCAGACGACACCTAGAATGATCAGACTGCAATCAATCAATTTTTTCCAAATTCTGTTAGTTTGTGGGCCTATGAGAGCAAGCTGAAAGGAACTGCCATGGCTAAAAAGAAAAGAAAAAGCAATTGCCCCTGTCATAATTACCCCCATAACTCAGGCGGTAAGTAGGCAGGTAGCCACAGTAAAATTATTTGCATAATTTATCATTCAGAGAAAATAATAACAGGAGCAATAAGTGCAGGGGACGAAAGAGATGGTAAAGTTGTCCAGTTATTTAAGAACACAACCCAGAGTTTAGGGAGAGAACCAAGAGGGTGTCCATCCAATCCATGGTAAGATTCCTCCCCCAATACTCTCCACACAGAGATGTCTCCACAAGCCTGCCTCTTTCTCTTTCATGGTTAGCCAGGGTCTCTGCCAGATTGTGTTTTCCTGGGAAAATATGCACTGTACAATACATACAATCCCCAAAACCCCACCCAAAGTCTGTGTTTAGTCTGGAAAGGAACACTTTCTAAAGAAGAAGCGGAACTGGGTCAGCAGTTCTTCCCAATGGGAAAAATATTAATAATAATATATATTTTTATATATCCATGCATATATATAGCTTTTCACCATGCACATCTAACCATCTGCTAAATCAGTTTCTCTTCAGTTATCTGAAAATTCTTTCAAACCTTTCGGCAAGGAGAGTCAGACAGTTTTATACCCCAGTTAATGGAGAGCTTGACATTTTTTTGGCTGGGTAGATACAATAATTTACTTGGATTTAAAGTGTTAACTTTGGCAAAAAAATTAATTGACAGCTATAAAAACATTATTTTGTTAGATGATATTTATGGATCACACAAACTTATTTTGAGGTAGAGCTATAAAGTTCTTAAGAATCATGTAACTTGAGAGATTTCAAAGGAAATATAAAATATTTCAATATAAAACAAAGGTAGTGTAATTCAAAAAAGGATGTGGAGAATATTTCTTGCTAAAAATTAAAAGCAATCTCTAAAAGCCTGCTCTGTCATTGCACAAAAATTGGTTAAAACATCCAGCTGTAAGTATTGGATGAGGATTTTTAGCTCATGTCATCCTGTCCTTTCGTTCTAGAAACAAAGAAAATTATTTTGCAAAGAGTTGTGTTAATATTTAATTTGATCATAGAAATTTTTTCATAATTCACAATTATTTCTAATACCTGACTGTACTAGGTCACAAGAAATTAATTCCGTTCGCTGACTGGGTGACAAGACTTTAATAAAGGGGCAAAAAAGTCGTTGGATTTCAAAATGCCAAGTGATGTCTACTTCTGATAAAAATTAAGTGAGATCCAATTTGCTCTAAATGTCATGTAAAGGAGTGAAAAATGACACCTTATTGACTTGGGGTTGCCACTGAATAGAAGCTTCACAAACATTTTCTCATTTTTTTCTCAGTATTGATCCAATTACACAGTTAAAGACATGGGGTTTATTTGTCATTTAACAAGTTTTATCTCTGCAATAGCATCCCCCTGTTCAAGGCAAGATAATAGTGCTCTTTCCATCACTTCAGCTAGGGCTGTGTCAATATTTTCATTAGAAGCCTGCATTTATACACTAAAACAGTACCACAGCCAAAGAAATTCACGTACGGTTAAAATTAAGACAGAAACATCTGAAATCCTGTGGAAAAGAAAGAAAGAAAGTGTGCTCATTCCTAAGCTTTAGGAGAGAAGTTAATGATCCTGAGGCCTTTTTGGGTGTATCCTTCAAACCCCTTCCTCAGCTCCTGGCATTTTATAGCTTTGCACTCCATATTCCTTGCTGATGATATGTTAGCTGTGAGTGGAAGGTTGTAGAAACTGAATTAGCTTAATTTAAGAAACGAGCTACTATGTATGCTCAGGGTCTAATTGCAGTAAGGAATCCTTTCTTTTTCATGTATAACAAAAATATATTTGTACAGGTATTTGGTGTGGATTGATGTACTATAGGCTTCTTGAAGTAGCTGTAAAATTTGTTCTATGCCATGTTGGCATTCTTTAATGAACACAATAGCCTATAAATCTTTTGAATTTATGTATTTATTTAATAATTTGGGTTTTAAAGAAGACTATAATCTATACAACCGTGTTCAAAGTTGGGATAGAGAAGCTGGAGAAATAGGAACAGTCCTCTGTGCCTCAGATAAAATTTCTATTGATGGTCTGTTTTAAGAACTGAACACAGCATGTACGGTTTCAAAATTATTCTAAGATTGTGGAATCATTCACATTGTCTGTGAAGAAGAAAAAATGTCTTTCTGGGGTGTACTGGTTACTTTAAAAATCTCAATAATTATTGTATCCTTCTTAGCACATGTATGTCAGGGTCACAAATTTTATTGTGATCTTCACACTCAAGATTTTGAAATTCATTTCATATGCTAAAAAAGAAAACATAACAGAAAACCACAAAAGCAGATACACATCTCCCATTTTATGGAAGGTTAATATCAATTCACAGGAAAGTATTAAGAAAGCAAACAGACTTGCTTAGCAAATGAAACAATCTGTTAGGAGAAAAATTAACAGACGTGTTGTAAAAAAATGAAAATACAGAACATTTGAATGGCATGAGAAGGAACACCTAAGTATAGAGGATTTAATGATCACATTGATGATAATTGAAGAGTCAGTATTTGAAATGTTTAAATGTAGTTCACAAAAGGGCTGCTGTTTTTCCAAGCCTCATCCATGTAGATCTATTTTATTCAATCCCCCTCTTTTTGTAAGAGGTGAAGAGTGGGAACACTAACATTTATCTTTAAAAAGTCCTTCCCTAACTAAATTTTGAGTGAGCAAAAAGTAAGTTGGACTGTGCAAGTATTATTTGCCTGTTCTCTGGGGAACAGGGTATACTATATATGTCATTTTGGGAGACCAGCCAAAAAGAAGATGCCAGAACTCTAAAGAGTTGGGACTTTGCAATAATATAATAAAATATTATATTAGGATAAAAAAACACCCAGTCAGGAAAACAAAGTTCTGAATTTGAAGGTGATATAATCAGATCTTTGAAAACCCCAGTGTGTTTAGTGGAGGATTTATTCTTTGCTGGACCAAACCCAGTTAACTCCTCTGTTACACCCATCAATATTTATGGCAAGTTGCCAACGCACACAATCTTACACAAAACACAGGACAAGACATAGTCTCTGTCTTGTATCTTTCAAGAAAGAAAGAGTTGGAAATTCTGATTAAAATTTCAGTAGAAAGAGCAGGTGTTTACAATTTTTACTTCAGGAGAAATAAATGCATTCTTATTTTTCTCCCTGGTTGCTTGACAGAATTATGATTGCAGTTCCCTTGATATAATTTTCTAAATTTGTTTTTGAAGGTGAGATATTGGCAGCTCCAACAGGTTGGGGTTTTAATCAAAGTTAGTATATAAGTTTGATTTTTTTATTCTTGAATATAAAATTATTTCCTTTTGTCTATTCTTTCTTTACTTTTTAATCTTATTCAGTCTTTTCAATCCTTATGCTTGATAATTTCTATCCAACATCTCAGCTACATATTTCTTGTTTCAATATATATGTCTTAAATTGTTATAACTGGTACAACTATATACAAAACTTTCAATTTAAAACATCATGATGATCGATAGAGTTTTATAATTACACATTATGTAATTAATGGTGTGCAAGTATGAGCATGGTGAATACTACTTTCTGAGCAGATTTATTTGATGCAAGTTGACTGGGGCTTCAATTCCAAATCCATTTGAGTTATTACTGTGCTGCATCAGCATTTATTGATTTTAAGGTAGAGCATTAGCATTCCCTTATCACTGCATATTTTTCCCTATTCTCCATTAAAAGAGCTTGCCCTCCTCTGTCACAATCTCATACTTAATAAATCATATGAAATGGTTACACGTTTCCATGATTTATTTCATTTTTATGTTAATTATACTGAAACATAGGATTGTTTAATAAAAACGTTGAAGCTAATCTATATTGGTCATCAATACTTTTTACGCATTTTACACTGTGGAATGTGTGATATACCACAATATCCACCTTGTATGGAAGGGTATTTCAAGTGAATTGGGATTTAAACTAACTTAGAGCTGAGACACATCTTAATTTTATAGATGCCAAATTAAACCTGATATTTACACAGTATTTTGTTATAAGTTAATGGTGTTTATTAATATTAATCACTAGAAAAATACAGCATCTCAGCCCCAGTTTTCACAGTCTTGAAACAGAAGATAAGCTTCAGCTTCTCAGTATTACTTTCTTAAGGCATCACTTGCATCCCAACAAAATAAGACAAATTTTAGAAAATTCCTACCCAAGGTAAGACACTCAGTGGAAACTTGAGTTCTTTCAGAGAAGGTTTTTGTGTGGGAAAGCACAGTAGGATCAGCCTAGGACATATCTGACACTGAAACTTCAAAGACTTCTACTCATTCACTGCGAGAAGTCCTATTGTAATCAAAGACATTTCTGAAATCAAAGGCTAGGTCCCATGTAAATAGTCCTCAGGGACGCTGATGGAATGGTCCTTGATATATTTACAGAGGGCTGTAAATATATCTATCTATATGTGTGCCTCAGGATACACAAGGAAAATTTTTGCAGGATCAGTGCCTTGACGAAGGCTAAGGATGAGAGCATTTCTGATTTTTCTGTATAACTTTGCTATTTTAAGTTCAGCTGACTCCAGATACTCTGGGTAAATCGAGGCATGCAATGTTAATTTAAAAGAAATACATGAGCAATATATAACTGTTTCTTAGTGATAAGGAACACATAGTCAAAAAACAGATTCTTTCCTAACCTGTTATTTCCGGAGCAAAAACAAAAAGCAAATATATTTAGAGGTGTGGACATCTGCTACTCTTAAGGAAAAAGATCTCAGACTTGAACACCTCCTCGTCAGCCAAATAATTAATGAAGTGTTTTTATTATTACAGCAAATAAACTCTAGAGTGTTACTTTCTTAGAACTTTAGTATTTGGAGAATTCATATTTACTAAAAACCTGGTAGACATAAAAAGTACAGAATGTGTGTGATACAGCGGAGGTATTTTGGAATATGTGCCACTGTTAAAAAGTTTCTACAGAAAGTATTACCCTAGAAAACAAGAGTTCATCAGAATTTGTACCAGCTTATTGTGAAACTTCAAGTTTTCAATTAAATCTCTTGCTGTTCAGGTCCAATGAAAAGTGGGGTTTTTAGCCAAATTTATGAGTCCTGCAGCATTTCAAATACTTATAAAAATGCTAAATGAATTTTATGAATTATTTGCAGCTTTCTAGAGGAGATTTAAGTTGTGTTTCAGTAAAGAAATCTTTAACTGCTTTTTTTTTTCCTACACTGTAACTGGCAAGCATGTTTATTACACTCAGAAGCCAATACATTTTAGTTTTATCAGGTTTTGTATCTGAATTTATATAATTTTCAAAAGCATTCTTTGCTTGCATGTTTCTGGTGTTTAATACTCTACTTGTCATTTAATTTATTTATGACAGAGAAAATCAGAACCATTGTAGATTCTGAGCACCATAGCAGTATAATAAAACACAGCCTGTTGTTATTAAATAGAAATAACAAAGGAACAGCAACAGATTATTTAAAATCCAACCATCTAACTGAAAAGATAATAAAAACTCTGACTCTTAAAAACAGAAAAAAACCCCACTAAATAACCTAAGAATCTTTTTTTTTTTTATTTAATGGTTTAAATTTTACCTTTTTATACTTTTCTAGGCTTTAAAATTTAACAACTTATGTTTTTTCATGTGTAAGCTTTAAGGAAAACACTGAGGGAAATAACTGAGCAATAGGCATAAGTGTTTGATTTTTAGAGATTTTAAAAAAAAAGGAGTTAGTTGGCCTAAGGCTAGAATTTTCATTACATCAATGAAAGAAAGAAAACAGAAGCCAGCAGAGGGAAGTTATAGAAACTGACTTTATGTAAACAGTGAGAAAAATCTTTTTCCATGGCCACCTACAATGTAGCTACTTTACCATCCGTATGATTTTTCTTTTACCAGTGGCACAGCAGCCCGGGCCCAATCCTGCTGTTTTAGAACAGGTTACAGTTCAGCCGAGAGCTTTGCCCTTCACAAGATCACGCTAACAGTTTGTCAGAGAGAGCAAAAACAAAAAACATTTCCACGTACCTAAATTGACAAAGCTCATGACCATGTCAGCATCATTCAGAAAGTTGGTGTCGTGCAGGCTGGCTAAGGGAGGATTCTGTGTGGTCAGGGGGGTCATGCGAGATAATTGTATTCTCCGTGAATATCCATTTGGAGAGGCAGGGTATCCTTTCCGTATCCCTCTGCTCTCCCCTGCCATTGATCCCTTCAGTGAATAATCCAGCTCCTCAGAATCCTCTTCATTTGTCATGGCATTATACAGGTCCAGCATAAAGAGGGGTGCAGAAGAAGCCTGCTTTCCTGGTGAAAATGGTCTGGGTCTGTGAGGTAAACCCAGGATAGAGAGAATCTCTCTCTGAATCTCCCTTCTCTCATGATTCCGCAGCCTCCTGTAAATAAAACTCGAATGGACATGATTGTCTCCTAAACCTCCCTGTGCGTGACCCACCAGAACCCAGCAATTCCAGAGCAAGCCCACAAAAGCTTTGAGCGCAGTTAGGTCCATCTTTGAAAAGAAAAAGAACAAGGAAAAAAAAAAACCAAACTTTTCTCCTACTTGTTCTGAGTTCCTATGAGGTCTGCTTTCCCAGTAGCTGAAAAACAAAATTTACCTATTCTTCATGTCAATGTCATCTCTAAACGTAACATCGTAACATCTTTGGTGATTCCTCTCCCCCCACCCTGTTTAAATATTATGGAATGTGTCAGGTTGCAGTTATTTCTAAGAAAGCTGAAATTCAGACTTCCAATTTTCCACTGTTGTTATCGTTTTTTCTGCATTTATGGAGCAGAAGACCCGTATTTTGTCAGCTGACCTAGGCATTCCTATATAAACATTAGGTAACCAGGTCTTTGGTGGGGAGCTGTATTAGCAAGAGATGTTCTTCTGACACATTGTAGTTCCCAGAGTTATCTTCCCTTGTTATTCTGAGTTCTTCGTACACCTTGCGCTCTTCCCAAGATAAAATCCTGAGTCACAGATTTGTCTTGATCTGTACCTTGGTGTTGTAACACATATTTGTCCAGCAGTCTGGAGATAACTTTAACATCTTTTGAATCGCTTGAGTGTAAAGTAATTCTAAAGCATGTACTAATCAAATTAATGTGTTGCCATGAATTTACTCGCAAAAAATAACCTTCTGTAAATCCATTCAACCCTTTGCAGCTTCTGAACTGTTATTTCCAACTGTAGCAGGCACAAATATAACAGCTCTCTTCAAGAGAGATCTAAAGACTAATGTAAGCACAACCCTGCTGGGAAAGAAGAGGCTTCTCATTGTAATTTGAAACGGGTATAGCAAAAAAGTCCTTAACCCTTCTCTTGCCAGATAGAGCTTTAAACCTCTCCGCCATCTCTCCAATTTACAGCAATATACCTAATTTGGGCTATTGGCTGTTTTTTTTCGGAACAGCTTGCACAGTCAATTTTAACTTTAACAATTTTAGGCTATATAGATGGCATAATATGGAAGCTCTTGTGAGTCTCTTTATGGGTCTACGGTTTAGTAAACCTGAGTAGGAAACTCTCATAACAGACCGAAATAGCATCTCACTAATTCAAGAAAAGTTTATGTCTTAGGCAAATTTAGCAAACAAAAGTGGCCTTTTTAATAAACTCTGTAGGAAATTTTGTCAGTGAGGCTTGATTCACTCTTTTCTAAAAATGTTGGGAATGCAATCTGAATGAAAACAAATTTATGCAGCAAGCAAGATTTTAAATTGTGCACAGCCAAAGCTGTAATTATGGTTATAGTCACAACTTTCATAAACCGTAATTTGCAATGATAATTTATTCAAAGCACATTTTTACTTATAAATTGCTATACTACTTTTCCCAGTAAATATAAAAAGCTAAGATTTAATCCCACAGACTGTTATTAACTGAAGAAGGAAACAGTTTAGCTGAAGAAATAAGAATATTAAATAGATTTTAAAGCTGCTGCCCATGAAGTTAAGGTTCAGTGCAGAATTTTTTGACAGCCAGTATCTGGTGTTTTCCTCTCAGTAAAACAAAATCACCATGTAAAATTTCATATTGCTCCGATTATTGGTGGTCATTTTCCTTGCTGCTAAAATTTGTCTTTAGCCTTGAGGAGACTTTACTTTGATAAAGGGTAGAAAAAAGGGACAAAAAAGGGGGTTTTGTCAACATGAAATTAGGGGGAAAAAAGAGGTGCATAAAATTAATCCCTTTGAGTTTTCCTTTACATGACACCTCCTCAGCAAATCACGCAGTCCTTGAGTAAACTTGGGAGTGTGACAGCAAGTATAGTCACACCCTAAGGAGCCAGGAACAATTTATCTAGTATATTAAGCACAAACAAGCTTTACAGTCTAGTCCAGTCAACACTTAAATACAGCGGATTGTCTCTCATAAATCAGCACATGTAATGAACAATGCCTCTCCCAAGAAAGGATTTATCTCAATCTAGACCTGCTGAATTGGCACTAAAATTAGGAGGGTATTTAGCAAAACTCTTGTCCTTCTAAGCAGAAGAGCAATCACTATCAGAATTCATTTTCTTTCCTCACTAAGTTGCTCCTTCAAAATCTGTTTGTTAAAAGGAAAGTATTATTTCCTGGTTTTTCTTATTTCATTTATTCTGCTCAGTCAGTTGCAATGATACATGAGACTTTACCATACATATGTCTTTTCTGAATTTGGCCATCACATATCCTGCAGCAAGATTTCTTCCTCTTTTCCAGTAATATATTTCCTTTTTTCCCTAAGCATTCATAAAAGCCAGTAGATTGATTGCTCAGAGGATTTAAGTCCTCAGCCCATCAGTATGTCCAGCAAGAGAAATTTCCTATATTATGTCAGAGTGTCTGAAGTTCCACATCAGTTAAATTTTTTTCATTAAAAAAGCCAAAAATGCCTTTAAATTTGAGGATATTTTAATGTAGCAAACATCTTTCCAGACAGAAACTAAATAAGAACACATCTAAACTAGTAATCATATGTTTGATGAAAAGAGCTCCTGTTATTTTTTGATAGAGCTACAACCAACCAAGCAACATAAATACAATGCATTTATTTTACAATAACTTGCACCACACTGAGGAACCAAATGTCCCAGACTAGAACACAAAAACAATTTTAAAAAAGCTTTTATTATTATAAACACAATGTTCTTTTGTATAAGCCTGTATTCCATAAAGACTCATTCTTATCATGGGTATTTCATACAATTAGGGGGCAGCTCTAAAACTGAGAGTCTTTGCTAATGAAGGGAAAGGTGTCTGTAATCATTGATAGACCCCATTTTGCATTTCCAACATGAAACAATTAACTTCTAAAGAAAAATTACCATGTACAATTTCAGCATGTCAAGATATACACAGATAGATTTCTTTCTTCCCCAGATGATAAACCTGGTAGCAACAGAAGAAATCACCTGAACAGCCCTTACCCAGCCCTTTAAAAATAAAAGGAAGACTGAAATGACTCCAGAAGTGAGCTCCCCTTAGGGACAGGTATCTGACAGAGGAGCACATAACCAGTGGTGCACCTGGAGAGCAGGGGCTCAGCGGCAGGAAAGCAGCAGAGCACTCTGCAGGCACCCTGGCAGTACAAGATAGGAAGCAGCTGCATGAATTTCTTAAACAATGTGGCATGTATGTACATGATGAGTGAATTCAGAGCTCATTATGTTTGTACTGATCTAAACAAAGTTAGAGAAAATATCGTAAAGGAAGTAATGAAACCTGGGAATCCAGATCTTGCCAATCTTGCATTCCAATGGATCACCATTCACTATAATGGTGAAAAAAATTATAGCTACCCAGCAGACCACTGTAATCACTGAAGGTAGAAGTGGTTTTGTGGGCAACATCCACTACTCAAAAATATACAAAGATCAGTGGATGGTTACTCAAGGCAGAATCCCTTCAGTTCTCAATTTCCCATCAACAGAGGGAGATTCCCCATAGCAGTGGTTCTCTGCAACTGTTTGGCAAATTAGGGTAAAATGCAGACCCTCTTCAGGACATTTGCAGTCTAAATCTGAAACCTATGCATGCACACAGAATGATTCTGATGGCCCTTTCTCTCCTTAATGACCAGCTAATTTTGACATTCAGAGCAATACTATGCTTAGACAGATGATCCAGCATTAAAAATATTTAAGTCTGTTCTTGTTACCTCTCTGCAAGGCTATTGCTGCAAAAAGTGCACAGAGAAAGACTCCTACAAAAATGTTCCTTGAGAGCTGGAGAATCATTAATTTCTAAAGCTACAGATTCCCCAGCAAAAAGAAAGCAAGTAGTCTGGACATCTCCTGGGGGAGAAATGTGACACTGACAGCATAAATTGGCAAACCTGTTACACTACCTGTATCCGAGTCAGACTTACACTGGTATGGGCTGCATAAGGTGCACATTTGAGACTTTGGACATAAGTATGCACATGTCCAAATGTTCCAAATCTCCATTTAAAAAATTTGTACGATAACTTTCACTGAGTTTTTTATTTTATTGAGTTGCATGTTGTATGACAGACGTATTCTTACCCCGCTAACATAAGAATGAAGCACAAATATATTTTTCTGCGTCATTGAAAGACGTCTTCTAATGCCAAGATAATCCCATTTGTAATGGGCACAGTGTGAAAACTGGTAGAATTAATTGCAGAAATTGGCAGCTGAGACATAAATTAAGTATGATGTTTGTAAACCTCTTTTATTCAGATTATTACTAATTTATAGAGAGAGTACTTCCATTTTGTGCTACAGTAAGAGGAATCCATCCATTGCAAAATAACACTTACTATGTGGAAGTGTTCAATACTTAGATTATAGTGTTATTTATTCAGTTACCAACCAGTTTCCTGTGGCAAAGAGTCTTTCATCCAGGTATTCAAAAGCACAGGCAAAATCACAAATCATCCTAGGAGGTAAGTCATTTAAGAATTTTGTAGATGGCATTTAATAGAACACTCTGTTTAAAATTTACAGAAAGGGCTCCAGATTAAAGTACAATAATTTAATTTTGTTCTATTCAGAGTACATACACAATGTTGTAAAATTATCAACACAGAATACTCTGCAGCATTAAAATTATACTTTAACATTAAGAAAATTCAGAAAAATAATTTTGCAATCTAAGGACTTTTTTGAAACTTACTGTGTTCAAGGATTGGGAAATAAAAACCGTTATTTCACACATACACTTCAGAAATGAGAACAACAAAAATATGCAATTAATAATATGATTCAACATAACAGTGCCATCATTTGCATAATTTAAGAACCCAAAGAACTCCCAGAAGTCCCCTTCAGTTTACAATAAGCACTTAATTATCTTAAAGGGGGAAAAAAAATAAAAGCAACTGCACTGAAGCAAATACAAAATACTTGGACAAGAGCAACAACATTTGTAAGTAGTAAAGCACTTTTAAAGAAGATTATTCTTGGCCCAGCTTGTAGAAGGGTTTTATTGTGCCCCAGCTGCAGACTGGTACCTGCTGGTCTCCTTGTTCTCTGGCTGCAGCACAGCCAGAAATATCTTGTGCTGCTGCCGGGCTGGTTGAAGCACTTTTCCAGGGAACTTCTTCTGCCTCTTGATAGAGTTCTTTTTATTTTCAACTACAGATTCATCCAGAAATTAATTTCGAAATGAATGTCTTCTAGGTAGCTGCACTGCACTATTGTTCATATCGTTAAATACTCTACCTATCTAAATACAGGAATTATTTCTTCCCTTGAGCATTTTGTTACTTATTCCATAGCCGTGGCTTTAGCACCTCTACTGGCAATGGGATAGTGCAGCAGTCTCTTAATCTCTCTAAATTAGTTTTGGGGGTTTTATACTGTTTTCCTGTGCTTCGTTTTATTCACATTCTCCCTCTCTTTCCAATACTTTCTCCTATTACATCTCTCTACATTCATTCTGCCACTTGAATGTGCTGCCGCTGATCCCACATGGACAGTTTTTTTCAGCTTTTTAAACTTTAAATATTTTTTTCCCCACCATCTCCATTTTCACATTTCTTCTTTCCCTCCCCACATATCTGTAGACAGATGTTATTTTCTTCTTTTAAAATTACTTCCTTTGTTTAGCAAAGTTTCCCCTTTTATAAGAGATCAGCTGGTCTCTCAGGCAGTAAAAAAGGAGCTGCTGCTCCAGTACTTTCAATTGAAAGTGATCACTACCATGAATCATACAGTCCTTGAGAGACTAGTAATGTCCTGCTGTTGAAGGAGGATTGTGAAAGAAAAAGAAGTGTATGGTACAACTGTTAGATTATATACACCCTAAAATCTTTGGTACATGCTAACTGATTTTTCTGCCTGGAATAGTAGAATAATTTAGGTTGGAAAAGATGTCAAAGATGATCAAATCCAACCATTAGCTCAGCACTGCCAACTCAACTATGTCCCAAAGTGCCACATCTATATCTTTTAAATACCTCCAGGGATGGTGTCTCAGCCATTTCCCTGGGACAGCCTGTTTCATTGATTGACAGTCCTTTCTGTGAAGAGATTTTTTATCTAAACTTCCCCTGGTGCAACATGAGGTCACCTCCCCTTGTCCTGTTGCTTGTTACTTGGGAGGAGAGAGAGACCATGATTTCACTAACACCTTCTTTCAGGTAGCTGAAGAGAGTAATAAGGTCTCCCCTGAGCCTCCTGTTCACCAGGATAAACACCGCCAGGTCCCTCAGATGCTCTTCATAAGACTTCTGCTCCAGGCCTTTCACCAGCTTCATTGCTCTTCTCTGGACTTGCTCCAGTCTGGCCCAGAACTGAATGCAGAATTTGAGGCCTCAGCAGTGCCCAGTACAGGGGGACAATTCCTGCCCTGGTCCTGCTGGTCACTCTATTGCTGATACAGGCCAGGATGCCACTGGCCTTCTTGGCCACCTGGGCACACACTGGTCATGTTCAGCCAAATGCAAACCAGCACCCCAGGTTTTCTGCTGGGCAGATTTTCAGCCACTCAGCCCCAGCCTGCAGTTCTGTGCGGGGTTCTTGTGACCCAAATGTAGGACTCAACATTTGGCCATGTTGAACCTCATAAAATTGTCTTTGACCCATTGATCCAGCCCTTCCAAATATCCTCACTTACAATCCAGCATATCTGCCCAGCTTGGTGTCATCTGCAAACTGACTGAGGTACACTTGATTCCCTGGCCCAGATCATTGATAAAGATATTAAACACAGCTGCTCAAAATCCCTGATCCCCAGGGAACACCACTAGTGACCAGTTATTAAATGGATGTGGCACCATTCAGCACCACTCTCTGGGTCCAGCTATCCAGTTTTTAATCCTGAAAAATGGCAGCTGTCCAAGCTGTGGATCTATTTAATAAGCAAACATGCTATAGCACTGTGGTGTCAATGGAAAAACACAAATCAAGAAAAGTATTTAATATACTGTTTTCCTGAATTTCTCTCATTCGACCATACTTTCTTCTAGCATGTAATGCCTTGATCTTGCAAAATTATTACAACTGGCCACGGCTGATGAAATTTATTTAATTAACAATGGGTAACTGTTGCCAGTATTTACTACAGCAGTCTGCTCAAACTAGAATTTGATAAGCTGGCAAAGCAAAGGAATAAAGTGAAAAACCACTATATGCTGTTGGTCTAGAAAATCCATTTGTTTCCCTCAGATGTTTATTATGGTGGTTGAGAAAAACTGAAATACTGCAGAAAGTATATACCTAAAATCTGCAGTAAATTTGGTGCAAAGTCTTTACATAGAATTTGAAAGATTATTTTAGCTACTAAACTTTCCTTTATGTAGCCAGAGGTCTGAAAACATGACATGCATGATGTTAAATAGAATAATCCAAGTCTCTTGTAAAGTAGGTTTAGGCAAGAGGAACATGATTTACACTGCAACTCTTGCATCTTAAACTGCATTGTAATCTAAACATGGAAGAGACATGTGAGCAGTCCTTTGTTTCTGCTTTTTTAGCTTAACTACTTTAAGTGTTTGTTCCTTAACATTTAGACCTTTAAACTGGAAAAAATAGTATTTCCTGAAGGAATTCTAGCTAAGCGATGCAAATTATGAAACAGATACAGATGCTGACTGAGGCTGCAGGACAGTGTTTTCCTTCAGGAATTGGATTCACAAAGATATTTCCATATGTTTTGCTATCTGTTGTTCAGTGCTAATCATCAAAAAATGTATCTGCTTCTCTAGAAACAAGTATCGAATCACAAGAAACAAACTGTGTCTTGTTTGTAAATAGCTTAGAATAGGATGATACATATGATAAAAATACTTCTGCATAGCCCAAGCATGCGGTTCTATCTTCTAATTGTGATTTCTCAGACCAGATGCCCAATATTTTCTGTGCTCTTTTTCTCCTCGTTATCACCTTCTAGTGATAAAATATACACCGGGAAAAATCAATGAGAATTTTCTGTGACTTTTAGGCATTTTGGAAATCTTCTGTGAGCACTGCTAGAAGAACCAGATGCAATGGGCTGGCAGGAAATCTTCCACCTTTGAGATGTTGTTGCCTCCTGGCTCTGACATCTTCCTTTGGCATGAGAAGGGGTCTAGAAAGGGAAGGTCAGTCTCACGGGAGAAGCATTTTGCAACAATTCATTCTGAGGCCCAAGGTTAACTAAGTCCTTGTTTCTTCATTGTAATTCAAAGCTAACCAGTCTTCATTATTTCTGTAAAGCTTTGTGAAGTTTGTTTTCCTATATTTATGGACATTTAAAGAACTAAAATTCTCTGCTTTCAAGCAATGACTGACCCTATTAATGCAGATGAAAAAAATAAAATATGTTTATACTACAGAATGGCCAGAGAGTCTCCAAGCCATAAAACTTCTGGCTTATTTAGTGCTCTCCTAAAAAGCATAAAGATGACCAAACAGATTATTTGTATTACAAAAAAACCAAAAAAACAGAGAGAAACAAAACTTTTCTGTCTGAGAATTTCGATTCCAAGTTCAATCTAAAATCATGTTTTATGGCTACATTATAAATTGCTTTAAAATGGGCTTTATAATGGAAATGGTGACAAACTTAACTATGGCAGCACTAGCAGGCGCCAGCATAATTACAGTCTTCTCAAGACATAACTTATTACAGGCTACACAGCAGAGCCAGTATTTTGTATTTTAATTAAGAAACCTGGATTTTGTTTGTAATAATTGACTGTTATGCTGCCCCTCTTGCCAGGACACTCTTTTACAAGAGACTCTTGCCTCTAGTAGTCTTTCTTTGTTAAATATTTTAAATACATTTTATATTTTTGACCAGAAGATTGCATGCACTTTATAGGTTATTATTAACTGTCTTTTGATGACTTCAGTTGTTCTATATTTTTTTAATGGAGGTCTTTGTTCCTCTCATCTGTGACCAGAAAAGGTTTACAGTTTCAGTCTCTGAAAAGTATAATACTGTAATATCTGTGTTATCTGCCTCAATCTGTACCACGCAGACCTTCCATAAGAAAGCATTTTCTCTGGCAATGCTCTCCTAACACCCTGGGCAGGTACTACTGACCCTGTTACCCAGAGATACCAAAACAATGACAGTGTCTCTCTGCTGTCCCAAGGACATCATGTCAGCTCCCACCATGTGGGACAGAGAAGTTCAGCTCCTGGCACTGAGCCATACATCCCACTTGTTACAAGCTCCTTGTACAATGCTGAAATTAAAAAAGGTGGCACATAGTGGTCTGAGAAACATCAGCTGTTTGTCAGTGTTGGGTGGGAGCCAGTTGGGCACTGGGGCAATGCCACACGCGTTGCTGCCACCGCTCAGCACCTCGGACCCTCAGTGGCCTCTGCTGGCCGTGCTCCCACACCTGCCTTGCCCTCACCCTCACCCCTTACCTCTGCAGCAGTTGCTGCTACAAACATACACCCCCATTTTCCAGCTTTGCCTTTGTTTCCTGATTTCTTTCAGTTGTTCTTCACGTTGCAGGTGTGTGTCCTCCACAGTCAGCACTGACAAATGGCAGCAGCTCTGTACATGCCTGGTCCACACGCAGTAGGTATCTAATTTTGACAAAAGGTAATTAGTTCCTCAGAGAAGGACCTTGGTATGCACAAAATTAAGTAGGTTACACCAGCCCCTGTGCAATTTAACATGCTGTAGCTTAACAGGCACATGTATAAACCAGATCTATAGCATTTAGCATTTTGAACTGGAAACAACATATGAATTAAAGCAGTTCAGAACAAATAGAATATTTTTCTCAAATTGTTTCTTTTTTTTTTTTTCAATGCCTGACTGGCACTGAGTACAGCAGACTCAGCTAAAAGAATTGTTCACAGTCCCTTTCTTTTTCTCTGTTTGGCCTCGGAACAATGCTGTTCTAACTAACACTATTCAGTCATTTTCCCCCAGGACTGTCTACCAACCAGAAAGATTATCAAAGTTAATTATGTCACTTCCTTTCTTTTCTCCAGCACACTCGCAGACTAAGAAAAGAGACAAAGGAGTCAGCCTTACCAGCAGATCTCTCTCTGCTTCCTCCTACAGCAGTTTGCCTCCTGCCAACAGGACCTTCAACAAGACTTTACTGCTTTTGGATCTTCCAAGTGGAGCACAGGAAAAAAAGCATAGGATATAATCTACTGCTACATGTTATGGGAGGAAAAAAAAATCTAGGAAATAGTGGTATTGTCTTCAGGATTCTTTTGGATCTTGAAGCACTTATCAGTATTACATTACCAAAGACTTATAATTATGGCCAAATAGATGACTAAAAATGGACAAAAAATGTTTTATTTATATTTTGTGTCTTTGGAGAACAAATCCAAAGTGAAGAGTAAGTGAAGGAAGAAATACACAGCAAGAAAATTCATAGAAAATACACAAACATTTTATCACAGGCCTTTCTCAAATATCTATATTTGAGAAATCAAGTATCTTAAAAATCACACTTTAGCAGCTATTTATTAGGTGGCATTGATTTCAACTGTATTAGGGGAAAAAAGCTGTAAAACATGTTTCAGTGATACTGCTCAGTCAGAAGAACTGAGGAGCAAGCAACAATCTGTGGGATGACTGGAAAGGCTGAAGCCTGAGCCTAGAAAGCACACATCTAGCCAAGGTCCAGTGAGGTCCCTAAGAAAAGGAAAGTCTATTTGATACACTGGTGGGTCATTTTCTGACACGCATCCTGTTTTTATTCATGAGAAAAAGAGAAGGCTGTGAGATGTTGAGCAAGTTCCAGTTCAGCTGATGCTATGCAAGGGAAGAAGAAACCTTGTCCAGCAAAACTGTCCAGCGAGAAGCACCCAGCATCTTCCAAGCAGTGTTACAGAGCTGAGAGCAAGGAATCAGGGTGGGGTATGACCACTAGACTTTAGAAAACATAGTAGATATGAAGATTGATAATGAAGTATTATTGCAGTAAGTGCTGATGTAGATTCAGTTCCATCATTTTTCCTCTGCTGGGTCATATGTTAAAACACCTTTTCATACAATTCTCCAAATACAGCTCAAGCAATATTTCATCATGCAGGAAACGAGAGGGACCAACAGACTGCATGTGACAATGAAAAAGAAAAAAAACCCAGCCCCATGATCTGACTCCTTTACCCAAACTGACTAGACTGATTGCCTTGACATCAAGTTTATCAGTTCCACATGTTTTATGGGGAAACTTTTTCTAATTCCCAGAAAAGGATGCCTACAAAGGTGAAAGCAGAAACGAGCAGAATCCATCTCCTAGGAGTACATATTTGACTGCAGCACTTTGTTATTTTGTGCCATAGAAGGGAAGTTAACATGCCCTTTTAAAAGCAGCAAAAAAATTGAAAAAATGCATGTATTTCAGAAACAAAACTTACAGAAAAAGAGGTGTATCAGAGGAAGCAAATAGAGTATAATGGTCTCTTCTGTGGTCAAGAGGGAGACAGCTATACAGAGAAGTTCTTGAACACCAACAAATTTTCCTCTTGAAGAATCTTGTAATATGAACCTAAGTTATTGTCAAGATTTAGGCTACTCAAGAAGAAGAGAGATAATTAAAAATACTCTTAGGATTCATTGCTAGAAAATCAGATTTAGATATCAGTCTCCCAAGAATGATACACAAACAAGAAACTAATGAACCTAAATCTATGCCACCAGATATCAAAAACAGAAGAAATATAAGAGGTAAAACAGAAGATTAAGGACTTTTATTGGAAATACAGTGCTATTTTTACAGCATTTGTCAAATCAAATCTACAAAATGTACAAGAGCCAAGAGCAAAATCTTGTTTACCTGACAGGAAACCTCTTCTATCTCATGTTATGTGTAAATAGAAGGGTCATTAAACCTGAGAGCTCAACAGGAGCTGAGCAACAGGATTATGTGCTGTCATTAGCAGTTGTGAATCCATTTTCAGATTCTGCAGTCATATTCCATTTGTTCTTTGAATGCAGTGTGGAGCATGACTCCTCAGCTGGAATTGTTCTGATGACGTCTGTCATAACATTGGAATGATAGGAAATGTCGGCCAAATCATGCAGGCTCTAGTCAGGCAGTACACCTAATTAAGTCAGTGAGCAATTTTCCCTTCATTTAAACTGTAGAAATGGGCCTATTTTGTTTATTCGCTCACAGAACATGATTCTTATCTTTTGTTTGTCTGTTTGTTTGTTTTTGTGCAGTACTGAAGGATAACATGAACACAGTCTGGCTATTTAATGCAATAACAATCCTGTCCACAGAGTACCAACTCCATCTTTGCTAGGGGTGCAGTTGGATGTAAAGGTGTGTGTTACAACACATGTGCAAACTCATTCTAATCAGCAGCAAAATGTACTCTGGCCTCACTCCAGCAGAGCACTCAATCATTTGCTTATCAGTTGAAAGGATAACTCAAATACTCCAAATTATGAACACGCTTTAATGCCTTGTTCCATCACACCCAGAATGTTTGCACTATTTGCTTGGATTAATATTAACCAGAGACTGAAAGAGATGAAATGGGGGAGAGAAGTTTAGAGCAAACTGACATTCCAAACACCGCAGCACACAACTGCAATATTTTAATCCTACTAATACTTTTCAAATGGTTTTGTACAACCACCTGCTTAACAGATGACCTCTCTGATTCAAAACTTAAGCCTCTGGTCTTCAGGAGAATTAATTTTTTAAAGAAATAACCTTGTTTTTACATCACCTCAAACCATTCCACTTGCATTTAAGTTGGTGTCATCAGTATTTCAGTTTCCTGGGATGAATACTGAAAAGGTCCTAAGGTCTTTGCTTTTCATAGAATTATTTCTCTTACCTGCTATAGACGACGCAGTATTCATAAAATCAGGACCTCTTGCAGGTAGCCCCAGCTGTCTGTGGGTGATGCCTGAGTGAAGCTACCAACAGTGCTCCTGATCAGATTCCAGTCTGGCACAGCTTCTTTTCTGCAGCCACATGCACCTTTCACTTTCTAACCCACAGGCATGCCCTACTTTTACGCATTGATTTATTTGTAATGAAATAATACTCAATGTCAGAGAAATATTTATATGATAAAGTAGTAAGAAATTAATGCCTTGTGTGGATGACATAAAATATTACTTTAAATTACTGTGTTATTTGTTAAAAGCTAATTAAAAAAAGCATCAAACCAGAAAACTTCGATCATAAAACTTAAAAGAGTGGCTACAGAAAGTTAAGGATAAACAAATGCATACACAAACAAGAGTTGATGATAAATACTTGGAAAATAATTAGAATAAGAGAGAACCAAAAGTCTGTCAAACACAAAAGTAGGAGAGAAAAAAAAAAGGAGAGATTCCTGAAGAGATTATATTTTATAGAAATTTCTTCATTGTAGCTCAAGAAAATACATGGAAACTGTTCAGTGTAAGTTTCTGAGGAAAAAACAAAAATCAGAGTTGATGTTATGGACCAAAGCTTTGTGGTTACCATTATTCTGCAAATATGGTGTCTTTAGGTTACAAACCAATATTTCTGTACATCTTTGAAAAAAAAAATTAGCAGGTCTCCACCATCCCTTTTAATGGTAGTATGAGGCTGATACCAATGGGAGTGGCTCACTGCCATGCTCACTAGGCATATTGAACAAAAGAATCAAGAGTAAAAGCACCGCTACCCACACACAACTCAATGAATGAGAAGTGAAAAAACAACAGTTCACTTTTACATTACATTTATGCTTGTGAGTGAAGTTTGCACAGAAACTATCATTTACACTTCTTATTTCACCTCCAATCTACAGCAGTGTGAACTACCTGCCACTTTATTTAGATTAATACTACCTGAATGAAATAATCTACAAATTGTCCATACTTAAATCTCCTCCGATTTTCCATAAGACGGCTTGAACAACTGGAAACTGATCTCTGTTATTTTTCATCTTAGCTTTGCTGCTCCAGTGCCTGCTTTGGTTTGACAAAAACAAACTAGTTCCCTGTTGGTGACAATTAGGGAACTTTGTAGGACAGGCAGCCATTTGTCATGGAGCCACCATCTGTCTTGAAGTGGCTGCTACTTATATCCATCCTGCCTAATGGCAAGCATAAGGGTAGGCTCTTCAGAGTCAAATGAGAGGGTCTAGCCAGGATGTGTTTCCTTCCTCAGGCATCCTCATCCTTCTCAAGAAATTACTAGCCACTAGATTTCTGTAGTCTGTAATTCTCCTCAAAGGACAGCACTGATCCCCAAACACTCCAGCTTTTCTGTTTAACAGGAGCTAGGTGTGTGAATTATTCAGGAAAGATAGTTGATGGATTTCTATCATGGAATTTTCCCATAGAGAAAACAGAACTGATGAAATATACCATGTCAACAATCTGCAGTAGCAGAAAGCATCTTTCTGACCTTATCCAATACAGGTAGAGGTCATTTTCAACACACATGTGCCATTTGCTATTCACTGTGCAAGTACTAATGCATCACTCCTAGCTGAAACTATTGTACACTTACAAACTCAGTATGTCTACAAGACAGAATAACCCTGAAAATTAACAATGTCTCATAAAAGTCACCGATATTTTGATTAAGTTAATTGCAGAAACTATTTACTAAATATCTCACTGAATTATTAAACCTAATACATCAAATATCTTAAACGTATAAATAATGAATTTTAAATCTGTCAGAGTGCGGGTTAAATATATTATATGATAAATATTATTCATCGCCACTAATAAATTTTCTTAAGCAATCTTAATCCTGCTTGCTGGTTTATGCTAAAGTAATATATGGCAAGCACTGGGATTTCACATAGAGCTTCATTTTTTATCATAAGAAAACTCATGTTTTTGGAGAAACACTGATTTACAATCAAGGAGACAGCTATATGACAATCTTGATAGAGAAACTGGTCACACTGTGGGCATATTTAATAAAGAAATAAACCAAACATTAAAATAATTCTCTGAGGAAACTTACTTCATTTGAAGGGAGAAATAAAGGTTCACCAGTAACCATAGTGAGTTCATATTATTGCCTTTGTTTTTATAAGTTGTTGCCATGACTTTTTTGACTTTTGGGCTAGATTGGACTTAAAACACAACAGATGGCTACAATTATGTGTCTGTAACTCTTTTTTAGAATAACTAAACAGAGCACAATAAAATAAACAGGCTTATATTCCAAAGAGACTCACACAGTTTAAGAGAGCTATACATGGTTATTAAAAAAAAAATCCAAAACATTCTAGACTGTATATACAATAGGAATAAAGCATAAATGAGAAGTTAGTTTCACAATGTGCTGTATTCCATAGACACATGATTCATACCTATAATTTAATTCCTTTGACTGGAAATTTCAGGAATAAAATGAAATCATGTTATAATTTTGTGATTATTTGGGGTCCAAGTGTGCACTCCTTTCAACAGCACAGCTTCCATTGAATTTTGTCTCAACAAGAAGTGGAATCTTAAGCTTTTTGCAGGGTAGCTTTGAAGTAAGCACAGTTTAATTTCCGTATTTTTTTATCTAGAACGAGTCTTTAAGAAGCCTTTGGATCAATTGTTTCCTAAAAATAAGTGTATTTTATTACCTCATGGTACCTCGATTTGTGTAACAGCAGCTTCAGTAAAGGGCAAAAAGAGACTTTAATAAGAGGAACTTAAAAAGTAATGGAATTTTTTTGTGACTAAACAACACCCCACTGGATCAAAACACAACTTCCTTGTGCCTTTGAGGCTGTGTTGTGTAACATAGATTAACACATGCTATTTTGAAGAGCATAAATGGCCTCAACTGTTGCAAAAATCAGGGTATATTTTCAAGGAGTATCAGCTTTAACTTTGAACTTTCTAGCAATGTTCTTTGTTATTTTATTTTTTAAATGAGGCTGTTAATTAATTTCTTCTCTATAACTGTTGAAGTTACTAAGACATTTTAGACACATATGTGTCTAAAAACACTTGGATATTACTAGCAGTGTCCTGGTCATACTCTGTCTGGGTCAGACAGCAAAAAAACACTCATGGCCTGGGCATGAGCCTTTCTGCTCCTGTCTCACTCCAGGCTGCTAAGTCCAACCCGTCCAGCACATTCCCATGTTCTCTTCCCTTCTATGACTGAAGAAGAAACTTGGGTTTTTTTCAGAAATCACTGGTATGTCCAGTGACTACATGATCATACCTGCAAGACTGATGTCAAGCTGAAGTTTTGCAAGTTAAAGTCAACAGCTTTTCCCACATCATGCATAGTCTGCCGGCATTGTAGACAAATGCAGAGCAATAGCAACTTGAATGGGTCAGTCCCAAGCACCCATTCATGCAGTCTTTTATTTCTCCTATGAAGAGTAACCATAACTTGCCCGAGAAGAATACTGTGGGTGTCTGGATCCATTAGTGGTGCAATATCTTCCTTTCTGTAGGCTTCTGTTGCTCTTCCCTGAACACACTTAGCACCTTTTAAAAGCCACATAAAAAGCTTTGAATGGACCACACAGAAGTTTTTGACACGATGATGGCAGCACACTGAAGGATCAAGAGTTTGTAATAACATACCTCCTTACCTAAGAAGACAGGAAAGCAGCTTCTTGATTTCGGTCCAGTTGACTCAACAGTTCTCATTGATCTTCTCATCTTTTTTTCCTCATTTCTGTTGTACACAGCTTCCATGGGACACTTATTGCTTTGAAAAGTGACATTTTTCACTACTTATCAAGAGCAAAGTGAATTTTAAAGTAAGAAATTATTTAAGCTGTGAAAGCAAAGGTGACAAGCATGAGAAACCTGGCATAACAAAAGCATGATAAATCAAAAAGATACAACCAAGATGTCCCATTCAGCAAAGCCCTCCAGCAAATTCTAACCTTTAAACACATGCAAAAATTCACTGAGGCCAACTCCTCTTAAGCACTTTATTGGATCCAGGATAAATTTTAGAACACAGTAAGTAACAAAAAACAGCAAGAGGCATGTCACATGTTTAAAGATTTATTTATAATCATTTACTAAAACTCTGTATACAAAACGAAGTAATTTTGTCTTCATGATGTCCACAACTAATTATCCTGATGATATCACTACCACATTTGCTGTAGTGCCCCAATTTTAGTCAGAGTAAAATAGCTGGTAAATCCAAACACAGACAACTTATTCAGTGTGGTTGTATATAAATTAAAAAACATCAAGGAAAATGGGAAAACCAAATTTGCTGTACCACTGACACTTGATTCAAAAGCGTCATGGAAAAATGGAAATATGCAAAAAGTGAGAGGCATTAGTATTGTTAAAGGTGGGGTAGATCAAGAATGACTGATTAAGTGAAATCACTAATGCACATTTTAAATTTATAATTTTACTGTCACAATGTCAGTATGGCTCACAGAAAAGGCTTTGCTGACAGGTATTTACAT
Source organism: Polioptila caerulea (assembly GCA_013397295.1). NCBI lineage: Eukaryota > Metazoa > Chordata > Aves > Passeriformes > Certhiidae > Polioptila > Polioptila caerulea. The sequence goes on along the minus strand of VYXF01005288.1, from coordinate 251,117 downwards.
ACACTGTATGTACATATTCATTTTCTGTAATTGCTGTTCCTTGGATTATGAAGATAGATAGCTTTTCCTTAGTTTGGTCAATTCTTCAGTTTAATTCTGATTTCTAATGTTCTGTTCCTTACTTCAACAGTTCTTTTAAAGTCATCTCTTCACTTTTACTCTAGCTAGTTAAATGTTTCCTAGGAATCTTTATAAGTAGTTGAGGTCTAAATGAAAAAAACACAAAGGATGCCACATGAATAGGAAAACTCCACTTCAGTTCCTTCAAACCAAATTCCACCAGCTTCTGTTGAAATCATGAACTCATCACTTTCTTTATGAAAGCTGACACTTGTGAATCCCAGCCCCAGAAGATTCATTTTATAAGATCTGATGAAGGATGAAACAGCAAGGTCTCGAGATTTGTTTAATAAGCAAAGAGATAGGACCACACCAAAGTGTAAATGGGAATTGCCAGGTTGCTGCAAAGAGTTTTTCAGTCTTGCAGCACTATTTATATGAGATTTCTTTCTCCTGCAAGAAAACTGATGGGGGAGTTTTCTACAACTTGTTCAAACACTTCATGGAAAGGAGATTAGTTTGGCTTTAATTTAACCAACTAAATTGAGTGTTATTACTGGAAACAGCTCTAAGCTTTTCAATTCCCCTAATGAGGTCCAAACTTCTATGGATGCTATCACCTGAGACTACTGTAATATTTTATTTGGATTTAAATCTTTAACTTGGCAGCACGGCTGTGTCTCCGTGGACACCTCTCATTTTAGTTTTATATTCTCCCAGGTGGTTGATTACTTATCCCCGTAACAGGATTCCTTTTCATATTGAGGAAGCTTTGACCTCCATTCCAGCACCGTACTGAAACTTTAGCAGACGTAGGATGTTGTTTTTGTTTGTTTTGTTTCACTATCAAGACCAAACAACCCATTATATTGGATTTATTTGACAGATATTTCAAGGCACCTCAATTTGCTGAGTTTCTTTGATTCTTAATGTTGTTTGGAACTAATCTCCTCTGCTAACATGAAAGCAAACTAAGAGCCAAGATTTTTATGGGAAACAGGAAACATATATTTAAAGTAGTGCTGTGTTATCTTTTACAGCTACAACAAAGGGAATATAGACCCAAATATACCCCTAAGTGACACACTGGATTTTTTAATTGGTTTTAAGTGTAAGTATTCTTGGAGTATTTATATGGTATCAGCAAGAGCATTAAAATCTGCTTAGAACCATAACCCCAAAGAATCATTACTGTCTGCTAACCTGCCCAGAACTGTAATGGATACGTGATTGGTTGGGAATGTTATTTCACAGAAGGAATTTCCCTTTGTTGAACACTTGCCCTCTGTTTTATGTTTACAAATAGAAAACTAGGAAAAAAGCCCTAACACCTAGGAAATCCTTTCAACAAAATTATTTAAATACATTAAAAAAGCTTCTCATATCCAAGTAAGAGTATTTCTTGACATAGATGCCGTTCTGTTCTATTCAGACCTCACTGAAATAGTTCCCTTAGGCTACGTAGATAGAAATAGCATTATACTGTGTCCAGAGAATCTTCTTCCAGTCTAGGAATAAAATATGTTTATTTAGCCTAATTGGTCTCCGTGAGATGTTGAGGTTAGGCTGATTTCTACACAGCGCTGTTAAGACATTTATGCAACAGTTGTTTCTTGAGATGCATGATTTGTGAAACAGTAGGTCTGAAAATGGTAGCAGAGAAAGCAAAGTTGAGCTCACTTAAGAAATACACGTTTCTACAAGAGACATGAGTTAAGGGAAACAAGGTTGACAATGTTTATGTTTTCTGCCTGATAAAAGGATTAGGAAACAACGACATAAAACCAAAATCTAAAATAAAGGGCGATTTCCAACAAGTTAAAAAATAATCTGCTTGTATCAGCATATCATTTCAGTAGTTAAAAGTAATAAAATAGACATTCTCAAACTACACAATATGAGGAAAAGCATCCTTCAAAAAATAATTTGTGTTTTACTATTTCATATGCAATCCAAAAATCTAGAATTTTCAGGGTAGTGTGAGGGTTCAGACATTCTGTATGAGACAGTTCTTGCAAGAACACGGTCTCCTTGTAAGGTTCAAAACAAGCTAGAGAGAAAACAGCATAATTAAAGTCCAGCAGTATATCACTGCCCTTTTGTCTGATGCCAAAAATACTGAGGTGCCTTCAGAGACTGTCAGGATGTCTCCTTTATCAAGCAAAACATTATACCTGAAACAAATTTATGCTGAGAACATGCATCCTTTTATGCTCAGTCAGCCCAAATTTCCTTCTGCAGAACTGCATATCCAGTTCCCTCACTGGAGTCATCAGATCAGATTCATCCAGATTAGAAATATATACATCTGAGCTGGGTTACCCCACCCACTGGCAGCAGACTTTAAAAGACAGAACATGTATTGTCCCTAAGAAAGCCTGTGCAGGGAGCAGCACGCAGTGGCTGGCAGAGATGCATGAAATGGGGAGTGCTGAAGCCAGCCTGATCCTTTCCTGCCTCTGGCCACAGTCCCATGGTCGGAGGGCAGCGTGCTCACTCAGGCTGTGGGGGTGCTGTGTGCCCTCACTGGCAGACCTGGGATGTGTAAACACAAACACGCTCACCCAGGAAATCCACGGAGATTATACAGCTTATGTGGAAGAAAGATTTTGCAAAGGCCTGTGACAGACTTTCCCGTGAGTAGCAAAGGTCACATTCTGACTCCAAAATGCCTTTCCTTACCAATTCCTCCTCATTAGAATTTCAAATCCCTTACTCCAGAGCACCAGACAGCAAGACTCACTCGAAGAAACGATCCCGGATTTTATTTTTAAAAAACATGGAGTGGAACAAATAATCCATTTTCCCGAACCTTCTCAGCCAAAAATTTTCAAAAATTTCAGCCTGAGGCATAGCCAGGACATAAAATAGTACCCTGAAAAAAAGTGTTACAGTTCAGAAAATCATAAGGGGATGAAAAATGGGGGTTAGAACTGGCAATATTAAAAGCATGAGCAATTCAACTAGTCTCAATAATAAGTAATTTACATAACATCTAGGATATTTTTAAAGTCACATGGACAAGTTAACCAACTAACAGTTAATTAAAGCAAACTGAGGTCCAAGTATTTTTCTCCTCGGAAACTTTCAACTGACACTCAGTAGTTCATCTGTTCCACGGATATAAAACAATAAAATAAGTTTAGCTGGAGTTAAGGTCTTTTACACACTTTTGCTTTCCACCGGCCTTTTCAGAATACATTCTACCACCCAGCCCAAGAGGTAGCTGGGTTTTTCAGTATTTCCACCCTGCAGATGATATTGAAGCCACATTTGTATGAAAAACATTTGCAGCAAACTGTTGCATTATCAGATGGGGAGGTAGCCTGATGCTGACAGAAACACTTATGGGAAAATAAATCAAAGCACAGATCCATATTTACATAAACGCATGTAAACAAGAGAGAGGGAAATTTCTATATCTATATATATGTGCAGTGCACATTTACTACATTATTCAAAGAAGATTCCAGCTGCTGGAGCTGCAAATGCTCTTGGAAGAGCTGGCAAAACAAGAATTATTGTCTTGCCACCCTGCTGTACCTAAGCCGTGTTAAAGTGAGTATCCAGGCAAACATTAATGAAAACTATTACAATGAAAAAAACTTAACCAAGTCAGCATGTTACCCAATACAAAGAACTTAAAATATAAATATTATATTATATATACAGTCTCAAAACATGGTACACATTATAATGGAAACACTGTATGAAATAGTATTTGCATCAGTTTCATTGCACTTTTGCAGCTTCATTTAGATAGATTTTTTTATACAGAAATTTCTATAAGCATTTCTGATTTCAATGCCACATAAGTAACAAGAGATTTTTACAATCAAATCCTTGCAATTTAAATTTACTTATTTACTTTTTTTTTTACTTATTAATTTACTTATTATTAGCTTTATTTGTAGAGGGAGAGAGAGAGGCTGTATTGTCAAAGGAATCTCAATAATGTATGACCAGATAAACCTATAATAAATAAAATCTCTGTACTTGTGGGCAAAACATAGTACACAAGTCCAGTAATTCTGTATGTTGTTCAAATTGCTAAATATTCTGGTCCAAAGTATCTTCTGCCATCTAGTGGGAAAAGTGCCTCACAGGCTGCTCCCAGGCTCACTGCTCCCATGCTGCTCAGAAAAGCCACAGATAAATACTGGCACTGACTGGAAAGGCAAGTATAACTGCTTTAGCACAAAAACAGCCTCACTTCAGAAATCTTCTTTACGATAAGTACCTACCCAGAAAATTCTTCATTAATATTGGATTCTATAAATACAAAATTTAAACATTGGATAGGTTTATTACCAAAGCTTTATCACTTGAAGTACTTCAGAGCATAATTAAAGTTAAGCATACCAATGAGCAAAGCATCATAATACCAGGCAATCTGCAGGAATCCAAAATAGTAGCTTCAGTTTCAACTAAAAGGCTGAGACAGTTTGCTGTCAAAATGCAAAGGATTAAATGACAGTGTACCTATAGACTGGTTAGAACTTCTTCCAAATAATGGTACAGTGCTTTGAAAAACCCTCCCAGTTTCTTGTAGATGATTACATACAGTAAATTCAACCTATAAAAAAAATTACTCCAGTAAATAATGAGATCAGAGTTTTACAACCTTTTGTAAAACAAAACAAAGCCTAAAGATATAATTTTAGCATAGCTAAGAATTAGTTTTCCTCTTAACCGGTCTTCACAGAATCACAGATTCAATCAGGTTGCAAAAGACCTCTGAGTCCAACCTATGACTGAACACTGATACCTTCTGGGGGCTGACCTGGAACAGACACTAGATAAAGCAAAAGGATAAAGTAGATATTTATCAAAAGGCC